>VZTY01006483.1:30483-122807 GCA_013400935.1 Turnix velox | reverse complement strand
TCCCAGGTAGATGTTACTGACATACACTTGGGAAGTTCCAGACCAGAATTAGCAATGGGAGCTAGATTCCAGATTTAAATCAGGAATATATGGAATCAAAAGGATCAAAGTCAGACAAACAAACAAGGTCTTCCTCAGGCCTTAGACACTGAAGAACATAGCTAATGAAGAAGAGCAGGTCCTTTAATCCCTCTGATTTTACACTGAGCATGGCAGATGTGATGGAATACCCTATTTGTCAGCATGTCTCCACAGATGGGACCCCTCCACAGAGTAAACAACCCTGTCAACTGGCCTTGGTTGCCACAGCAAGGCTAGGCAAGAGCCTCTCTCACCGAATAAAAAGTTGACTCTGTTCCACACCAAACCAGGACATCGGGCTACATCAAAAGAAGCACAGCCAGAAGGTCAAGGGATGTGATTCGGCTCCGGTGAGACCCTACCTGGAGTAATGCATCAAGCACTGAAGCCCTCAGCACAGGAAGTATACAACCTGTTTTAAAGGGTTCAGAGAAGGGCCATAAAAACATTCAGAGGGATGGAATACCTCTCTTTGAAGGCCATGCTGAGTGATACTAGATTGTAGAGCTTGATGGGGGTCTACAGGAGATGTGAGGAGGTGGGGAAGGACTCATCACAAAGCACAGCAATAGGTAAGTGCTAACAATTTTAAACTGAAAGAGGAAAGAGGATAGATTTAGATAAGGAAGGAATTCTTTACTGTGATACACTGCAATAGGGTGCCTAGAGAAGTTGTGGATGTTCTATCCCTGGAAGTGCAACCTGGTCTAGTGGGAGATGTCCCTGTTCATGGCAGGAGATTGGAACAAAATGATCCTTAAAGTCCCTTCCAACCTAAGCTATTCACTGTTTTGATTATTATACCCTTCCTCCTATTGGTTGCTGTCTGACCCAAAGTGCTAACAACTATAGTGATTTAAATGTCTGGGACCACTATATAACCATGGAAGAAACACAATGTTTTATTCACTCCAGAATTCTGGTGTTTGGCCTCACGGAAGCTGTCTCTTAATCTTTCCTCTAAATCTAGTCAGCTACTAGTTTCATGACAGCTCTTACCTGTAGCAGTAATTTTGGCAGGTCTTTCCCTTCCTGGTATTTGTTTTTCTTGTGCATTTATAGATAGTCATACACTTCTTCAGCAATTTCTATGTTCTAGTCAAGCCCAGCTCTTCTGGTCTAAGGCTCTGGGTTCATTGTGCTCCAATTCAACAAAAATCATGGCAGGTTTTATAAGAACACCCTTCCTCTTTTTTTCAGAATGTGTATGCATTCACATAGCCACACAATGAATTAGATCTGAGAATGATCTGAGTGAAGGCTAAACTTCAAAGCTGTGTTCTGCAGCAGCACAGACTTGTTCCACTTATTCCTGCTAAAAATCTTCTCTAAAACTCTTGCTACAAAAAAGACTTGCTTGAAAGTAAATGACCAAAGATGAATTCGGGGTTTTACATGCTTCCTGGGACACAGTTATGAGCACAGTGATGGAAATTGCTCATCTAAGACTTAATTTTCTATATACTAGCTTAAGACTTCACAATTTTCAAATATCAGCTTTCTAAAGTAAGGAAACTGGCTGATAAAAATTTCTTGCAAAAAGAAAAAAAAGAAAATCTGTAGCCAGCATTTCTATGCTTAACATGAAATATTAAGTAAAAATGTCATCTGGTGTCATGTTCACCTTATTGTGAAACAAAGAAGAAACAAAATGAGCAACAGAATGTTTACAGACTAGGCTCTTTGGTCAGCAAGCTTTTTGCTTTCAGAAGTCCCTGAATTACACTGGAAATGAAATCTTTACACTAAATCATATTTCCAAACTGATGTACTCAGAACAAGCAGATTTGTGCAAATATTTTGAAATAAAATAAATGCATATTGGCAATGCTAACTGGAATACTTTTGTCTATTTTCATTCTATTATATAGTTGAACCAATACCTCTTCTATAACCGTTTTACAGGTATTTCCTGTCTTGAATGTTTGGGCTTCTCAAATCTTCATCTAACTAACTAAAATAATTGTGCAATTGCTGTGCAACTAATGCTCCAATTTATCCTTCCCCCACATCATTTACACTCATCTTTCATAACAGACTGGTAGTTCCTAATGTTCTGCTCTGGGGCAACTCACTATTAACCTTTTTTTCTTCGGAAACATAGATTATTTCTTTTTTACTTCATTGTCTATCTTTTAACCACTTTTAATCCAAGGTAGGATGTAACCTCTGACCACCAAGTTTTCATAATAGTCTCTTGTGAAGACATTCCAAGTTTTTTGTTTACATTTTTAAACATTATATTCACCCATTCTCCTTCACCCACTAGTTCTTTAAACATTTTCAATGAGCTCCAGCAGGTTGAAAAAGCTTCAATTTACTCTTCTAAAATATCTGGTACCTTATGCCATAGTCACCTTGGAGATTAAAAATTTGAATAGCTTCTCAATTTATTCATAGTACAGCATTATTATTATTCACTAGGAGGTAATTTTTACCAACAAGCTTATCTTAATAAACACAGAAGGGGTGACCTAATTCTACTAGGTGCCACCTTTGCAATCTAATGAAGACACATAAAAGTACTTTTAGATGTGCCTATAACTCCATGATGGGTATTGCAGATGTTGTCATCAGTAATATTTTCAAATTCCCAATTCAACCTAGGATATTCACATTAAAAACAAAACAAAACAAAACAAAACACATAAAAAAACAGAGACTGTAGGATGATATAAACTTATAAAAATATTTTGAAGCTCTGTGTTTTTCACTAAAGTAGTTGTCTTGGTCCTACATCTTTCTGCCACTGATATTGCAGGCACCTCAGGAATTCCTAGACTTGCAGAGTGTGGCTGAGTGGGAGATGTGCTGTAAAAACATTTGTCAGTGTGGTTAGACGTGCATAGGTCCCCCAGAAAAAACTCCTATACATCCTCATCATGCACTCACTCTTTTGGCCATGCAGCAGTGAGGCAGAAGGGCATGAAGGGGCAGGCTTAAAGCAAAACTGAACTCCTGACATCTTCCTTGTCCTTGTCTGAGGAACACTGTTGAAAGAGGCTGTCAGAAAGAAGCCTAAAGACACATTTAATTGTTCTGGTTTCTACAGTGGCCATAGTATTCATAACCTCATCTTTTATAAAGCTCTCAAAACATGCTAAATAGTGGAGGTGCCATTTTAACATATGTGAGCTCATCAGAGTACGCTGTGATTACCAAAGATATCTCATAACGGTGGAAATGTGTTACTGCAAGACAAATTGTTGCATCTTCGTTACATTTCACTGTTGTATTTGATTTTCTCTATTCAGACAGTAAGCAATAAAATAATTTCTTTTTATAGGGGTAGTCAGAAGAGGATTATTGTTTAAGTGACTGCCCAAGGAGTCAAGAAGAACAGGGGAAAATTGCTGTAGTTTCAAACAAGTCAAAAAGGAAAATAGCTGGGTGAAACAATGTCATCTGGGATTTTGTACTGAGCAGCTTCTACATCTTTACATTATTATGATTCTTTCTAGGGTAGAAAAATACTTAAAGGAGAAAGTGGTGGGTATGTAAATATCTGAGATTCAGAAGGATGTTTCAGTCTATTATTTTTGAAATAAAGTTTTCATGAAAGCACTCACCTTCAAATTTGAGCTAGCATCACATTGTTCCCTCTATTGCCTAGCTCAAAGAGGATATTTGTCTTCTGACAATAATCCTTGCACTGCAGATAGGCCAGGAGGATGACGAAAGATTTTCTCCCTTGGGACACTTAGTCTAAGAAGAAGCTGATATTAGTAATGAGTGTTACAGTTTGTAGTCTAGTGAGTGCCCTGGGCTTCTTAAAAACAAGTGCTTTGCTGCTGCCTTGTTGAATTACCTTATCTGAGTTTAATTGTACTATTTATCTCCACCACTTCAGGTTTAAAATAGCCATGAATAAGGTGATGAGAGACAACTTCCCTTACCGCACCAATATGTCCTCTCCTGACTTCCTCTGTAACAGCCATGACATGTAATGATTCACTCAATTTCCTAATGTCTTCACACCCTACAGTACTTTGTATTTTCTCACTTGCTTTGATAATTTGTTCTTCAAATTTTCTCATCATCTCAATCTCCATTTTATATCCATCTTGAGCAGATGCTCTGTTCTACTGGAACTGATGACAGGTTTTGTTTCAATAACTACTTTTACCCTTAAACTCCCTGAATTAAGCCTATTTTTTATCTCATCTATTTGGGGGGGGAGGGGATGTGCGAGAACAGAAATAAAATCCAAAATTCTTCCTAGATTTCTCTGTGGCAGCTTCATCTGTTTTCAGTGCTTCTTAAAGAATGTCAAACTATCCCTCCCCCAACTTCCATAGACTGGCAATCATAGGATAGAATGTGACTTCAATGTGCACAATTAAATACAAGCTGCCTTTTTCTTGGTAGAATTGCATCAAGCTTGGCAGCTTTGCTGTCCTCATCCAATATACACATCTGTAGGCCACCTACTAACTGTTACAGGGGGCATTTCTTGTTTAGTGTATTGGGCTGCATTGTCTCCTGAGATAAGGATCTATAAATAATACATTATCAGCAGAATTCAAAGACCTCAGATCAGATTAAAATTTGCAATGCAGTAGACACTTTCAATAAATTGCTATAGAGGATATTTAGTTGAGTGTAGATGAGACAATCACAAGGACTGTCTTAAAAATGAAGCAGAAAATGGTTTTTCTTTCAGTATCTTTTCTCATGTTGGTCACAAAAACATGTTTGCACTACATTGTGGCTAATGCAAGGTCTGCAACCTCTGATGCTTACTACAGGAGCTGAGAATAAAACAGCCCAGACAGATGAGGGACTGATGCAGAATTACAGAAATGAATGCTGAGGTCTGCCAAAAATTCTGGAAGCTTTTACCACTAAAGGCTGGAGGTTTCTCCAGTGTCTACTCTGTGCAAATATCCAAGTGCTGAGTGAAAGATTAAATAAGAGAAGAGGAAAAAGAAATCAATAGCAGCAGGAACCTACAGTGTTCTGCTGCCAGTTGTGAGGGACCAACCTACATCAAGTAAACTGGTGTTTTTGGATCAGAAAGGAATGCTGATGCCTGGCCCCAGAGGCAAGTAGAGGCCTGAATAAGACACCTGCTTTTTCCTCACTGAAGTACTTGGAGGTGGTCTTTGAGCTGTGGCAAGAGGTTTTTACATGAATACTCATGTAAAAAAGAGCATATGGACCAGTGCTCTCTCATCTAACCTGGGATGTCACTGGGACCAGAGGAACACCTAGAACTTGGGAGCAGAAGACATCTGCAGCAAAGCCTGAACTTTGAAGTTTCAAAAAAACGATCCAGACTCACTTTCCACTGGAAGCCACCTCAGTTTGGTGTCTCTGTGACAAAGGTTGTAGGACAAGGCCCAGATGTCTGAGGTTGGGGTTTTGTCCCAGGGAAAGGCTATAATTTTAGACAGCAGGGGATTATCTGAGGCAGCCAGGCAGGACCCAGTATATGAAGGGGATTTCAGCAGGAGCAGGATGTGCTATGGGTGCACAGGGGCTACATGAGAAGGTGGTGCCCCAGCACTGGTGCAGAATGGCCATTTCAGAATACAAGCAATGTTGATTGCTCATCAAGCATATGAAATCTTTAATTTCCCCTTAAACACCACTTCCACTTTTCTTTCTACACCTGTTTGGCTTTCTTCAACTGTGGTGTGTCTGAAGAAGGAACACAAGCAGATCACAGTATGGCTCTACCTTCTTCCTCCCTGGTCATTCTCACAGAGCTTATGAAATGTCCTATGAGGTCATCAAGTGAAACGATCCAAAACTCACTATAAGACTATTCTGCACCTCATAACTGTTTTACAGGTACCTGTATGCTCTGACAGAGCTGTGACAGAGGCGGTCCTTCCAGTTTCAGGCCTTCTCTGCATGAAACTTAACCTCATGAAACTTACAGTTTCCAATTTTGGGGCAAATTGGTCAGTTCTTCTGGTTCTGGTGGTATTTCTTGGGAATCCCTTTGGGCATTTTGTTTGTCACCCTCACACATCCATTCTTCTAAGGACACCATTTTGTTTTGGTTTACATGTTTATATACATTAGGCAGGGGTGGGACTTCCACTGGAATCTGGGGTCAAAGGGTCCATGGCTTCTGGCCTCTTTTAATCACTGTCCTTCTGCAACTTGTCAAGCTCATAATGAAGATTTTCTTTATTAACAGAAACTGGAATAGGATTAAGATTATATTAGCAGCCTAAAAGAAACAAGAAAAAAAAGTAACATCTGCGAGTGAAAATTCATGGAAGAAGTAACAGATGTGATTCAAAAAGGCTTCTCTGAAAAGCATTTTAAGATTTAATTATTTAGCAGATCTCAGCATGTAGAAGTAAAACTACCACAGATTTTTGAGCAGTAAATAGCAGATTCAGATTGTGTTTGAAGGGATTTAATGCCAATTGAATAGTGGACACATTTGCAAAGAATAAGCTGCATGAAATATTGCCTGTAGAAGTACATCAAAAGGAGATCTAATTTACATACTGTACCATAAACATGGAAAAATGCAAGTTTTAAATTAAGACTAAACTCCATTTAATTTCTACTAATGCAATTATGAAATTCCCAGCTCTTCCTACAATTACAAAGAGACAGGACAAAGGCCTGATGATTAAAGGGTAAAATACAGGGATACTGAGTACACAGCTGAAAAGGATCTTATCTTGTTTTCATCTCTAATGTCATACTCATTGATTAACAAATCTGTTCTGTGCTTCATATGATACCATGCATTATTCAAGCAACTTCTTAAATTTTTACAAAAGCGCAAGTTATGAGAGGAGACTGTCATAATACACAGAATTTTAAATCTTGTTAAACCAAAGGTATGCTTTAAAGAAAATATCTACTATGTGTACCAACATAAACAAGCTGGTTTTCACACAGCATGAAGCCTGGTTTTGTTTGCCTTATTTAACAGGGTTTTTTTCCATGCCAGGAGGCCTGTGTACAAAGCCATGCGGTAGATGAGTAATGCTCTGCAAGTAAACGAATCATTACCAAAAGCAAAACACAATTCTCACTCACTAGGCTCACAATTCTTTTTCATTAGTATATTCTTTCCCCTTGATTAAGTAGTAGAAAGGAGGAGGGCTGGGGATTTTAGGAGTGGTACAGTGGTTTTTGAAGTGCAGTAGCTCTCCCAGGAAGGCAGCAAGGAGCTAAAAAGGAACTACTGATCTCTGTGCACAGCCCCACACTTCAGTCAATCCTGGTCGCATCTCTGCAGGTGAAATTCTGTACACTGAAAAGAGATAAAGCGTGGCAGTGTGGGGCTGGTACAGCACCTGAAGCACTGAATGCAGATAAATTATAATAGCTTTCAGTCTTCTTTCCTGGAAATGTCTTCTTTCCTTCCACTTGAATGGAAAATCCTTTCATTGTTTTCTGGCCTTTACTTTGCCCTAAACAAACTTGTTTATGCTGTTTGACTTCACGTCTGGTTATATTTTACCCATTAAGTTGCTTTAAGTTTACTTTTGAAACAGATTCATTCACACAAATGGAAAAGCAAAAAACCACTACAACCACAACAGAAACTTAGCATTGATCAGTCACAAGATGCTTTTTGTCTAGATAACTTGGTCACACCTGGCATTAATGCTAAGCCACAGACAGCAGACTTCATGGTAAATTCATAACAGAAAGACTGAGATTACAGAAGACTCCTGAGGTTTAGAGACCCAACCAAAATTAAATCATACTCAAGCTCTTGACTCCCCGGGGAGCCTTTTACAGCTATCACAACTTCATATCACAATTATTGTGACTGCGACTATCACAACAAGAGAATCTCACAACTCATCTGAGTCATTAGAAATAAGTATCACAAAGTGTAAGTGCTTAACCAGAAAGGATTTTTCTCTGCTGCTCAAGGCTGAGAATTTACAATTACAGAGTTTACTAAACATGAGTGCAAATGCTGCAGTTTTAAAGCCTAATCTTATGCTACAGCAAGAGGCTCAAGAAAGCTGTCAAAATGGCTCATGAAATTACACTGCAGTATTTTTTCACTATTTGTGGGAGATGGAACAAGATAAGCTGACACACCGATATTTTAGGGGTTTTCTTACATAAACTTCTTTACCAGGTTGCCTTATGCTGACGGGGTATGTAGATGATACGTGGATTAGGCAGCAGACAGATCATCTATCTAAATGCCATCATGAAACAGCTGCCCACTTCTTTTCTATCCTGTTAATGCTAATCTTCCAATTCTCAAGCAGGCACTGCTATTATCCCTAGAAAGACAATAATAAGAGCAATGGACCCCACAGAACACTATGCAAAATGACACGTCACATTAGAGGAACAATTTGTTTTCATCTGAGATTTCAAAGTGTTGGAGGCAGCACATTTAGAGCAAAACTCCTGGACTGAAACCTTGAGAGCTTCACAAATCACATTTTCTTTGCAAGCCAACACAGCATTTTTTATTTCTAATTGCCAAGCTGCTGATTTTAATGTAGAGTGGACCCTGTCAATAGCTGGGATTAATGTTGTGAAGATGCTCTAAGTACCTTACAGGAAATAGCATTCCTGCTGATAAAATCATCTTTATTACTTGTACCTGCACTTTTTTGTTCTAATGAGAAACCCCTGATGCAGGATAGTTTCTAAGTACTTGGAGAGAATTGCATTTACCTGTAGCTTATTATTATATTTAGAGTTGCTGTCTGGAAATGAAATGGTTGGGTTTTCCTCTCTTCCCTACAGCCAGATTTGCTGGTTTCCTTGAACCTTGCATGAAACCTCTTAATCCTATTTGGTGTTGCTATCAAACTGTAAGTAACTGCATCTCTGGAGTACATCTGTGTTGTGTTTTATGTCTGTGGCTTACCACATCTTTTCTGCTGACTTCTGTACCCTGGAGACCAAACCAGTTCTTTGTGCATCTCACAAAACATCAAGCAGGGAAGGTGCAATGAATAGAGAATTACATGATATGGGATTGTCTGGTGTTAAAATCTGGACACATTATTAGATACATCAGCATTTCCAAACACAGCCACAAAAAGTTCAAATCATTTTGGTAGAAAGATATAAGAATGTTAACTAAATATTAGTAGATTGTTTTGTTTTCTTTTTACAATAAGTATGAAATTCATACCACCTTAAATATGAAACAACATGGGTTTATTTGTATTAGTCCATCAAATTCCTAATATGAGCTATATTTTTTTTTGTTGGCACAATTGAATACCATGGTGCAGGTTTTCCAGGCACACACATAACCCAGTCAGCTTCATGGTTGTGTTGTAAGCAGTGCCTAGAAAAAGACACCTCCACTTTTTAAAGACATATAGAGACAACAACAAGCTCAAATACACATGTGCATGGTTTCTATAAACTGGCAATGAAAAATGAAACTTCAGGGGGTTTATACAGCTACAAATCCAGCTGATTACAGCTGTAATCCTACAGGTACAATTTACATGTTCACATCTATAAAAGGCATCTAACACCTATTAAGCTGTTAGTAAACCACATAAAATGCATACAAAATGCACCTGCAACATCCTTCCACTGCATGACATCAGTTCTTTAACGTTTACAACTTCTGCATTTAAGCCATTTGAACACTGTTTTGCCTTGGCAGCACTGCACAAGCACATGCCTGAAAGATGATATTGGCCCTGCCTTCTAGAGGGTCAGTAGGGTGTACAGCACCAATCTCCTTTTCCTGAAGCAAAGAACAGTGTATGGAACATGATATGGGTAGATTTAGGTCAGATATATGAAATAAGTTCTTTACTGCAAAGGTGATGAAACACTGGAACAGGTTGCCAGAGAGGTTGTGGATGCCCCCTCCCTGGAGGTGTTTAAGGCCAGACGGGTTGAGCAGCCTTGTCGAGTGGGACCCCCATGGCAGGGGGGTTAGAACTAGATGAAGTTTAAGGTTCCTTCCAACTGAAATAATTCCATGATTCTATGATTTTTCTCAAAAGTAGTTTGTGGTCACACCCTCATCTACCTGTAAGAAACAGGTTTTATATGGGTACACTGGAAAAGCAACATTACTTGACTCTGATGCTTCAGAGCTTGAGTGCAGTGCCTGAGTAAGAGGACCTATCACAGCCAGCCACATACACATCACAAAGAGGAGCAAGTGGGGAAGGAGTCCAGTACCATGAGCAGCTTTAGATACTTCTCCTTTCTGCTGGGCAAGATTTGCTTTTGCCTGAGCATACATTTGATCATGGTATGCTGTGTGGGCAGCAAGAGAGGCAGATAGTGAATCATTGCTGCCATCTTCTCAGCAGAGGGTGATTCTGCAAGCTTGTGGTGCCTGACAATAATGATAGTCAAAAGCATCATGGCTGCAGAGCACCTTTTACCTGTGTTCTAAGAAAATTTGAAAGGTTCAGAATGGTGAAAATGTTCAACAGATAAATATGACTCCAACTGATCTAGCAAAGATGTTTGCTTTCTGTGGAACAGTAATTTACCCAAGTGTATAGTTGATGCATTCCTGCTTTGGACAGGCAATGAGCTGATCCCACTGACAGCCACCTGTAGGGGCCTGAATAACATTTGTAAGCAGATACCTTGTTACTCCTCTTGACAGGAACTGGGAAAAGTCAGTCAAGAAAATTACTTGGAATATTCTGGTGTCTGTTAAAACACTTAATCATTGTGCTGGCAATTTCTTCTGTCCTGGAGAAGGAATTGGTGACATTTCTCTGGATTATACAATGCTCCATGTTCTGCAGCTGAACTGCTGCCTGTGTCCCCAAGACAGGGTGGTAATTGGCTCAGTGCAGATTCTGTTTGACTCCCCTTTGTGAACACAAAGGCTGGGAGGTAGCCAAGGAAGGAAAATGTACAGCAAAAC
Source organism: Turnix velox (assembly GCA_013400935.1). Lineage (NCBI taxonomy): Eukaryota > Metazoa > Chordata > Aves > Charadriiformes > Turnicidae > Turnix > Turnix velox. Next base: position 111,904 of record VZTY01006483.1, on the reverse strand, counting down.
ACAGCTGACATGAATGATATAGTAAACAAAAGCAGATGTGCCTCCTTACATAGTCAATGTGAGGGAGGTGGGAGTGAAATGCATGTCAACAACAAAACAAAATTGGTACCCAAACCCAGGAGGCTTTGCAGACCTATTTGCAGAAAGACAATGTCAGTGATCATAAAGTAGTATTTGAAGATCACTAGAAGACACAAAATGTGAGGAAATTGTTAGTGTGAGTACCACACCCCTGCAACAGCACAAATAAAGTGCACAGACACAATATGCAAGTTCAAGCCTTCCACAGAAGTACTATTGCCACTTGGGCTGGCAAATTCAGATCCCTTCACTACTCCATTGAATGGATCAAAGTTCATTACTACCCTGCCACTTCACTCGCAGCAGCAGTGCAGTTTTTTCACCACAAAGAAAAAACAATGAAAGAAATTAAACATGATTTAAATTTAAAAGACTCTCAAGTGCAGATGACAGCACTCTGAAGCTCAAGATGCCTTGAAATTCTAGATGTGCCTGGCTTATAAGTTCCCATAATGTTGCTGCTGCCATAATGTCAAAACCACTGTGAATGTACCAGCTTCTGTATTTATTGTTATGCAGAGTTTTCACTGTTTGTCTTAGCAGTAGTAAGTGGAATGATAATGGATATTTTTTATCTCATCTGAAAGAACTTGGACTGAGCTTGGAGTTTAGCCTAGCAGTTTGGTGTATCACCCACTAACACTAAGAAACCTAAAACCTTACTCACTAGAGACAGGCAATGGGTGAGAAAATTGATAGGTAAAGTGACTTTCCAAGGTTATTTCAGTGTCAGAGCTGAGGTTCCTAACAGAAGTTATATTTCATGTCTAAATATCCTTTACATCGAGTCCCTCAGTGCTGCTGGAAGCAGGGTACATTAGACAAACCAGAGTATGAAAAAGGAAGAGAATAATTTTAATAGAATAAAAGGTTCTGCAATTCCTATACTTGAATGACAAGGAAAGTAAAACAATGGTTTTTACCCAGCATGTTTATATCCCTTACAATTAACAGAGGTAGATGATATATCCCCATTTTATGTCAAGCTATCTATGTCTCAGGAGTAAGTTTTTTACTTTCACAGGGGAGCTGGTGAAGGCTGTGAGGGCTGTTTTCACACTGTGTTTTGGCACACAGAGGTCTTTTTCCTTTGCACATCATTCTCAAGTACCTGGTCACAACAGGAATTCCTAAGCACTACCTACCTCCATGTGAAATTTAAAAAATGTTCTCCTCTCTGGGTTCCTAAAAGAATTTCTTCCTGTCTCATATGCAGCCATATCACACATATTTGGATGATACTTGTATTTGAAACTACAGACTCACATCTACAGCATTTATAGTGGTTCAGCATTGATGCAAAGAACTATTCAAAACTGAATCATTATAATATTAATAGCAAAACTGTTCATTCACATCATGAGAAGCCATAGATCATGGTCATTATTCATGACAGATGTTTGCAACTGAGTTTTAACTAAAACAAGAGAGATTTTTTTCCTGTGCTACCTAACTAGAATTAAATAGTATCTTTGTATTGAAGCGCAGAGACAAATTGCCAAATGAAGAACTATACATGAAAAATGCGCATTTATATAAATTCAAAATTCAGTTTGCAGAGCACATGCAGAATATTTCTGCTAAGATTCTTTAAGGAACAGGAAAATGTTTTTGCGAATTATTTTCCAGTGTTATGCTGGAATGTCTTACAGTTATTTTATAAATGGCCATTTCTGTGTTTGCTTATTCTTTACATTCCTTTAAATGCCAAATGGTATTTTCTTTACTAATCTCACTGTAGTCCAAAAAACCAGGAACAGCAGTAAGCTTATTAAAAATTAAAAAGAGCCTCTGAGGCAAAATTGCAAGAGATGCTCGACTATGCTATCAATGGTTTTAGAGTTGTTTGTTTGGGGTTTTTTCTCCTTAAACTAATTTATTTTCAGAGTGATATTCAAACCAAAGGACAAGGAGACACGGAGAACAGGTTTTCAGGCCAAAGTGGATGTATTTCTTAAGAAAAGCTTAGGAACAGAAGGAAGGGTGGAAAAAGGGGAAAAAATTTAAAAAAAAAATTGAAAAATCATGGCTAAGCTTCCCTTTTTTTGGTCAGTTGCAGCTGTTGTGACAAAATAGCCAAGTCAGTTGGTCACCAGTGAGAACTCAGTTATCATACGGTTGCTTAACACACAAGGCTGAAATACTCAACACAAAGAATTATAATGAGGACTGGGAATAAGATATGACATCCTACACATTCATGACTTAAGAAAAAAATAAGTTTGCATCTACAGTGTTGAGATTTATGATGCAAATATTTATGTTTCTGTTTTACTCCTGGAAAGAAAGAAGCTCTACGCATTCTAATAAGAACACTGAAGTCTGAACATCAAGCTATATGCTCAGGGAATTTATTCATACTAGATAATGGCTTTGGTACCAAACTAATTTCAAAACTTACTTTAAAAATAAGAAACAGCTCTCTAACTGGTGAAAAAATTGCATATATTACAAAACAGAATCTTATTAATTATGAGCCCTAACAGGAAAGACTGCATTTGGTAAAAAAAAAAATTAGTTTAGTAAGTGAAAGAGCAAATTGCTCTAGAGTCACTGATGCAGAAGCAATCGGGGAAGCAAAAATAATTTAACATAATTTCAACTTACCTGTAAGCTAAATTGCAATATTTTATGCAATACAGTCCAAATAAATGGTGTGTTACTGTTCAACAGGTGGCAAATAGAAAAAAAATGTACCTTGAAGTTTACAGTACAGTAAGAAGACAAGGCATTTGCATGAGTGAAGGTGAAATGTATCAGTTATTAAAAATTTAAGCATAATGGATGCATTCTTAATGTTTCTGGATAAAAAGGGATTTATTTGATCATGGCAGGGTTTACTGTTTCTTTTAGTGGAGGCATAAATCTTTGCACCTACTTGTTAATATGTTTCCCCTTTTCTGCTTAAAATGTAGGTAATGTTCCCAAAAGGTTGTAATATTATATGCAATTGTTGAATTCTGCAGTTCAAAAGTCTCTAAACCACAATCTTCTGGTCAGTACATAAACAGCAAAATTTAATAATAATTTTATGCATATCTTATATACTAGCAACAAATTTCATCATTCCTTGATGATGATGAAGATATTTAAATTATCTCTGACCAGCATCCTTAAAGGTACTTGATTTTTTTTTCACAGGGAGAGGAAACAGGCTGCCCATAGAGGCTGTGGAGTCTCCTTCTCTGGAGACACTCAAACCCATCTGGATGCATTCCTGTGTGACCTGGTCTAGCCCTTCCTGCTCTGGAGGGGTATTGGACTAGATGATCTCAAGGTCCCTTCCAGACCCCGTGACTCTGTGAAACAAGAGAAAGCCAGTTCAGTGCACAGTATCATCTATTCATCTTTATTCTCCTCTCTTTACTCCATACTTTCAGTGTCTCCAACGAAATTGGAGAATCAGACCTTTACAAATAAGATGTCAATTTTAATTTTACCTTGGAGCAACAAAATGAATAGGAAAAAAAACAGGTCTGGCATGTCAAACGAATACAAGTTAGGGTCAAATCCTAAGTAGATTTATCTTAATGTACATTTATCTTATTACACTAATACACATTAAGATTGTCTATATGCCTTAACTGTGCATTTCTATATCTTTTACTTCTTTCACATTCAGCTTTAACCCTGTCTTGACAGAATTTGTGCTATTTATTTAGGGCATAACCGTAGCATTAACTTTTCCTTTTTTTTTTTGTAACTTTTTGTGTTCTTGTGTATCTGGAGTGCAGGCATTATTTTCAAATGTTTTGCAGATAACTCGGTCTTGTCACTGCTTGTTGATTCATAGCTCTTAGTGCACTTGAAACATTTAAACATTTTAAAAAGAAATATAAATATCCCATTATAAACCTTTTCAAGCTCACACTTCCTAACTGAGAACAGATTAATGTGATAGTCTGAATAAAATAACTGTTGAGACAAAATAGATGTAATGTACTAAACTGAGCATACAATGAGCATTTCCAGAAGGTTTTAGGCACATTGTGTGCATTCATGAGAGCAAATACAAGATAAATGTATGACCTTTACATTTATCTGTTCCTTTCCCCTTTCAAAAACCTACTGATCTTTGGAGAATGATTAAACTTAGTATCTATGAGCACGGGGAACTTTCCCTTTCAAAATGGAAAATATTGAGATTACTAAAAGGAACTACAGGCATCGAAACATTCCTGTCCCAGAAAAAAAGGATGAAAGAAAGGAATGGGTCAGAACCTCAACTGATGTAATGTGAGGCGATTCCACTGAAATGCCCAATAGAGATAGCAGCTTTAAGGTGAATAAAAGCCTATTGGGTCATCCTAATCTGACCTATATAATGCTGGCCAGAAAATTCCATTTAGTGACTCCTGTTGAGCTGGCAGATTTCTTGATTTACTCAGGAGGAGGATTTGGCTCTCTACTTTGAAAGATCAGTAAATTTTCTCTCAAGGAGGGAGAATTTCATGAGATGGCTGAAGTATTTGATTCAGTATTCGATTTTGAAAAAACATCTACAATTTTGATCTGTGGTGACTGAAGGTGTCACTAGCCCATGCTGGCCTCTCAAGGTACTGGTTCACTGCAGAAGTGAGAAGGGCAGCATTTCAAAGAACATTAAAACCTCCATGAGATCCCAGGCTGACAGTGACAAATGTCTAGATGACAAGGTGAAATGGCAGATGCCTTTGTTATTGAATATAAAGAAAGGTCACATATGGGATGAATTTCTGATTTTTAAGAGCATTTCAACTGGCACCTTGTAATAAGACATCAGACATAAGAAACAAAGCCTAGTCATGTGTAGAAATAGAGAGTTCACCTTATAAATGGCATGAGCACTAGACATGGACCCAAAACCAGAACAAAAAGATACAGCATTTATTCCTTGAGAGATCAGATAGTCCTCCAGGAAATAATTTGTTTTCTCAGTAGTTGGATTTTCTGAATTTGAGATCAGTCTTTTTTTTTTTCTTCGCACGCTAGAATTCATTGTAAAGAGAAAACTATTATTTTCAGACAAGTGCTTGGTGCTTAACTAGACATAATAAATGTGTCTGGATAAAAAATTAAATATTTGTGGTGGTGGAAGTCAAAAGTCACTGATTCCCTTCAGTGAAGTGCTAGTCAAAGGAAGTTTAGCTTGCAAATGAGAAACATGCTTATTTGAGTATCTTATTTCTGTTACCTCGAAGAAGCTATTCTGATCCAACTGAAGTAATTACAGCTAATTTTAAGAAAAATAAAGTTAGATTTGGGAAATTTTAATAATCTGGAAATAAGGCTACAATGGTCTTGAAGAGCAGACTGGACAAGAGAAGCCAATGGCAGGAATGGATGACCTAGATTATAGTAGAAGCTGAACAATTCCAAGTAGTCCATTAAGGCCAAAGCCTAGGAGCCAGCTGCTGCAAGCAGAGTTGCCAAACATTCTGACAAAATAAGAGATAATTCTGTTGGTTTTTTTGCTGTTAGTATTTAAAAAAACTAACATTGCAGTAAAAGAGTCCAAGTTTCCATTTATGCTCTAAGTGAACCAGAACGCACCTTCCCACTTCAACCCAGGATGTTGAAACCAGTCCACAGGTAATTCAAGGACCAAGTGGGAATGTGTCCAGCTGCTGCCAGCTCCAGCTGGCAGTGACACAGCTAGAGACACTGCTGGGGCTGTAATGCATCTAGACCAGCATGAAGGCAAAAAAGCCCACACAGTGTTCCTCAATGTATTTTAAACTGAGCCCACATCTCCCAGCACCTAGAAAATTTCCTGAACATTCAGCTATTGGACTGGGGCAATGAAATTGCCACCTGGCAGAGCCAGCTCATGGGCAGACACTTCTAGCTAAAGCAAGTCTCCCCTCAGAAATAGTGAATTTGGCCTTGTGTTTGCTGGACAAATGCAGAGATGTCTGTTCTCCCCAATTTAATTTATTCTGGATTTTCAAGTTTCAATGAATAATTCTTGCCTAGGATCTCTTACATAAAGAACTTTTTGCAAGGTCTGAAAAAGCAATGTGACAGATTCCCCACTCTCCAAGGTCCATGGGTAACACTGAACTGCACTGACTTAGTTTTAGATCCAAATTTTTGATGAGCCACAACAAGTATCTCATTCTGACACCTCACTAGATAAGCAGACCCCTTAGAATCAGACCATGGATGTAAAGTGTTACCTGGAAGCTCATTTGCCTGTGATATCCAGCCACATCTGTTTAGCTGAAGTCCGGTCTAAAAGGTAAGGTAAGCCTAAAAGGGATGCCAGAGGTACTAATGTGCTTTCATTGAAAATACTGGGGTATCTAATAACTGTATTTGCTGCTTTCATAATGAATGAGGCTGTATTAGCAAGGACTGGGAAAACAGGTGAAACCCCTGCATGCAAAATTTGAAACATGAGACAGAGGAAGAAACATTTAGCCAATTATATTCTCCCTTTTTTATCCAGTATTTCAATAATGCTGAGAAATATGTCTTTTCTGTAATGGAGAGCACAAAGAGCTCACAACCCATCATCTTGGGCAGGAAAAAGCTTTTTAAAAGAGAAGCAAATATCCTTAGGGTGGCCACAGTCTACTCCTATGAACCACAGCTTCCTTCCTTGCATGTAGTGGGGCTGTGTTTCTGTATGGCCACAATTGATAATATGCATACTGCAAAAAACCACTAAGTCACTGTAATTACAGGGCTGTTTTACATGCTGTGCTTGCAGCTGAGAAAGGACTTCAACGATCACCTAGTTCCAACCCTCCTACAATGAGCAGGGACACCTTCCACTAGTTGAGGTTGCCCAAAGACCCATCCAGCCTGGCCTTGAACACTTCAGGGATGGGATACCCACAGATTCTCCAAGCATCGTGTTCCAATGTCTAACACCCTATAGTAAAAAATTTCCTCCTAATATCCAATCTAAGTTTCACCATTGACCAAGTCACATTTGATCATCCTGAAATTACCCTGGCAGCCCCTGCCCTTGATTTGAGATCAGTCGGCAGGGTAGTCACTCACACCTCCCAGAGATGTCCCTAGGGCTGACAAGGGCCACAAGCACATAACCGGGATGCCAGCACTGCTGATGGGCAGATTCATTGCAGTGAAAGCACAGGGGTGAGATCTAACCAGTGCTCTAATCTTTCCTAAACACATGACCTTCTGTAGCCCAGAGGAAGAAAGAGTTAGAAATGCAGAGAGTTCATGTTCTCCCATACACAGGAAAAAAAGTGATACAGAATAAAAAAATAGCATAATGGAATATAAGCTCTTTTTCATTCATGCAAAGCCTGACAATGGATTTGTGTGTGTGAATCCCTTCATCTCCCACCATTTTAGTAACTTGTACTACATCTGTCTCAGTTCCAGACTGGGTATCAGTGACCCATTTTCTGGACCAGATCTGAAACCCTGAGGCTGTCCCCCCTGCTGTCACTGGTATCAGCAGCTTTTCTGCAATTGTGCCTCAGTTCTGGTTCTGACATTTTCGTAACTAATTGCCTGAAGGATGTGAAAATACTTCTTATTTGTTACTCTTTTTCAGCAGTAGTTCCTGGGCTGGTTTGGGATAGATAGACACTACCCAAAAAAAAACCAACCAAACAAACAAAAAAAAATCCAAAACACATTCCTTTTCTCATAACCACCTCTTGAAAAGAATGAACACAACTAAAAAGCACATTCCTAATCTGATGTTTTGTGAAAGGCAGTCTGTCAGGTCAGGATATCCTGACAGCAGGAGGCAAAAGGAGAACATTCAATGCTGTCACCCCTCAGACCTAAAGCATGTGAGAATTTTATTAGGATTTTCTTTAATGACTTCAGGAGTGCTTATTCTTTCCTTGACAGCCCATCATAGCTGAGGGTCCACCTACGATATTCTAGGAGTGCTTCTGCATTAAAGCTTTGAGCTGATAGTTCTCAGCTTTACTAAGCAGAAATAGTGCAGAAATGGTCCATCTGGCCACATTTGGGGTTTTTTTCCTTTTTTTTTTTTTGCTTTAGCATTATGTTTCTTCTTCATTAACATATAGGAGCCTTGAAGCTTCCATTACATTCATGGGTTTTCTTCCTTTCTGCTGTACTGGGAGTGGGTTGGCTCACAACAGCAAAAGCCCATCCCCACAACTTATAAAGATTACAACATTTTTCCAGGGAAAGTGTTAACAAATGGCCTCAATGCATCTAGAAGAATTATTCTCAGATATATTTGTTGTTCTCATAAGAACAGGCATCCTGTATTTCCGATCTAGTCAAGGGTCAAAAACTCACCTAAAGAAAAACCCCTCACATTTATTCTAAGTTAACTAGATTTAAAAACATGTCGCAGATTGGAAATCTGTCTTTTCTTCTTCTAAAAAGTAAAATCTCCCAGCACTGTGCTGAAACATACTGTGTAGAAAGCTGTTTTCTTACTTGATCATGAATCTTATCACTTAAAAGTCAGATTATGAGTGTCTACTTTAAGCCAGTTAAAGTCTTGGTTCTCAGGGATGCTCACCAACAATTCCTTTGTCGATTTAACTAAACATTATGATACTTAACATTAAAAAATTTAGGTATACCTTAATTTAGGCGTGTAACAGTGCCTAGCTCTAGACATCCACAGAGTAGAAAAAACTATGTTAGCTTTAGAAACTCTGTCAGAGTAACAGTTTTGGTCAATCCCCCTCATCCACATTTCCAGTGAGCATTTAACATGATCTGAAAGTTAACCACTATTAAGAAGGAGACCTAGGGGAGCAGTATTGCATTGGCAAGGTGATAAACTACCAGCAATGTAATCAGACTGTTACAGCACAAAATTGAGAAAGCAGAAATACAAGCTCTAATCTTGACTTGATGTGTGGCTTTGGCAAAGTAATTTCAGATCCTCCTTCCAGTTTACTAGGTAATAAATAAAGAAGAGCAAGTTATTTTGAGGATGTTGTGATTTCTAGTTAATTTTAGTCAAGCAAGCATTTTGAAAACTGACCATATTAAGCACCATCTTCTACCGTTACTAGCAGAAGTAAAACAGAAACCAATTAGGTGTGAGGTGTCTCTTGGGAGACACAGGTGTCGCACCTGTATTCTTCTGCAGCCTTCAGAAATATAAGTTTTACCATTCCAAGCTATCAAACATATTCAGGCTCTTAGATGTAACCAGTTCCAATTGGAATTCCCCAGCTTGACACCTTTGTGCATTTAAGTATACCCTTCAAAATGAAATAAAATTTCCTTCATACTGCTCTCATAGTGTTGATGTGACACATTAAAACCTGAGGGAATATTTGTACAAGGAGCTGTGTCTGTACACTCTCCATCCTTTCTATATGTTTTGAATAGAAAAAAGATTCATCTTTGTTTTTGTGAGAAGTTTAACCTCTGTGGAACAGCAGAACAAGTCTGATGCCTGGAATGTGTGGAAGAATAGGACAATTAACACTGTGACTGTAAATTAAATGTTGGAATTCATACCTGGGCCTTAGAGCAGAGAAATAGGGGAATTCTTTCAGGATCTGTTTAATAGTTTGGCTTTACATTTTGGAGGCTATCAGGAGATCACAAAGGTCATCAGCTTCATTAAAATTAAAGCAGAGATTTTGCAAAATGAACAAGAAATCCACTTGAACTGTGAATTACCTAAATCTGTAAAAACCAGATTTTAAGTATTTTGTGTTTGAGATATGATCTTCATAGATTTTTTCTTGGGTTTTTGTGGGGTTTTTTTTGGTTTTTTTTGTTTTTTTGTTTTTTTTACAAGGGTAAGATATATCCTTGTAATTGTATTCTCATGATTATCTGGTTTTGGTTAATCTGCTCATTGATTTTCAAGGTCTTCACACAGGCTGCTGGACACCCAAAAGGTTAAGACCCTTGCGCTTTCAAAATTTTCCTATTGTGATCACACTTCAGTGAAATAATTTTAGATCTAGGGATGATTCTAGCAGCATAATACTCTTTCAGAACTTGTTAATTTGAAATATTGGAAATAAATTCTAACAGCCTCATATGTCAGGTACAGGCTAGTAAATGATGAGTGCATTCTTGGGGATGGAGGTGCTGAATACAGAAGTGTGATAATCACCTAAGTCAAACCTATGTTTACTAGTTGGTAGCTTACCTCCAGTACTATCTGCTTATCATTAGAAAGTTAAAGCATACTCCAAGCATGACATTTCAAAAACTGGGTGGTATTAAAGTAGACCTCTAGGTAGCAGAAAGAACATTGAAGTCTTACGGAATATGCAGACTTTAACTTGTGTCATAGGCAAATCCAGACAGATTTGGTTTTGAGATAACTTCTTCTGAAAATGAACAGGAAAGAACTTACTTAAATTTAGCATTTACTCAAATTTGGACCAACTACTTAAACTTGAGGGAGGAAGGGGAAGGAAGCATAGTTAACTAATACAGTCTACAATAATCTGAATTTCATTTCAAGATAGAGTTTAAATAGCAATTTCGAAATAGAGGAAGAGGTTTCTTTCTGTAGACATTGCATCTGCTGCAAAATCAAAGCTAAAATTCATGTGAAAAATGTTTGTTTGTATTTCAACCTTGCTATTTGATAGAGATTTGCATCATTCAGGTACATATAGAACTTTATTGTTATTTGCCCTGGCCTTTTGATAGCCATGATATAGGGCAATAATAATTTCTGGCAGCATGTTGCTAGTAAGTTGCAGGGTTATTTAAAAATCAGAACCAATGAAATAATTTGTCTGCATTTTAATATTGTTAAATCTGAGTTCTCTCTTCTCCTGAAGAGGCAGAATTAAACAATACATAAAGGAGCATTGTCCTGAATGACAACAAATGGAAGACTAGCACAACCAGGAACTGTACAGAACTGAAAGACCGTCTTCTTGAAACACAGACTGTAGAGGTGAAAAGCTCCATTCTGTCCCAACTTCTTCTGCTGTATGACATCACAATATAAAAGTGAAAAGATCCTCAATGTTTAAGCAAGCCTCACATTCATTACTACTGGCTGTAGTAACACAAAATTTTCCTAATAAACTAAATGGCCTCTTCAGAGCAACACCACAAGTCTTAATGGAAGAATGTTTTAGGACCTTACTGCTACAATAATTAGAAAGTTTTCCCTCATCTCCAATATACACTTATCCATGGTCAGTTCATAACCACATAAGGCTCCTCAAGCCCTAGTACAATTTCTTTTATATCTTCTGCTCAAACATACATCCTTAAATTAAGTATGCCAGGTAGTTTTAGCGTCATCCTCAATGGAAGGTTCCCTGTTCTGCTTCTGGGCAAAGAAAAGCTCTGAGTAGTTTGGAAACAGACTTGCCAGTACTGCAATGGTGTGTACCAGCACTATGTCCCAGCTCCCTACTCTTCCTTCTCACTTTGTTGTGCCCCTTTCAAGACTTCCAGGCATTTGATTCTGTTACTCTTTGCCCCGAGGCATTAAATGGACATTTAACTTCTGGTGTGTCCTCAGAGTATTCTGCAATCAAGTCACCTTTCACGAAAGCAGACTGCAATCTTGCTGCACATGGAATTTTTTTCAAGTCCTTACGCCACCACTTTGTGGATATTGCATACATTACAGCTTTTAGACATCCTTCAAATAATACAGCCTATTTTTTTACAATGGCCTCTCAGACTATAAAAGTATTTCAGTATCCATCTATCCACAGCTGTACTCAGAAATAATTCACCTCCATAAACTCCTCTACCCTATTCACATGCCAGAAGATGCCATTTAGTCTTTTTTGTTGTTACTAGAGCACAAACTTGGAATATGATGCTGAACACTCATCATGATCCCTGGCACTTTCTCAGAATCAAATCATTGGAGAAGATATTTTTCCACTTTACCAAAAGCCTGAATTCTTGTCCTAAATACATACCTCCAGATTTAATTGCATTGAAGTATATTTTATTTGGATGGAACAAGTCAACCCAATCTCTCTGTTATCAGCACACCATCATTTAGTTTTCTGCAGTTCATCAACAGTTGAGTTTATATTTATGGTATGCAGACAATCCATGAAAATGTTCAAGAGGTTTAACAGGCTGTCAGCTCCCGATGTCAAAGTCTAGCAACATCCTCAAATTCGCAATTGACAGCCATTTAAAATGTTAGGCACCTGACTTTTATCCATTACAACATATACCTTATTTATATTGTATAGAAGCACTAAATACACTCCCTCTAATTAGTGAAAGAGTAAAATTAGTTTAACAAGACTTAGTTTCTGTTGATTACTTTTGACTCCTTTCATTTATCTCAATCTCAGCTGACAACGCAAGGGGAGAGTGTTCTCGGTGTTGCTAACAAGAGTGGTTTTTAACACTGCTGCTTTTTATTAGTGGCTTGGACACAACGGAAAGTTTGTCAGCTCCAGTAGCCATTACATAGAGAATCCAAAACTGTAAGATCTCACAATGAAATAATGCATAAATATCTGTGTTTTTCCTCTAAAACTCTAATATCAGTGTCCAGATGGAAGCCAGACTCTTATTAGAACAATCATTTTTGAACAATATGCTCCAAAACCCATTTTTAAACAAGAAAAATTTCATTAATCCTCCCATATTATATTACCATAACTGCAATTCATCTGTGATCTGACTGTATTGATCTTTGTGACAAAATTTTCACTTGAGCAAAGAGCAGGTTCATTTCCAGCTGCAGCTCTCTCCCCTGCTGCTTCACAGCAATGTTAAATAGTCTTTATGCCACCCCTTTTTGCATAAGTTTTTCAGGTGGCTGCTAATCACCCTTTAGCTCTGAAGGCAAATGGCAACAAAGAAAGGTCACCAGAAGGTTTTCTCTTCTGGTTTTGTTTTTTTCTTTTTTTTCAAGCTCTTGCCACCAATTACTTTAAGGCAAAGATAACATTTAGGACTTTATTGCCCTTTGTGCTAAGGATATAGAAAATTACATGCTTTGAAGTCAAATTTCTCTCTGACCCTCCTCATCCCCTTCAATTGAAATCTTAGGGTATTACATCTGAAATTGCAGTCCATCCTCCACCCATCAGCTAGTCGCCTTACATTTAGATGTGTGGCACAGCTTTTTTGTGCTCAAATAGGATGATCTGCCTTCCTCCTACATCTCTTGTTTCCAAGGAACATCACTCATATTTTGATGAGATGGTGTGGTTTATCTCAGTGATCCCAGCATACTATGTTATGCAGTTTAGTTTACATCACTATCTTAACATCTTTGCTTAGGGCTCCACCAAGGCCAACTCATCAGGAATGATCCCACATTGGACTACTCAGTCAGTCTGGATTCAAAGGCTATATTCCTGGCGGATGCAAACCCAGGAGACCAAATCTCCAACTATGGAATGATATGTGAAGGGGTAGATCCTAGCCTGTTGAAAGTGCTATGAGGACTTCAGGACCCATGGAGCAAAGGAAAAAAAAAACCAAAAAAACCAACAACTGAAAGACAAGAATCTGTTCTGTAGTTGCTAGAGGACAATGAGTGGGAGAAGATAATAAAATTCATTTCCNTTTACATCACTATCCTAACATCTTTGCTTAGGGCTCCACCAAGGCCAACTCATCAGGAATGATCCCACATTGGACTACTCAGTCAGTCTGGATTCAAAGGCTATATTCCTGGCGGATGCAAACCCAGGAGACCAAATCTCCAACTATGGAATGATATGTGAAGGGGTAGATCCTAGCCTGTTGAAAGTGCTATGAGGACTTCAGGACCCATGGAGCAAAGGAAAAAAAAAACCAAAAAAACCAACAACTGAAAGACAAGAATCTGTTCTGTAGTTGCTAGAGGACGATGAGTGGGAGAAGATAATAAAAGTCATTTCCATAAGGGTTTTGCTGGTTCATTGCAAATAAATAAATCATTGAATGATAGAAGTCCTGAAGTCCTGGCCTAACTCTACACTCAGAGAAAGCCTTACTTCAGATGTGGATTTTTAGGACTGTTACCCATAGAATCATGGAACAGTTTGGGTTGGAAGGGACCTTAAAGATCATCTAGTTCCAGTACCCCTGCCATGGGCAGGGACACCCCCCACTAGATCATGTTGCTCAACATCTCACCCACCTCNATGAGTGGGAGAAGATAATAAAAGTCATTTCCATAAGGGTTTTGCTGGTTCATTGCAAATAAATAAATCATTGAATGATAGAAGTCCTGAAGTCCTGGCCTAACTCTACACTCAGAGAAAGCCTTACTTCAGATGTGGATTTTTAGGACTGTTACCCATAGAATCATGGAACAGTTTGGGTTGGAAGGGACCTTAAAGATCATCTAGTTCCAGTACCCCTGCCATGGGCAGGGACACCCCCCACTAGATCATGTTGCTCAACATCTCACCCACCTCACACTTCCAGGGAGGAGTCATCCACAACCTCTCTGGAAAACCTGTTTCAGAGTCTCACCGCCCCCCCAGTAAAGAACTTCTTTCCAGCCTGAATCTACCCTCTTCCAGTTTGCATCCGTTACTCCTAGTATTGCTATCCTGCACCCTATTAAAATGTCCTACCCCAGCATTACTGTAAGCCCCCTTCAGGTATTGAATTTTTATATTACCCACCAACTTGCTCAGGCTGCTTTTCTTAAGAATTAGAGCATGAGTGAGTTATCACCATGAGTGAGTTATCAAACTACAGCAAAAAATGAAACCTGAAAGATTTTTTTATCTTGTGACTATAGTAAATATTATAATGAAAGTAATTAGAGGAATATATTAAACATACAAGAGGTCTTCTATACATATGCAAGTTTAATCGAAAGATAAATGGCATATTATTATAAAATTAATTCTGATGAGCAGCAGCATTTTCCTATTATTGATTCTATTAGTACTAATCTTTAGGAAGTATTTCGTGATCCACAAGTATAACCGAAAATTATTACTGTGGCCTTAACAGCCAATTTACAGAAAAGTCTATTTCTTTCAAATCAGAAGTATTAGATCTGTGAAATAGGCAGAAATAATTTTAATCTTGATTTCCTGAATAGCTCAATAGAAATCAGTCTTTCTATGTGACTACATGAATGCTTAAGAAAAGGAACACCCTGGTGCTCTGCTGAAGAGAAGCTAAATTACCAATAAGCACAGTTTAGATGCTCAGTTTACTAATGCAGCACTAAATCCAGTAGAGTTCACTCCAGGGAAAGAAAGTCATTCCTAGTCATCAGAAAAATTACACATATACACTGGGAAGGAAGTTGTGGTCCTGACTTGACTTTAAAAAAAATTCATTACTTAACATTAGGTCTTACAATAAATTAGCCTTCAGTTGAAAAGTATTATCTGATAATACAACCCATGACTATAGATTTCCTCTGGCATCATACTCTACTTCAGCTATTGAAGCAGCTCTGGTGAATAAACTTTCTTATTCAGAATTTTTTTGTGTGTGTTCATACACTCACATTTATCCCAGTTGTGCATCTTTTGTATTATACTTAGAATTGATTTTAGAGGAAATGGAAACCAGAATAAAAAAGGGAAGAGAAGGAATATTTAGAAACATACTGATACAGTGGGACATTATATTGTTGCTCTGGGTTTAAAATTCATTTGGAACATGACCATGTTCACAAACAACTACACAAATTAAGATCTCTAATAAACCAATAGAATATTTGTTTCAAAATGTTTTAGTTGAATTTAGGTAAATGCTTGGTTTTACTTTGACCACCAATTTTGATGTTGGTTAAGAATAACAATTAAATTAAACTTTGTATCATACATGTTTTATAGATTTTTGTATGATTAATATCAATGGTCTCCACTTGGCAGAGGGCTGGGCTTCCCATCTTAGTTGAAATGGATATGAGAACTCACACAACTCCCACAGAAACATGAGGCAACCCAGACAAANATGTGGTAACTCCAAGAACTCTCACAGACACACAAGGCCACCCAAAGACTCCAGCAGTCTCCAGCTTGCTGTAAAGCCTGCAGCCTGCTCACTCTGCTTTGCCGTGGAAAGAAGAAAATCTTGATGAAACAGGGATTTTGAAGAACCTTGACCGCTGGAAAATTCTGGAACTCCTCCTAGTGCTTCAGCTTGGAGAAACCTGGATAGAGCCAGAGGATGGAGCTGCTGCAGTCCCATCCCTGGGTTAAACCATATCCTCGGGGCTGAACTCACACAAACTGCACCAACAGCANTTTCTCCTCCCACCGTGTCCCCTTGGAAAATGCAACTCACCAGTGATGTCCTGCAGCAAAGACACCAGGAGAAGCATCCCTCAGGTCCCACGGGGGGGCAGATGGTAACTGCTTCCCTTCCCCATTGGTGTTAAATAGGAGACTGGGCAGAGAGGGCTGATTGGGAACAGCTGGGGAGGGGAGGGGTCTCCAGGGGAGCCCAGGAGTGTGGGATTTGGGGGAAAATGGGCTGGTAAAGGGTTGACAGAGGCAGAGGAAGGAGATGGGGAGAAAGAGAAGTATGTGGAACCTGCCTAGAGGGAAAAATGGAAGGACTTGAGAGTTCACCGTGAGAGGGTGAGACACTGGAACAGGCTGCCCAGAGAGGGGGTGGAGGCCCCATCCCTGGAGACATCCAAGGCCAGGCTGGATGAGACATCAAGCAACCTGATCTAATGTAGGATGTCCCTGCCCACAGCAGGGGAGGGTGGAACTAAATGATCTTCAAGGTCCCTTCCAACCCATAGACTCATTCTATGATTATATAAAATCTTTATATTTAAACCATCTGGACCATGTGTAATTGTTCTGTAGTAGTTCTGACCTTTCCCAACAAATTTTTTTATTTAGCCAGAATGATTATAAGCTTATTTATGAGAAAATTCGAATATCTTCCCTTCTGAAATCAAAAAAATGCCCCTGGTTTTCTCCCTACTTCCAATTGCTTGGTCAGGATTGGCTGCAAGACCACAAGAGGCCAATATGTAAGAGAACTGGATGGAGAACATTTCTTTTGAAATAGTTTCCAGAATTCACAGGAGAATGCTCAGCAGCTGACTTTTACATGGAGGAAGTTATCACCTATTCTGTATGAATTACAATCTCTTGCTCACAGATGTGCTCACATCCACACTCAAAGATCTTGCCTTGGCTCACAGACCTAGTGACCTATCCCCTGTAGGCAGTAGCACTGTCTAGGTTGGACCTTGGCCACCAGTAACAGCTAAAACATGTCTTTTTCTTGATACCTTGGGGCTGCTCTTTAATGCAAGCAGTCTGAGAGAGATCATTTTTCTCATGGCACTCTTAAAAAGCTCGTTTTTCTATTAGATGGAAAAACACTCAAAGCGTGAAAGACTGAAAATTAATATGATTATGATACACCTTTTATGAAAATTCTAGAACAATTCACAGAGAAGTCTAAATTTAAGAGTATTATTCTTTCTATCAAAATTAAGTGATTCAGTGGGCCATCATCTCAGATTATCTTTTTTTTAGAGCTTGGCAACTGCAAACTTCAGGATCAAAAACAATTGTGTTATCTTTCTGTTAAGGAAAAGCAAAGCAATTTAGTCTTTGATGTTCAGACTTGTGCTGCCTTCACCTCCTGCCTGTGGGTACAATCCTGTAAGCTGTCAGGGGTGTCCCAAGTCACCTGCAGCACTTAATGGGTCTCTGCCAGCTCACATTGCTCCTTCTTCAAGTCAGAGCACCAGAGGCCACCTCTTCATCAGCTGTGTGGTGACAGTGCTGGTCAAACAATCCAAAGACTCAAAGTCATACCCGAGGCACCTTTGACAATGTCATTCTCTGTCACCTGCATTCCTGACCTTAAGTACTTGAGGCAGAGTTCCAATATTTGGTTATTTTCACAGAATCATAGAATTGGAAGGGATCTTCTAAGGTCATCTAGTCCAACCCTGCTGCAGTGAGCAGGGACACCCTGTACTAGATCATGTTTTAAATGCAAACCCCTCAAGGCAGAAACTGAGTTGTACAGGAACTTTTCTGCTGGTCAAAACCAGTCTACTTTCTTTCTCCCTCTTTCAAGAAATGCAGTAGTTGCAAATAATCCTAGTATCTTTCCATACAAATATGAACACAGAGATTGCAGTTTGTACATATGTGACTCCCGCTACTTCAAATCAATGTAGATTTAAAATAATTCTTCAAGGCCCAACTTAAACAAATGGCACTCTAGAGTGTATATATGCTTTTATGTTTTTATATAGAGAATTCCAATAAATACATGTTGAATGGGAGTAGAATTTGATCAAGCCTCTTAAATGGCAGTACTCTGTCATGCAAGGACATATCAATTGACTTGTTTATTTAATCTCCCTATATTTGACATGTTGAAAACAAAAAAACAAGGTCCTATAATATACATGGAAATCTATATGCACTTTCTTTATTCATGATTCTCCCTCACACTCATAAAAAATTTTGTTCAGTTGCTTTATTAACTTCAGACAAATTGTAAGAAATTGAGGAATTTTTCAGTGCTATTGCCTTGACCCATCAAAGGCTCTGTGTGTTTAATATCTGCTTCAAATTGCTCAACCCCAATTACAAGCAAAGATGAAGATCATGATCAAGATCTTTCACTGTCATAAGAGCAAGATCCTATTAATGGACATTTACTCTTTTGCAACAAATTAGAACTATTATGCAACAGAAGTCAATCTTTTTTTTCTCCCTCATAAGACAAAGTCAGCTTATTTTGTGTATAATATTAGCCAAAAAGTTAATGTAAGAAGCAGAAAAAAATTCTTTTACTCAAGGTAAAGGGCTTGGTAAGGATCCCACTACTCATGCCTAACCTCAGCATAGGTGGGGAGGTTTTATCCCCTAAAAATTTCTTCACTCCCACAGCCACATTCCCTGTGCCAGTTATTAAATAGGAAACACTTTTGTGATGAGATTGCCCAGAGAGTTTGTGGATGCCCCCTCCGTGGAAGTGTTTGAGGCCAGGGTGGATGAACTATTGACCAACCTGGTCTAGTGGAAGGTATCCCTGTCCATGGCAGGGAGGTTGGAACTAGATGATCTTTAAGGCTCCTTCCAACCCAAATCATTCTGTGAGAGACTGAGATACATAAGTATGCTTTCATCAGCTGGGGCACTCTGGAAAACTCTGCTGGATTTTTGTCACATCTGCAACATCAGAACATTATGTGGGCAGGCTAAATTTAAATCAGAGTATTAGCATTAGTGGCCCTCTACTGTTATTCTGGTGTTTCAGGACTAAACTAGAAGATGAGAGTTTTCATCCTACATTCAAATATCATCATAGAAGATCATCCAGACTGTGAATACATGTAGGAAGAAGATGTGGATTTTTCAGCTATTTCAAGCCTCAGCTGTTTGACTACAATTTTGAAAAACTAGACATCAGATTCAGATGCGTGTTCTGGACATCTAGCATCAGAACATTTATAGATGTACTCACAGCTGTCCTCATTTTTCCATCTTCTTTTACTGCAAAGTTTGATTAAATATTGTATTTCACATTGGGCAAAATCTGAGCATCAGTGGTGATTTTGCTGTAGATCTCAGGTGTTCTCAGAAAAAGGCAGATTTGATGATTTCCTCATTAAGATCACATTATCATTAGTATCTTTAGAATTTCATCACAGAGGAGGCATATTACTGTGGGATTATGGCTTTACAACTTACATGTAATACACACAGATGCAGGTAAAGTTTAGAAATTTTAATCTTAGGGCTCTGAAACTGGATAAAATGAACCAGCTGTATGATCTTTCAAAGAAAATATCACCACAGCCTTAAGACTTAAGCTAGTGTCATGACAACAAAAAATAAATTCACTATATATAAAATGGAATATTTTCTCCAACTGGAACTCTTGGATTGTTTTATTCATAAATAACCATGCTTTGATACGCCATTTGCATGAAGGTTTGTAAACAAGGCCACAAGATGATTAAAAAACACAGCAAAGTGCAATTTGAGGGATTTAATTTGAAGACTACTTTGCAAGTAATATTCAGTGCATTTTCACACAGCTCCACTCAGCAATCTTCAAGTAGCTTTCACAGTCCCCACAAATCCAATGGAAGGCTGCAACTTAACAAATAAATTGCACTGATAGTAATGTTAAATTTGATGCTTTTACTGTATTTTCAAAAAGAAAATACATATCCTTTTGAGATATTTTTTCCTTCATTTCAGGGGAAGCATGGAGAATAATGCAATGGAAAGACTTCTTGTCTGTAAGAATAAAGCTGTTATTCTCATACATATTGACAGCATGTAGGCACAGCCATGGCTGGAGGTAGTTTTCTTTCTCCCCTCGGTCATGTGCTGCATGTCATTGATCTGGGATGATGCTCAAAATAATTTTGTAAAAAAAAAGATCAATGAGGAAGGAGGTTTTCTGAAATATTTATTTACATGTTAATGAGGGTAGGGTGGAAGGAAGCCACCACAAAAGACCAAAACAGACAAGGAGTTCAACATTCCATTGAAGTTGCTTTCTCCATTGATTAATAATGCCACAAGAGTAAAGGTCATATTAAGCGAAGCCTTCCTAACCCTATTACTCTAGGAAAGGTGCTTAACACCTTAACAGTTAGGAAGGTGAGGAGATAAGTGAACAGGACCTGGCCTGAGCAGCTTCTGAATTCCTGGAAATGTATGGGCAGGAGCTGGTACACTGAGCCTTTCCTATGCATAGGTCCATAAAAAACTGAGGAACGTTACAGAATGATGTAAATAAAATGCATGAGCACTGCTAGTGGCTGATGAAAGACCAAACATGCAAATACCATTGATACACGACAGCATTAAATTGCAAATGCATGCTTCAGTAAAGGGCGTGCAGCCACTAATAAATGCAAACTATTAATACCAACTCTTCAGTAAATAAAGCAGCAAATCATGCCAAGGCTTGCTGAGAATAATCTGAGCATTAGCAGCAACTGCTCTATTTCTGTTCAGGACAATAATCACAGCAATGATAAAAAAATATTAGCCAGAAAAATGTATTGATGTAATATTAGTAATAATCTTGCTTCCTCTTTAAGTAAAGGTATAGGATGCATGGCTGTGATGAAAAAAATATTTTTACTTTTATGTTAAGCTTTATATTCTTTTCTTAGTTCTTGTTTCCATTGCCCTACCCACAGGTAAGGCTTTGAAGGAGGAATCACAAACTTTTACTCTTGCTCTAATCATACGGGATACTTTCACAAAACTTCAAGCAATCATTCCCAAAACACTTCAAAAAATAATTCTTTATCCCCAAAATGAGGCAAGAAACCTCATGAAAAAGCAGGCGCCCCAGTCATTGTGCAGACCCCAGAAGTGGTGACAAGCAGACACTTCTCTGAGGGACAGCACAATTCACTCTCCAGTAAATCCCCATTTCAGTCCCACTAATGTGAGGCTGGGGAGGAGAACATGAGTGTTTCTGTCAGCTGCTGTTGAAGTCAAACCTTCTGCTTAAGGATAGCATGCAAGGACATGTCTTCAGAGATGGGGCAGCAGCAGATCTCCATGACATAACATTCTGATGCTCACTAGATGTTGGCGTAGGACAAAACCACTTTCTCTTAGGTCAGGGGACTAAGACCACTAGAAGGAAAATCAGGGGTGAAAACAAAGAGTTGCAGTCAAATAGTACTTCTGAACAACAGGACTACATTTTCACAGAGGCCAGCAGTAAGTTTAATTAAATGCTTAGGCATATTAACTTACTGAAAATTCCTGTTTCATTAACATTAACAGATAGGAGAGCACCAGTGCGTGACAGCCCGTAGGACACTGGGGAAAACCCATTTTGAATTTCGTACATCAATCAAGTGATTCACATGCATAGTTTTTGCTGCCTGAATGAAGTCTACATCAGGGTGTGCCACTAAAACCTTCTCATTAATAGATAATCAGGTTCTACCGATCAACTCCTCAGATGCATTCCAAAGCATCTGTCTTGTGATTTAGAACTGCTGAGTGCTATGAAAGCAGTTTTGTGTTATTTCTCTACTCATTAACCTTATTATTCTACTTCACCCTCAGCAGTGTATTTTTTTCCTTACAGAAACATGATAAAAAAACAGTAAAAAAATAACTGGCACATTTTCATTATGCTTATTCTAACAATGTAATAGCAAAAGCCATTCTAAACAAATACTACTTTTAAAGAAAAAAAGTAATGAGAATAATTACATTTCTGCTAAATTGAATAGTTTATTTTTTCTTTCAAGTGATTTTCCTGTGATTTTTTTCTCTACTACTCTTACACAATCAGATGAATGGGAAAGCAGTAAGTGAAAAATAGTTTACAGGAATAATGTTTTTAGCTTAAACGTTTTACATTCTTTATAATTTTCTTTTCAGATTTATATTCTATGAGTTACTTTAAGCTTTTTTACCCATGTCATGGTAATATGCTTCAAAAAGCAGGAATTTTTTTTAAAATGTGATAACTGTTTCTATGAACATATGGTGGTTTCCAGCTTTGTTTTATGTTACTGCACCTGAAGACATTTATGGTCAAAATACTCATGTAACATCATATGTGGCTTATATATTTCACTTTGGAGGTAAAGTAGCCCAGGGCTAATCACACCTAGATCAGATTTGCCTCCACTGTTTTCTAATCCCTTTAGAAATTAACAGAATGATTTTTTTTTCGTATTTTCTCTTAATCTTTCTGTTTGTGATGGTGGGATCTCACTGTACAGGTGGGATACAGTGCTTCTCCAAGGGGCTTCTCCCTCACGGATCCCCCTTGCCCATCCCAAAGAGCAACCCCTTGCCATCACCCCAACAGTATGCAGAGGGGTCCAGCAAGCACCCACGGGTGACACTGTGGTATACACCAATACACCCAGCCATCCCAAACACTGTCTGCCTAGCCAGGGGGACACCAGGCCCCTCGGCCTTTCTCCTCACACTGTGTTCCCTTGTGATGTGCCTCAGCAAAGAAAAACTCTCAGACCAGTCTGTTGTAGCTTTATTTTGTTTCTTTGGAAGTCTTAGCTGCTAAAAACCTAAACTGTTGCCAAATTATAGCCTCAAAAGTATCTTGAGCAGAGCTTTGAAAAGAATTCACTTATTACGCCCGCTCTTTGCCATGAGGTTATGTGGATTAGGCAGCAACCCCCCAAAAAAAGGTTATTAGCTTAACATGATCTACAGTAGCAGTCCAGGATCTCCTGGGTATGCTGAGCCAAAGCGGATGCTGTGATGCTGTCTGTGCTCTGGTTTCTTGATCACCCACTGGCTAAAGCATCTCTCTTCTCACCAAGCTGCAGACCTTGGCCCATTTTCCAGGATGCTGGCCCAAATGGCAGCTTGCCTCTCTGTGAGATGCCACCTCCTGAATCCTGAACATGCTTGCCCTTGCTCTGAGGAAAGGTATTCAGAGCCAGCTCATGCTGCTATGATCTCAGTCTGGGCTTCAGTCCATTCTCATGTAATTTTGTTCACAGGAGCAAGAGAGGGTGTATCAGAATTAGATCTCTTTTCAGTGTCACCTTTTGGAATCATAAACTTGTTTTCTGCTATTTCTCTGTGCACTGGAACATGTTAGGCTCCTGACTCACACCTTAGTATTATGGTCATCATCATCCTTAAATCTTTACATTCTCAGGCTTCTGAAACTTTCCTCATTAGGACAAATTCCACTTCTTAAAATACTGGCCAAGGTCAGTGAATCCACCTTCATATCAGGTTTAGCACAGGCTTTAAAACAAATAAACACTGATAAATAAAAAATTTAAGCAACAGATACAGAACAAATTACACAGTAGTATCACTGTCTCAATTGAGGGTTCACAGCTACAGGGCTTTCAATAATTTTATCTGGCAAATGACCCTCTTACTTTTCTTTCTATTGTACTTTCCAGGGAAGAACTGTGACTTAAACACTCACACACATTGGATGTTTATCACTCCTGGCTATTGACAGCCCCATGTAAATTACCGGCACATTTCTTTACGCTCTGTATAAGTCAGCTGCAGACCTTTCTTCAAGGATTGTGCAGAGAACTTGCATTTCACAGCTCTTGTGATCTTGGAGATGCTTCTGCACTGTAGCTCCTACCTTTGATTTTTGAAAGATTTGACTCTGTTGTTTTGAATCCCAAGGGAGAAACTTTCTGAAAATGCAATTATCATATCTGAGGTTTATTAGCAGTTGAGCAAAAGATTTTCTGCTTAGTAGTATAAATAGAAATCTGGAGGAACAGATAAAACATCTCTTCCTGATGAGTAAGTTTCAAGTGCAGAACAGTCTTCAAAACACCCTCTAGTGGCTCTCTGCATCATTTCAAATTATGGGTCTAGTTTCCACAGCCACTTAAGAAATAGTTTCACATAAACAAATTAATTTATTGCATTTTGTAACTGAATCTCTTTCCAGGCAGAAAATTATATTTTTTAATTTATTTACCTACTTATCAATGAGAAGACTAATCTGTGTCAGCATAAACAGTGACTTTGTATGCAAAAACCATTTGTAACCACTACACAGTTTTTTCTGTTCCGGGAGGAACAGAGATTTGTACATTTGTAAAGCCACAGATTCCTTTTTGGTTCAAACTGTGATTTACGTTTCAGAGTTTGGGTAGAGAATACTGCAACGTGTCATTACTAGATATAATCCAAATATCTTAAACCAAGCTGAGTTGCTCTGATCACCATAAATGAGCTAAATATCAGGGGCAGTTTTTGTGGCTTAACTCCATGGGAGTCCATGGAGTCAGAGCAGAATGAAAACTAGATATTGCTCGCATACAGTGCTGTGATAGTTAGCTGGCTGAGGTGTGATTTTCTCCATCCACAGGACACTAGCAACATTGTCCACTGTGGGATTTCCAATGGTGAATAGGACATGCAAATATAAAATAAAGCGTGGCAGTCAAAATAAGATGCTAAGAATTTGATCCTGGGATGTCTTCTTACAGCACCAAAGTTAACTTGCCTTAGTTTCACACTTAACTATCTTCCCACCAACAAAAGAAGACTTTGTCTACTAACTTTATTGTAGTGCCCCTGTTACAGCATAAACTGTTTGACAAAGAGTCACATTCTCAGAAGCTGAGAATTGCAATCCAAATGCATGGTCTGCCTCATGAGTCAGACTTTCAGGACACTGGAAGCAAATTCCAGTACAGGTAGGAACAACAACTTGAGTAAGGGGGAACCTCCAAATACCATGTAGGGACCTAGAGTAAAACCTTCAGACACGCACAGTTGCCAAACGTACTTGTTTAAGGCAGACTCACCTGGACTTAAAAAGTTGCACTGAAAGTCATTGCTGCTTTCACTCCAGTGTGTCAAAGGCAGCTTTTGAAAATGAGATGTTAGTTCTTAAATCACAGACACTATTCTAGTTATTTTATTTGTAATGGAAACAGAGACAAAAATAAATAGAAACCTGAGAGACAAAAACATTAGCTTCTAGAAGCTAACTCATTCTATTAAATTCTCATTTCAACTCTTTCACTATGACCAGTAAGACTGATGTTTTGTCTCTTATCCAAAACACTGAAGCAAATACCAACACTCCATGAGACAATCTTTGATTCATTTATGTTCTTATTTTTAGAATAAGAGCAAAAAAATGTCCTAGGCTTTCTGACATCTGACAGGCTAATTGAAAGTAATATAAACACAAATAAAATTAACTAATTGATCTTAAACCTGATCTTTCAAGGCATGCCACAGTGGGCAGCCAGGCAGAGTAACACAGTTAGCATTCCAACTGTGTCAGGCTTAATCAGCATCCAGGCAGCTCAGATCTCTGGAGGGTTTACTAGACACCTTCTCCCATTATCCCTCTCCTAAGGAAAATACCGCAACCTCAAATCAATAATAATATCTGATTGAACTCTAAATACACCAAAATAAAAAAGCCTTCAAAGAGAGGTGTCTCCATGTCAGCAACAGCTCTCAAGAAAGTCATTTCAGCTTCAACCAGATTTCTTGGTATGGTTTGAAATTAAATGTTTTCTTCTTGTGTTGCCTGCCATTCAGACTAATGTGATATTAATGGCAATGGTTTCTGTCACTTTTTCTTCCCCTAATTTGGCTAAGATTGTGCTTATCTTGTTTTAAAAGGCTGTAAAAAATAAAATTATCTCCAAATGATCTCTCTAAATTTTTGCTCTTCCAGCAATACATGCATTATTTACTGCCTTATTTTTTAAAGCGTGGCTTCTTTGCAAATCATCATTGTAAAAAACTATTTTACACACTTATGAGATGGTCCATGAGTTGAAGCTCTGCACTTCTTCTGCTCTTACCAGTTTTATCAACCAGCATAAGTCTCCAGCGCAGTTTGAGTGAGAATATAGACCTGTCCCTGGCCCCACATTATCATACTCATAATTTTCAGCAGTAATGGTCATCATAGGAGTGGATCACGCCTTAACATACATTTTGTCAGTTCTCACCATGATAAAAACATAAATTTACTTGGAGTTTGAAGATACAATGAATTGTGAAAAAGAAAAATTAAAAAATAATACATAATATAATAATCAGAATATATTGTTCTGGGACTAAAATTAAGTGCCACTCCAGTAAATCAGAGAACTTTTTTTTTTTGCAAAAGAGTTGTAAAATTACATGAGAGTCCATTCTGAGTATCACCTCCCCTCTCTCGGTATCATTCACTGCCTTTGCCTTCTTACAAGAATGTCATAAAGTATATTGATCTGCCTTTCCTATTCCTCACCCCCATCATTCCTGTGCAAGCCACATGACAGTATGGAGGAATTCAGTAACAGACATTTCTCAGTGATGGTTTTGAGCAACTAGTCTGCCGTTGAGGAGAGCAGGAGCTGTGATACTCAAGGTGAGATACAGCCAAAATGAGGACAATATATTGATGTTCAATTGAATTGTCTGGGATAGGTTTAGGCAGACTGAGGCATATGCATGGGTCTGGTAAATGTGGTACAAGGTTTATGGGATATCTGTCATCTCTTTGAGTCAGAGATGGAGACCAGGCAGAGCAAGATAGGATATCTCAAACAGTAGGAAATACCTATTGATGGAGAACAAGAATTGACATCCTTGTCAATACAACATGCAGCCGTTCAGCCGAGGCTCTGCTTGGTCAACTAAAATAGATGCCCAGAGATATTCAATGTGGTTTTGGTTATTTGAAGCAGCACCACGGGGCTAACAAATATTGCTTAAGTTGGCACTTGGACAACTCTATCTAGTCAGCTGAATTGAACTCCCTTTGCACCCTGAAGAGTGTAATGAATGCAACATTAACTATATTGATTAGATCTTGATGATTTTTCTATTTATCACTTGTTTTTCAAGTTCTCTCTACATGCTCAATAACACTCACATTCAAGTTGACCTTTTTAAGCTCCTCATATTGTTTGAGGAGGTTTATAATTAGACAAAATAAAATTCTCTACTTTTCTTTGCCCTGCACAGTCCATGTATTACGCATTGGAAATAAAACCTAATCAGAATTGTTCAAGTGCCACTAGAGTAAATCAAATAGCGCAGCTATATAGCTATACAATTAAATTAGAGGCATGTGATTACTTAAAAGTGATATCTGTGTAAAGAAAAGTGATTTAGGGTAAGTCCTGTTGCAAGCCCCTTGTGTTTGTTGCCAAGTAGTTCAGACATTCCACAAAAGCTTGAAATATGGAAAAGTGTTACCTGCAGGAACTGTTCCTTTAAAACATCCTCACAAGCCCCAAACCTCATTTATCAAAAGCTTGAAAATGAAAAACTATAGTAGTAGAGCTCATTGCAGTAAATTACCAGCAGATACACACACTAAAATTTTCCAGGCAGTATCAAAAGCCTTCTTGAGGTGAATTTGGTTCTTCTCCTTTAAGAGATAAATATTGTTATCACTTTGACCAAAGCACTCAGGAAGTAAATGGGAACTTGTGGGAATATTTCTATTTAAAGAAATGTCTAGTATGAAACAGGTTATAGTCCTTGATGTAACCTTGTTTCTTTGCAATGGATCAGCCAAGCACATTTTCTCTCAATAGGCACAAACAAATAACAACATTACAACTCTTCACTCACATTTTCCAAAACTGTTTTTCCAGTGTGCTACATTCCCTAAAATTTCTATCTTGCTGCTTTTCCTTGGGGATAAGCTAGTGTCTCTAGTTTTCTGATGGTTTCTCCTCCCTGTCTCCCACACATCCAGTTTGTCAAGCAAATTCTCATCCTCTGTGTTTTAACTCAGTGTCAGGGATGTCTTTCTCATTCTCACCATGGCTTTCCTATTGCTGGGTGTCACTTTTCCTGGACCAGTGGCCTTTCTTACTTTTTCTTACCATTGAAGTTCTTGACCAGAGCATAATCCCCTATGGTTAGTGAAGGCTTTAAAAGGCCTGTCAGCTTTAAATATTTTTATACTGGCCATGTGAACGAGGAGCCACTCAATGTGGGACACAAACTCTTCTCAGCACAGCCCAGTTTAGGAGTTGTATCACTAAATAATACCTGCATATTGGTTGTATGAATCTTCCCACTCAGGCCATAACATTAATGCTATCATATTAAATATAATCATGCAGGCAGACAGAGCAGGATCAAAAATCAGATACGGCCACAAATATGTTTTTCACTGATATCTATCAGAGAAATTTTAACAATTTTTTGAAGATGGAAGGAAATGTGGTGATTCATAGGCCAGACTTACTCTGTTTTTCAAGCAATATTGATCCAAATTGGAGACAGTAATTTTCAGCAGGATTCATGCATTATTTACATATACTGTTAACAAATAAATATATATATGCTTCTAGAATAAATCGAATTTGAGAATTGTGCTGAAAAAGTTCATAATTTGGTAAAAGTAGGAGTAGCACTTGGCACACAAGTTTTTGAAGACATAACGAAAACCTATAGATAAGGTAGAGCACTGACCATATGTTCTAATGTCACATTAATCTTGAATGTGACTGTACACTTGGGAAAATAAAAGCATGGAAAGATCCTATGAAAGAACAGAAAAAGGAGTCACAGAAAATTCACACAGATATATTTTAGACATAAAAATAAGTGATTTTGAGCTCCATCGTTTAGAAAGAGTGTTTATAACACTCTCTTCTTCAGAGAGCTGAATACTAATTCAGAACTCAACTATGTGGAAAAAAATAGGCAGTGAGAAAGTGCTGAAAGGCTTTTATGAAGCTAATGAATTACATCAAATTGGAAGTGAAGGTCAGTAAATTTAAGGCTTTCTGAAACCTCACTTATCTTCCTCTGTAAAATAGTAGAGACCTTCTACTCTTTGTGATGCCCATTTTCTGCAACATTGTAACATGACAGAGCAGTCAGGAAGAATCTGGCATCTTTCTGTAATGCTTGGTATTTGAAGAAGGAGGGGTTTTTTTTACACTTGACATTTTTTCTAAGACCTTTCATTTTCTAGAACCCCTTACAGTGTACAAAAGACTGGCATCAATTTTTTAAACATGTATAGACACAACAGTTGATAGAAGAATTAGTTCTGGTTTACATCACTACTAAGAAAACAAAATTCTTGATATGTATACCTTTGCAAGAAACCCATAAAAATCTGAAATTGCTTCCCTATTGCATAGGAAGCTTATGTGTGCTCTTGCTTTCTGGTGGCTTGCACTGACCCTGCTACATTCCTATATTTCTCATTTTGTAAACAGTAATACCAATAAAAAGAATATAAAACATATTTTAGGATACTTTACACTAGGGAGTATGGCTTGGCTTTTTCAAAAAATGTAGCATGACAGAGTTCTGTGTTTGCTGTTTCTCAGTGGTTTCCAGTTCAAATACATTGGCTTTATAAATATTGTATAACTCTCCATGCAAACTCTACCTGCAGTCTGAGAACTCCAACTAGGATTTTCCTTTCTTGTGTATCTTTGCCAGTGGTGATGATTCAAGAGAACCTGCTGCATCCTCGCCAGCAAGTCTTACCTGAAAAATGTAAAATGGTACAGAAATTCTTGAGCGAGCACCCTCCTGTGCTACCACTGTGCTAAGCAAAGCATAGAACCAGGCTAAAATCATTAAGCTGCAATGAGACAAAAGCCAATAAAGCCTTCTATGTCCTGTGTCCAGGCATAGATGTCCACAAATTAAAGCATACACAGTGCACATAAATTACCCTGTTGCTTCTTCCTGAGTCCCCACTGCTTTACAGAACAAGGTGAAATAAAAACCTAGAGAACATGGGTACTTCTGGAGAAAAAAAAAAGAAAAAATAGAAAAAAAAAATAGAATCTAGCACCAGTGAGAAGTGAAGGAGCGACTAACATCTTAAAAGTTTGTCTTTGTGATAGCTTTTGTCTTTAAGCAAAGCTCACAAGTATTTCAGGAGTAAGGTATTTGTCATTATATTTGAACACTGTCATGAAAAAAGTTCCCACACAAAAATATAATAAAATTTTAAAATCACAGGGATATCACAAGGGGCACAGAAGAGATCCAGAGCCAAGTACTAGGCAGTGTGGAAGCAAACAGAAATGAACAGTACCACCTGGCCTGGGAGCCAGGAACAGATGAATGATCAGGTGCAACCTCCAGCTTATAGGAGTTTTCAGTCAAGTCAAGCCAATGTGATCAAGAGAAACCAGACAATTCAAAGGAAGTTGCCTGATCCTGAGTACTACATGCTTTTAAGAAATAGTTCACTATCTGAGGGGAAAACTACAGTCTGGGTGAAGGAATCATCATCAGATAATTCTTTACTGCTTCTAATGATTTTCTGGCATATCTTTTGACAAATAAAGAATACCTTGCCTCCAAGAGATCCTTCCTGTGGTAGACTATTTGCTGCTCTCGAAGAAAAATTGATTTTGAGCACTGCTAAAAGGGCTGCAACTTTAGTGTGAGATTGTCATGTGATGCCATTCAGATTTTGGTTTAATGTGTGAAATCTGTACCTGGTAGAGACACTGAAAGGAGTCCAAAACATGGCTTCTCTTTAACATCTGTCTTCAACCCACATACAGCTTACATGGATGAACAGGTCAGAGAGATATTTCGCTTCATCTGCCTTGTCTTTATGCGCAACTCACACCACATATTTTCACACAACAGCTCCAGAAAGCAGGAATGAACTGGAGAAATTCTTTCCAAAGACAAGAAAATTGAATTTAAAGATTAAAAGTGGAAGAGAACATAGAATATGTTGAGCAAAAATATTTTTTTCATTCCTAGTACAGTACATAAGAATAAAGAAGAAAAAATCATCCCAGAAACATGTTTTCACTGCAACTAGTGGAAAGGAAGAGCATGACCTTAATATTGAGGCAGTGCAAAATCCATTTCAGTTATGAGCAACCTTTAAATTCAAAAGATAATTTATACATTCAAAGCTCATCAGTTAAAAAAAGAAAACACTTATCAGGTTTGTGGGTGTTTTTTGTATTCACAGGAAACCCATCAAATGTACAGAACTAAAACCCAGTTACTATGGGATGATTTCAAAGGGAATTTAGGGGCCAGTGTATGTAGAAACCAGCTGTTAACCTCACTAACCTTCGACAGTCCTAGAGCTGATGACATTACCAAGTCTACATCATGTTTTTGTATTGATCAATTTGCATTTCACAAGAGAATTCATACTGATAGTTGAAATATTCACAATT
This sequence comes from Turnix velox, assembly GCA_013400935.1. Classification (NCBI taxonomy): domain Eukaryota; kingdom Metazoa; phylum Chordata; class Aves; order Charadriiformes; family Turnicidae; genus Turnix; species Turnix velox. The sequence goes on along the minus strand of VZTY01006483.1, from coordinate 80,364 downwards.
AAGAACAAAGAGCATAAGAACTCTTCCTGGCAGTTTCCTTCTTTCTTAGGGAGCTGCAGACAGCTGCTGACGCAAATATTGCATCAGCAAATGCTGAGGTTTGAGAAACAGAAAGTGTTCTCATTCAACATGCAAGTGATGATATCAGTTCAAAATAAAGAATCTGGTCTTTACCACACTCATCATATTGCCAAGATGTTATCATGACTTACTCAAACTCCTATAGAAGTCAAATAAAACCTCTAAGGCATCTAAATTCAAGAGGAATAATACATGCAGAAGAGCTGTTCCTAGAGAGGCTTAGGGATTTATCTATGCAACATCCATTAATATATATTCGATTGGAGCTGAGCAAGTAAATCCCCACACACTGTACTGAACACTTGCAACAGGGTGCTGAAGCAAATATTTATGTTTAAATATGTTTTTTCCCTCCAGTTGCTAAGCACTATATGTATTTTCCCATGCCTTTCCAGTGCCAGTAGCATCCCCAGTGTCTTGCATCTCAAAGGGTCCACACGCAAAAAGAATAATGCACTTTACTGATGCCACGCTGACCACTCTGAAGTAGAAGGCAACAACCTCTTTGTGTCTGATAGAAATTTTGATCAACCTGACTGAATGTCATGGTTTAACCCTGGCTTCCAGCCAGGATCCTGCAGTCACTTGCATAGTTCTCTCCCTTCCCCCAGAAGGGCAGGAATACAAGGGAGAAAAGGAGGAGAAAAGCACTTATGCATTAAGATTAAGATATTTGAATAGAGCAATAACAGAAACGCAAAATAATAATAATAATAATAACACAGGTCAATTGCACTGCCCAGTGAACTGGCAATGTCCCAAGCAGTGATAAAAAATACCCACCACCCAGCCAACACCATTTATATAACAAGAATGTCGTCCATTGGCCATTTCATCATTCTGTCTACACTCATTCTCAGCTTCTGTGGGAAGCTGAAAGTCTTCGAAAAAAAATAGAAATATCACCTGGCAACAGTTAAAACTATATGCCTTATTGACATTCTCTTCATACCAAATCTGAAACACAGCAACCACTAGAAAGAAAATTTACTCTGTCCAAGTTGAAACCAGGACACTGGGGCAAATCAGACCTTTGTTACCTTAGTGCTGTGATCCCTGTGGATTTAATAAATAGCTAAATTAGATGGAGATGAAACTTAATCTCAGTTTTTCAAGGAATTGCTTTGGTCTCCATTTTACCAGGGCAAGATGTTCATAGGCAAGTATAAACTAATGTGACTCTGCTGAAGGAATTACAATGAACCCTTTAATTTTCTGAAAGCAGTGTATACAGGAGGAAAGAATCAAACCACAAAATCAGATATTCACGCAAACTTTCTCAAAGCTTGAAAACCCTCCCAGCATAGCTTGTATCACCCAGTTCTGCAATTACACACAGAACATAAAATTTGTCTAGTCAGAATGACAGTCTCAACAGCTTTAAGGAGATAGGCTTTTGAATTATCCGGGAATGCTTCTATACAGTGGCATTGAACATAAATTTATGTGTATGCTACTTAAAAACTGAATGTAGCAAGCTCATTTTTACAAACAGTGAAGGGGAGAAGATGATTTCTTTGCATAATTAAACAGCCAGTTGTGTCATTAAACTAACCCACTTCCTTTGCTTGTGTGTGATATGTTGTCCATCTTCCTACTACTTTAGTGCTGGGCTCCAAGAACAAGCTTTCCATAGTTCATTAAAAATGAAGTATAAATTTTGTCAGACCATAAGCATAATTTTTTTTACAACAGACAAATATCTACACTCAGTTTCTTCATGACAAAATAGGAAAATAGAAATCACTGCATTTCAGTGTATGAATTCAGTTTCTGATAGGAGACTGTATCTGGTGTCTCAGATAGTGGGAAAACCATCTCAAACCTCGAGTTTCCTTTTAATCTCTGATAGTATTTGATTAGTTCTAGTGCAGGAAGGAGGCAGGTAGGGAATATAAATATCTTCCAAACTGTTTCCTTTTACAATTGCATATCACAGCATTTTTATTATTTCTATATACTTTCAACCCTTACTGTGACCAACCCATTTCTGCCATCTATGCCATGTTGAAACTGTGAGTTTCAGCTTTAATTACAAGCTACATAAAAAAAAATGTTTACACGGTTCTGCATTTTTCAATTCCTTGTGGGGGAAAAGAAGAAAAGAAACTTCCAGTCTTTGTCCTTTGCACTGTAATTTCATAGAGAAGCACAAGACTGAGAGTATTAAAAAAGGACTTGAAAAGAATATTGAGATTTATATCAAAGTATTAAAATACAGGGATTTGGTAAAAATGGCAATGGATTAGATTGTGAGTTGTTTCCTCATGGCCCTTCCCAGAAAACTAAACTTACTGACATCAGAGCTAACAGAGCAACTTCTTGCCTAAAAAAGGCAAAGTCTAGAAGACCCAAACCATTCTAAGAACAACAGTATTACGTTTAAGATTCCGTTATGATTCATACAGAAGCCCCATCTACCATCTATGGAATAATTGAAAATCAGGCTGGACAGTGCTCTGAGCATCCTGATCTAGTGAAGTGCATCCCTTCTGATGTCAGGGAACTTGAACAAGGTGACTTTTAAAGGCCTCTTCCAATTCAAACTATTTTATGATTCCATAAGCCTCGTCTGTCAATTGTAGAAAAATAAAATAAATACAAATAATTTAAATTTCTTCCACAGCTTTCTGACTGCAGGGACTGGTTGTCACTCTGTTTGTCATTGGAAAATTAATTTCTTTTAATGTGCAAAACCTCGTGAAAGTAGCCTATGACCTTGGTTTTCATGTGCCAATTCCTCTGACACTAATTAGGGATTATAGGCTATGTCTCCAAAGATTCTATTCAGCCCAGCAAGGGCTTTGCTTTTACTGAGTTCACACGGAAAATTTTCAGAATACAGACAAAACCCCCTAAAAATGTCATATTAAAGGCCATATCAGAGCTCACAGACCAGAGGAAAACAGAATTCAGGTGTTTTAATGCTTCTATGCCTCTTGCTAAGCCTCACAGTTAAGAGAGCACAATTCAACTGGACCAACCCAGCCACTTACTCCTCATGCACTTTGTTCTGTGCAGATTTAGAGTGGCATTGTCAGAATACCTCAATGAGGAACAACTCGAGACCTCTTTTATCTTGGTAATAAGAAGAAGCAAGAAGAAGAGGCTTGGGAAGAAACCTCTGTTTCTAGAACATGATATTTGAAAGCTCTTACCCTTAGTCTAACATTTCCCACTGAAAGCAGCAATAACATCTTCAGTGCGTGCAATTAGGTCAGCACTAAATAATTTCTACTGTACTTACTTGTTTTCCATGAAAGATGTCCTTGTTTAAGTGTGTCACTTCATTATATCATGGGTTGATTGAATGCCTTGGTGACCCCATTCTATATTTGTGTGGAGTTTTACCTTTATATTGACTGAAATGTGTCCATTTTTTTTTTTCATAAGAAAGTGATAATCTCTCCAGCATTAAGTCAAGGTCAGCAATAACTCAAGCACTGGATATGATGCTGGTATCCACTCTTATCCACAAAACCAGGCAGTGTTTTTAAGTCTTTTGGAGTTTCTGTATAAATCCGTCCTTCCATGCTGTAAAAAAACCGGCCAGGACTACTTTTGTAGAGTCTCTAAATACTCAGTCTAACCATTTTTCTGATCACATTGCGAATGATGAAATGTGAGGGAAGTGGGGGGTGAAAAATGGTGACAAGTTTATATCTTGCCAATTTTTTAATGAAAATTTGTCTCCATTTTGCAACTGGCTCCAATTTGACATTCCAGGGAGCTCAGTCCAGATTAAAGCCAAGACAAATATTCCTTTTTTTTCCTTGTCTGATCTCATCTGAAGTTGTGCTGGGTAACTCTCCCTGCAGACAGGCAGTCCAGCCAATTAACCTGTGAGACTTATATGTTTGTTAGCTCAACCAGAAGTCACATAAATATGAGTAACTTTTAAAGATTAGACAGGCACTGTTTATTTGGTGTTTTGGGGTAGGACTCCTCACGCTACAGTTGTCTAAAAAATTTTGTTTCTATGTTACATTTCCTGACAGCATTTTTTTATTCTAAGATAGTCTGAAAAGTGTAAATCACAAAATAGAGATGAATACTTTCCATTATAAAGGTATCTTGAATGACAGCTCTTGGCCAGCCTTTTGAAAATATTTTTCCATCTCCCATCTTCTTTTTTGCTGCCAGCATCACATACAGTACTTTCTTATTCATGCTCCAAAGCAAAAATCTGTAGATGAATTGTAACATACACACTTACACAGCTAGATTTCAGCAATGTTAGCGATACGCAAAATTAAAAAATCAAATTCTTATACCTGAATTGCTCATNTAAATCACAAAATAGAGATGAATACTTTCCATTATAAAGGTATCTTGAATGACAGCTCTTGGCCAGCCTTTTGAAAATATTTTCCCATCTCCCATCTTCTTTTTTGCTGCCAGCATCACATACAGTACTTTCTTATTCATGCTGCAAAGCAAAAATCTGTAGATGGATTGTAACATACACACACAGCTAGATTTCAGCAATGTTAGCAATACGCAAAATTAAAAATCAAATTCTTATACCTGAATTGCTCATTAGGTCTTTTTTATTTTTTTTTCCTCAAAGCAGTCTGGCACATTAGCATGAAAAAGATAAATTATATTCTTTTTTTAAAAATCCCACTAGTGGCATAATTTCCAGCATATAGATATATTCTGTGAAAGAAATAGAACAAAATTCTCTGAAAATTCTTTTTTGTCACAAGAAAGATAACACAGCTGTCAAAATTATGATAACACTCTGTTTCTACTTGTGGTTTTGACCTTAGAATAGACTAATTGATATTCTATTCTGTCCTTTTCTGAAGGAAACTCCTTGCCTTCATTTTTGACAGAAATCTTCCCATAGCTTTAGACTGTTAAAGGCAAAAGCAGAAGAGGAAAAGGATTTATTCTAGCTAGACAAACAGATTTGACACCCATGTCAAACATTATTACAACCTATATGCTTCAAATGTAGTCTGGAAGTTAAATACTGCACAGACTCAAGCCAACCATTACAAAAGCAAAATGTTTCACAGCCCACATGCTTCTTTCTATATGTTCTCAGTGATTCAGTAATGAACGACATGCTGAGACAACATTTGAAGCACTGCAATGATGCGCAAAGTGAACAAAACAAAAATTAATATATTTATAGGCTGAAATTCACTGCAGCCCCAGGAACCTTTTGCAATCTGGTTCTGCATGAGGGGAGAGGATGCCTGGGGAGGCGAAACTAATTCACAAGTCGGGCTATGGAGCAGTTGGCTCCCTCAGTCTCTCCTTCAGCATGCAACAACCACATTCCCACATCAGTTATTTAAAGACCTTAGATTACTAGAACCTTACAAATATAAGACCGTAACTTTATATGCCCTCATCTCACTCCAACAAGTTTTTTATAAAGAGGACAACCTTCTGTTCAGCGTATGTGATGTACCCAGGTATCTCAGGGGTGCTTTCCAACTTCTTTTCCATAGTAAAAGAATACAAGGGTACAAATTTCTGGGCCAGCTACATGATACCAGCAAAGGTTTTCCCACACTTACTCTCCACTGAAAGATTCTTGCAGTTTCCCCTCTCTGGAGCATCCTTTACAAAGAGAGCTGCTTTATTTGCCACAACGCAAAAATAAGGGCTATTTTGGAGGAGCCAGCAGGATTGCACAGCTGATATTTTATTAAGCAGGACTCAGGATGTGTCAGGACACCTCTCTCCCAGCAAAAAACCCCAGCAACACCAACAAATAATGATACAGCTCTGCAGAACATTGCATGCTGCGAGCTGCTAAGCCCATGTTCAACTTTGAGAGGTGCCTGCTGGTGGTCTCGCTCTAGGAGCCCCGATTAAGAGCATCCACACATTTCACTGAAAACCAAGGTGTCAAGTTAACAACAGGCCTATTAAGGATGGAACATTTTGGGCCCAACTGAGCAGAGCAAGATGGTGAATGTTTAAAATTAATCACGTTTACTGTTTCTCCAGTGGATCAGAGTTTACAATGTGTTTCTCCCTCTTCCTGCTTCTGTGTGTGTGTGTGTGTGTGTGTGTGTGTGTGTGTGTGTGTATGTGTGTGTGTAGCTTTTCCCCCTGGTCCTAAATCACATATATGCATATTGGCTTCAAGATCCCATCTGCATAAGCAAATCATCAGTACTTCGTAGCTGCATTACAAGGATAAATTCAGCAGTGGTGAAAGAGGATGTCAGGCCTTGTTAGTGCACGCACAGTGAAGAAGGCTATGTGAATCAGGAAACAGAGCACGACTTTAAGAGTCCCAGCATAGAATCACAGAGTTGGAAGAGACCTTCCAAGGTCCTTCCTGCAGCCAGCAGGGACATCTTGCACTAGATCAAGTTGCCCAGGCCCTCATCAAGCCTGGCCTTGAATGTCTCTGGTCTATGGAGCTGTTGTTCCAGTTTCACTAAGCCATGACTCAGTTTCCCCACCTTTAAAAATATGCATGATCACACTGTCCCCCTTTGAGGGACTGCTTTGATGCAACTCACCATATAAGAAGAATGAGACATCATAAATAAGAAACAGACAGTTTCTGCTCCTTTTTTCCACATTTACACTGGGAGAAGCAGGAATTCTCTTCAAATCTGTCAAAAGGAAGGATGCTTACAGGTCTGAGGCTGATGAAATATAGCCTGCTAGCTTGGCGAAACCACATGGAACGAGATGAAAAATCTGCTCATTTAGTTCCCTGAGAACAAACACACAAAATGAATGCCACACATTTCAGTAACAATTGGCGTCTATCATGTTCAAAGTAAAACTTCTGGTCCAAGGAGACAACAGATTTTAATATACAAATTAGGAATAGCAATTGTCTGCCAAGACAAAGGAGAGCTGATCAGAACACAACACACAAAGAAGGAATAAAGGAGCTCAAATTTAACCTGCAGAATACTAAAATTATTTCTGGTTGCCTTGTGCGTTGGAAACATAAACTGAAATCTCTGATGCCTGCACGGCTTGGCTCTCTGAATAGTACATGTGATGACAACCTCTTTCAGCTCCTCTGCAGCAGTGCAGGGGAAGCTGTTCCCACCTGTCCTGGGAAGGAGTGGGCACCACAACTCAGCTGTGGACTTTGGCTGCCCACACTCCCCTCCTTCACTCCCCAGAACTGTACTGGTCCCATTTCTATAAGATCCTTCTAAACCTTCAATAAAAGCTAAGGTTTGACATACAAATCATCAATTTTTGTGCTACCAGTGCTGGAGAAAGAAAAGGTCAGATTATCTGCAGACAGGTGACCCAGTAGCAGGAGAAGCTGCCCAGCATGGTGGTCTGGCTCCAGATGTCAGCAGAGGGAAACACTTGCTAAATCTCCTATCTTAGTGAGTCCCTTATCTTGCTAAATCTTCCCTCCAGCCTGTTTCCACTAAACATTGCCTGTCCTCTGCATTAGACTAGGATGGGCAATTGCTTGAAGGAGCTGGGCTAGGTGGCAAATCAAAGGCCCCCTATGGCATAAGAAAATCCCAGGGGGGTGAAATACTGCCTGTCCAGCCATGGCGTCTGGGCTATTAAAACACACCAAGTATGTCCCATCTCAGCATCGATTCACATGCAGATCAGTGGTGCCTAAAAACATATAACAAAAAGGACTTAGGGAGTATGTTTGACCCAGTTTTCTCCATCACCTCCTCCCTGTTGCCCAGATATAGGGACAGAACTGATTGCCAGGCTAGGTTTCTGTGCTGTAGGCTTTTACAGGTCTGAACACACAGCTCCACCCTAAATCAGAGAGGCGGGGTAGCTATAATTCTACTCAGCTGCACACCACTACAAATCTACAGTGGAGCCATTTGTCTACTTCAACTTAAATAATGCAAATGTTTTTACATTACAACTTATCCACCTTTGTTTTGAATAGTCCTTTTAATACATTCATTGGTAACGGCTGTTTTTCAGTTTTCTGGTCTGCTACTTTACCCAACCCTGATCCATCAATACCAGATGTGGAGGTAATTCAGGAGCTCAGCTCCCCCACTGTAGGTGTATCCATTTTTTATGATGTGTCATATTCATGGGACACCTGAGTGGGGAATCCGTCCATACACAACCTCAGCTCTTATCACAGGATACTGAATCCTGCACAGAAAAGTAGATAGTAAGAGAATATAGGCAACAAAGTTACCACAGCACCCACTTCTGTTTTTACAGCCAAGAGCACAATTTCCATTTATTTTTTTGTATCACAATGGTGGGAACAAGACAGGATGCTAACAACCCTGCATGAAACCATTTGCTCCCTGGCATATTCTTTTCTGCTTACAAGCTACATTTTCCTTTGCTCATGATAATACAGGCATGCCATTTTTCCTTCTTTTTCTTGATGTCTGAAGGAAATCTATCTCACCATTTTAATGAAACATATTTGTGATGAATTTATTTCTGTTCCCTAACACTGCACAGCAGAGCCTCTAAAACGCTTATAGAGAGCACATTTTCCTGGGGCTGCAGAGAATGAGTCACTCTAGATACAAGCCAGATCAAACACAGCAAATAATCAGTGGGCTGGCATGCTGGCTGGCCTGAGAAAAGAGCATTTTGTTTGACAGTCCCACCGTATCTACCTACAGCAGGAATTTTCAGGATGGTATTCAGCAAGAGGATAGACTGTCCCACACTGCCTTACTGCTTCAAAGTCAAACAAATCAGCATGAAATATAGAGCTGTATATCATGAGGAGGCCATTCTGGGCTTGCTCCTACACAGTGCTGAGCTCTCTGGCTCAAGGCCACGCTGTGGCTTAAGCACCAGTTGTAACATTGGCCCTGGTGGATGCCAGTGGGAGTCAGTGCCTCCGAATGTCAGGCCTCAAGGACTCATCTTCTAAATACCATTTCGAAAGGCATTTAGGCACCTAGCTATATTCTGCAGATTTAATTACTGTATAAATCACATCTGTGCAATAACCCCAGAGCACTGAGATCAGAAGGAAGGTCCCTCAGCTCCAAAACAGAGAAGTCTTTCACTTCTATGTTTTACTTGCAACTGCTGGGAGGAGTGAGGCATGAACTCACTTTCTCACTCTGCTGTTCACAGATAACAGGTCACAGTGAGGTTTAGGGATGCAGTTAATTATGCTGTTCCTCTACGTCCCCATCTGCAAAAAGGAGTTGTTCCAAGGTTGCTCCATCCCTTCTGCCAGAGAAGATCCATTAAAAGTGTGTGCACCTATGGATGCAAAAATTTATAATTAAGATAAAAACCATGCAGTAGTATTTTTTTTCTTTTTCTGTACTTTTCACAGAATTGTTTATGTATTTTACTTTGTCAGCTCTGCACATCCTAAACTTGCTGGCCACTCTTGACTAAACACCAGTCAGGTAAAAGAAGGTTAAAGTGAGAATAAAGTTGTGTGTACTTGATTCTCAGCAACTAAAAGCAGGGTTTAATTACACAAAGTGGATAAGCCCATTTTCCTAACCTTCTCTATTGAGCATGCTGAAACGCGTTAATTTTCCCCTGTGATCAATAGTTATTGAACTTCTGTGTGTTTCAGCTTCTATTATCACCTGAAACAGGGAAAGAGTATAAATACATAAACAGTTTTGTTCTTAAAAAAAACCCACCCAGAAATAATAATTTTTATCTTTTTAAATTACCTGCAATAAAGCTACCTCAAGGTCAGTTGCAAAGGTGTAGCAATTATTAGCTTAACTATTAACATCTCTCAGCAAGCTAATTAGCTGGGCACCAAATGAAAACCATTTATGCCTGAGGTCTAGGGAGGCCTAAAACACAAAATTACTTTATTGTTTCAGGATAGATTTTTAAGGCACAAGGACTTTTGCACCTGGGAATCATGAGATATTTCCTCACTTGAAATGAGAGAAGACAAAAAAGTACCAAACAAAAACTATGAAAATTGGCACACATCCTAACTCTAGGCACTGCTAAAAGATGAATGCTCCTCTCTATGGAGACAGCTGTGCTTGTCTAGCAGGCTAGAGACTGCATTTTCCACCTGGAGATCCCACCAGCACAGCCTGCCATGACACTGTCTAAAGGAAGAGACCATCACTAGACCAGACAAATCTTCCAGGTTTCTTACCATTTCACGATCACGGGTGACATGCTGAGACCTGAAATTCCTTCTGGAGTAGAGGACACTGTTTACTACGGGATGACACCACCAGGGAGTCACTAGTAACTTTCATCAGAGATTAGAAGAACTGGGTTATGATGAAGAGCAACCTTTGGAGTTTGTGGGGTTACTCTGCCTTGGGTAGGAAGGCTACCTCATAGAAAAAAAGACTATGTCATGTTGTCCAGTCTGAGCAACACAGGATTTTTGGTTTTTAGTAAGGTCACCTCTAATTCTTGGGAACATTTCATTTTTAGAATATTCTGTCTGAATTTGTGTCTGAAATTAGTGAGTTTATTGTCAGATATGGCATATGGGTTTCGAGGTCTCAAGTGTTTTCAAATTAGCTGCATGCGTAGATGAGGAAAAGCAGGACCCAAACTGGACAACAGTATTATTTCACGCCATTAACATTACATTCAATACAAATTAGAAAGTTTGCTGATGAGTTTTTCTAATCTGTGGTGACTGATCTTCAGAGAACTTCTTACCCTGGTGACAGACCCCTGAGCCCTTGTCTCCCTCTCAAAGCCACAATGGTCCCAGTGACTGACGTTTGCTGTGCCCTGCTGGGAGTGCACAGTTTCCTGTTGAAGGAATTGTCTGCATATAACTCTTGAACATTTTATATTATCAGGATCAATATTGGTTCTTTAGGGTTATTGCTGTTAATTATTTAATCTTTTTCATATTCCAGCCATCCGGTTTCCTTGCTTTGTTTTTCCAATCACTTTCCCAAGTGGAGAAGGGTCATGATGTGATAGAATAATTGTTGAATTGACAGTTCTTCAAACCACAATGCATGTGTACAAGAAAGCACTAGAAGTATCCCTAAGGTGAATGGTGCATGATGCATGCACTGACAGGTCCCATCTTCCCCTCCTCAGCAGCAGTTCCTGGGGCTGAAAAGGTAAACTGTTACTTTGCTAATATGAGAAGAGCTCATACTATTTAATTCTTGTTTTAGATATACAACATGCTTTAACAGCCCACAAAGCCTCTGCCTCTGAGCCCACAGCAGCCAGCCTTACAGGGAAGCTGCAGTCCTGCAATAGCAAAAAGATCCCCAAGGCAACCCTGGGCTGCACAACATCATTCATCACTATTGCAGACACCATGTCACAGTTGTTCATCTCAGAAACACATCTAGCACCATCTCTCAAAATCAGGCTTAACAGCCACTGCTCTGTACACACTCAGTGGGAGGTTGACAGAAAACTCTCTCCTATTTATCCAGGGCAACACTCTTTCCAAGGCTGCTGCTTTACTTGTTATGCTATGAAAGATAACAGCTTCACACAAAAAAAACAGGTTTACAAAGTGTTCCAGAGCTCTAACATCGTACTTGTTTGGTCTGATGCAAAGCACTTTCTTAGCAAATAGACACATCAGCCTTCCCCTGACACAAATATATTTTCATGGAAAAAACCAAATTTACTTTTCTCTTTACAGCAACTGAATCCCAAAATAACTTAGTTAAGAAGTGAACCTCCAACAAAAAGCTAAACCATCAAAATATTTAATTGAAATACAGAAAGAAATCACTTATTGTACCAGCTGTTACCAGTTACTAGTGGAATTGAGTCAAAAACTACAGCTGGGTTTAAGGAAAAAAAAGAGTATCATCTAACCCATTCTGCTTTTCAGTGTCAGATGTGGACAGGCACAAGTTTTGGGGGCCAAGGAATGAGAAAGCGAGGGGTTTCTCACAGCAGCAGCCCCACTGTCCCTCTGCCCTCCTGCAGTTCTGCTGAAGCTGCCTCCCTGCAGCTGGGAAAATAGGGGTTCAGCTGTAGTTTTTGTTGTGGATGCTCTTACTGTTGAGGAAACAAGGTTTTTGAGGGGATGTCTTGACTTCCCTTTGAGTATATGACCATGTACCAGGGTATATTAGAACTTTAAAGTGTTTAGGTCACTGTGGCAAGATACTCATTCTGCAAATGCTTAATCAGAGTAGTCAAAGCAATGTAAAAGAAAAATGCCAACACCAAAAATTAAGATGCAGATCAAATATCTGGTCTGTGTTAATCCCAGAAGTTTCTTTTCAAAACTATCCTGAAATCTGACCCTTACCATGAGCCTCAAAGCCTCTTTGGGCTGATTATAGCCCATTCAAATTGAAAAGGCTGACTGGAGACTCTGGATATTCAACTTCACTTGCAGCATGATAATGATTTACCCCCAGAGATCAGCTACCCCCTGCTTCCAATTGTCTGTGGCACAATTACAGTAGTATTCAAACAGTTCTATGCAAGACTGTCATTGTTGAGTTTATTTATTTTTTTATTAAAATAGAGTTAGTCCCTTAGTTCCTGAAGCGTCAAATACGTTTATGATCAGATATAACAAGTTTTGAGATGCAGACTCTTCCGAATAAGACTTGAGTTATTAGTTGGTTACTTACTGCTCCCTTGAGGCCATAATCCTAATAAATAACCAATTATGCTCACCTTTAACCAAACAAGACAATAAAGAAAATGGTGTAGTTTCCTATATACAGTTTTTATTGGCAGCATGTGAGCATTTTTCCCATGCTGCTTCAGAAGAAAAGCAATGTACATCTTAAATGGCAGAAAAGATTACTTTTTAACTGGATTTTGTGGCATGCAAGGATGACAGGCTATCACAAGAATAATAAGTTTGGGGAGCATAATTTACATCTGAAATCCTTGAGGATCCTTTGCCATCTAATAGCGGTGGCCAAATCAAACCAAATGAAGATAGGAATTGCATGCAGCTTACAAGCATGAAGATCACAACTGGGTGTTTGAATTTTTCTGGGTATTATGTGTTTCAGTGATGCCATCTGGATATTGTCAAGCTGGTTCTGAATAGGAAAATAGGTAGTCAAAATGCAGGGACTTAGGAATAGTAACTTGCCCGTTGTCCAAGGCTGCATATCAGGGCTCCCGTGTCTGCTGCACCCCTGTTTTTGAGTGCATTGAGTAAGAACTAGCCAGCCCTGCATCTGTGCATCCGAAAAAATGTTATTAGGTCAGTGGAAACCAGCGATGGGAGTGGTGTGGTGTAGGGGAAGAGGAGTATTGATTCTAGGGTTTAGTTTTGGGAAGGGAGGGAGGAGTTGTGGCAGTATTATAGAATCATAGAATGGTTTGGGTTAGAAGGGACCTTAAAAATCACTTAGTTCCAACTCCTTTGCCATAGGCAGGGACAAATCCCACTCGATCAGGTTGCTCAGTGCCTCATCCAGCCTGACCTTAAACACCTCTAGGGAGGGGACATCCACAGCCTCTCTGGGCAACCTGTTCCAGTGTCTCAGCACGGGGAGGAGGAAGTCATAGAGACACCTAACATTGCCCAGATTTCTCACACATCTACTGCCTCTCAGCCACCTGCACATTTTTATAGGTGGCAGATAAGGTAACAACACTGGACCATCCCTAGCGATGCAAAGGTTTAGCAGTGTAAGAGGAATTTAATGTACTGATGGGACTGAGCATCTTTTCACTGGGGCAATTGCACCCACTGAGGGATGGTTCTTGATGCCATTGGCAGCCTAGCAGCAGCAAGAGACCCCCAGTTAGTTTCCCAGCTGGGAAATATCTCTGATATATGAGGGAAATTAATCTTGCCTCCAAAGACATAGCAAGATAATGGACAAGAGGATTGTGTAGCGGAGCAGTGCCTGGCACAAAACTGTTTGGTTTGGCTCTAGTCTGGCTCTACTTGACTCCACACTTCTCTCTCATAAATAATCACACCCATGTTGGAGCAAGAATTTGCTTCAGTAATCTGAAAAATGCTAGTCTCCTCCATTCACACACAATTAGAAAGAGAAGGATATTTCGAAGCACTAGGTCTGCATCATCTTCTTTATCCAGAAATAAATGACAATGTTAAAGCTTTTAGGCCTAAAATTAGTCTAAATGTCTTTGATCTCTCTGTGACATCTGCCTTCTAGTTTTTAAGCCTTGGATATGCATTCAGGTAGACTAGCAATTTTATGTGTATATATATATATATATATACATAAAAATGAACACAAATACTAAATCTCCTTTACCTTTCAGAGGAAAAAGAACAACTCATTTTAACTATAACAGTGTCTGACCTTTTCTGCAAGAAAAGGCACCTGACTGCTATGTCTAACTCTTTAGCTGGTCCCAAAAATCAATGATGACATGATTTACTAAAATTACCAGTCATTGAGTCATCAAACCTGAATCGACACAGCCTGCCACTCTTTCCTATGAAGTGTAAAGTGGAAGCAGGCTGTTACTAACAAAAACTTTCTGTGCTTAGAAGGGTCCTGTGCACCCATTTCACCTCTGGATCGAAGCACCTACCACCATCTTAGACTGCTTTGCTCTTTACTGCTCTGCACGCTGTGCAGTCACAGAGTAAAGATGGTAAGCTGTTAAGTGGCTTGAAAAACTATCCTGATCTCCATGTGAATAAGGAGAATTCTACTCGGATCACATCTCACTTCCATTTTTTTTCTGTTGGGCTTGGTCTGTGGAATTGATGTCAACAGAAAATCTGGAACAAGGCAATTTGAGGTCTTCTTCAAAGTGATAGAGGGAAAGGAGGAATATCTTCTTTCTCCTGACTCAAAGATTGAACCTGTCCTAACTATTCCACCTATTTCAGGAGCATAATCATCCTATTGCATTTAAATCACTAAAACTTGAAGTACCTCAATTACCAAGTATATTCTAACCATGTGGAACATTGTAACAGTATGTAATGGATATTGTATCTAGTGGATAGAAGTGTAATTTCTTCTGTTTGGATGGATAGATTAGTTCAAATAACCAGAGAGGTACAACATTTAATGGAAAAAGAAACCTAAAGAACCAAAAAAAGGCAATTGCGTCTTTGAAAACTTGACAGCAGGGACGCAATAAAAAGGATGCCAAAGCAAGTTCCTTGGCCAAGATTTTAATAAATGTTGCAAAAATTAAATTAGAAATTCCAAGCACTTGTACAGTGAAAAAATCATTCCCCCTTGATTAAACATACATTACTGCTGGAGATGTCTGTGGGGTCATCCTGTCATAGCACTGAGTTTAAGCTGACATGCTGGCAATTCTTTGCCTTTTCATTTTATAAATATGTCTCTTGTTCTCCTTTATAAAGAAAAGGTCAGTAATCTTTACTTAAGTCATTCCATTAAGAAATCATAACTGTTTTTTTCAGCTTGTGTAACTGAGCAACTGAAAGGCACAACCTCCATTTACCTCACTTCCACTTTTTGAACACCAGTAAAAAAAATATGAATGCAGATAATCACATACAATTAAAAAAATATCTAGCAGACTTTGTCTTCTGTTCCCTACAGAATATTTTCCAGCATTTTTTTCTGTTGGTTTTAAATTACACATTTCATAAGCTAACTGTTACTTCCTGTCCTTAGGGAGACTGTTTTGCAGTGCAAGACTTTCAGGCTATGAAGGTCTCTAACTGTTATTACTAGTTATAGATTCTGATATCATTCTACTTGACAACCCTTTTACTACCTTGCACCTTCATGTCTCTATCTACACAACAAAATTTTCTTTCACCAAACGAATGAAGATGCTATTGGTTTCCCCATCTCTCTATGCATTCCTATCAGGAGGTGTTATTTAGTGCCATGAGCAGTACCAGTTTATTCTCACAGTAAAATTATGTCTGATTCATTGATTAAATACATGAAGACAATACTGTTCACAAAATCATTGTCAGCTTAATGTTATTGCATTCCTTTCTGTTTAGAATATGGGTTCCTCTTTTGAGACAGTGAGATTGGTTCTTGTCCATAAAATCAGGTAATTTTGCACCAAGAAATAATATTCAAACTGAGCAAAGGATTTGAAGTCAGGAAGATCACTTGTGCTAAGTTTTATAGCTCCATGTTTAGCTCAGATTTGGTGTCAAAAGCCAAGACTGAATACAAATATTTGTAGCTGTGATGCAATGATATTCTGGGGCTTGTACAATGGAAAATTTGAAATGGGATGAGAGTTTAGTGTGCATTTTGGATTTAACCATAGTTGGCTACACCTTTAGCCTGTGCTTAATCCAAGACCCACAAAACCTGCCTGTACTGTTCCCTTTACAGTTACATTGATGGTTCCCTTCAATTAGCAAGACAGAGACTGGGACTTGGATGTATAAAATAGATTGAGCTATGCAATATTCCAGCTGCTTCACACATCCTTAACTCATCTTTTATGTGAGTTTATATGATACTGAAGGCATTATTTTAGCAGTGTCCAGTTGCCTGTTGATAGCATGGTTGTGTTTCAGTGAAAAAATTGTCTCCCCTTGGGAAATATCTCAGGATGTTTCTGTTTAGTTCAGCAAATAGCATAAAAATGTACAGGACCTGAATTTCTGTTCACTTCAGAACAATAATGTGATATTCTACTGCTGACAGTCTCCCTGGATGGCTTATAGTCAACTGTCCAATCCAATAAACCAGTAATATTGGTATAAAAATGAAGCAGAGTCAGATAACCACAAATGAGATAGCCCTGCCAAGGAGACTGATAAAGCACTGTATAAGATCTTAATACTATAAAACAGAGATGAAAAAGAGAAATTAAATAGGCCTGGGATGTAGGAATTCTCCTAATAAATACCTCTGCATCATCTACCCTCCCTGAAAGCACTGTATGCCTTTTTTCAGTTCCTCCAGGCTTAGCATGAACTACAGCACTATAAGCAAGATTCTCTTCGGTGAATTTTAATGGTTCTAGTCTGATTCTTCTGAAACTGATTGTATTGCTGAAGCATTCAAGGGCAGGTTTGCAGGGCAGAGCTGTGTCATTATACAAGAGGCTGAAAACATTCATGATGTTTCCCCTTTCCTTGTGAGTGTTGGCCCCTTCCTTGTGCTGCCATCTGCAACTTCTGTTTAGCTGAACTACTGGAAGAGCTGAACAGTTCCTAGGCTTTCTACAAGCCTCTGTCTCAACAGAAAGTGCTACAGCTACTTTAGCCTGGATCAGAATACAGACCCTTACTGGAGAATAGGAAAAACATGAAAAAAAACTTTAAAAGATAACAAGAAAACTAAAAGACAACAAGAAGAATTAACGCTTGTTATTTATTTCTCATCACAAGTTTTGCATTTGAGATGTCCTGAGATGCCACTACAGCTGTATGCTGATAATATCATGTAGATAATCTATAGCAAAGAAATTATTTTTTCCCAAATGGGTTATATGCCTGGGTTGAAAAGAAATGTGTTATTTTCTGACATAAAAATGTTTAACTATAATCCGTGAAGACTTGATAATCTGGATCCATATTGTCCATTGTTTGACAAAGTAGCACCCTGAAAATATGCACCATGATACAAATCTGAAAAAAACATGTATTTTTGAAAACAGAAATATCATGTTTCTGTGAGCAATGTCGCTCAGTCTGGTTTTGGCTGGTATAAATCACTGCCATGCTACTGTCTGCAAATGAAATTGATCTCAGTTTTTTTATCTGTACAGGTCCATGCCCCTGTCTCAACACACATTGGATTGGAAGATGGAATGAAAAGGCTGGCATTGATTTACCTTGAATTTTAATATAGCCTGAGAGCTGGCTTTGAAGAGCAGTTAGAACATAGTTGTCCTGACAGAACTATATAGGCTCACACACAAATTCACAATTGCAATGAGAATATCCAATATTCCATACACAGACACTGTATTTATTGTGTATGGCCACCTTCCCCTGGCCATTAAGGCTGCAGCAAAACTGAACAAAGTGACAAGCTGTACTGTAGAGGCTATAACAGCTGCTATATTGTCTGTATATACAGAATACCTATAGCTCATTCCATCCACTCCAGTCTCCCTCTGAAATGGCTTTCCAGGAAAGCACAATGCTACAATCAAAAGGTATCTCTTTGCAAAGACAAATTTCAAATAAAAACAGTAGAACACTTAGTCTCGTACAAGCTTTTAGTTTCTCTCTCAGTAGCTCTTTCCAGCTCCACTCTTGGTTATCAGGATTTAAACAAAAATAAAGCAATCCCCATGCTTTTCTATGCAGTCTCTGCTGTAAAGCTGTCTGATCTGCAAAGAGATAATAATGACCAACTCAGTTATGTCTTAACACAAAGTCAGACTACTCAGAAAGGTCTTGATTGAAAGCAGAAACTGATGTCAAGTTTAATGATTCTTCAGAGCCTTAGAGTTGATAAACCCAGAAATTTCAGAGATAAGCCATAAGGGAAAGCAGGGGAGAAGCCAATATTCTGAAGGAGTTGAGGTTGTTCAGCCTGGAGAAGAGAAGGCTTAGGGGGACCTCATAGTAGCTTATCAATACCTGAAGGGGGCCTACAGAAAGGCTGGGTAGTACTTTTTAATAGGGTCCAGGATGGATAGAGTAATGGATGCACATTGGAAGAGGGAACATTTAGGCAGGATAGAAGAAAGAAGTTCTTTCCTGCGAGGATGGTGAGACGTTGGAAGAGGTTGCCCAGAGAGGCTGTGGATGCCTCCTCCCTGGAGGCTGGATGAAGCACTGAGCAACCTGATCTAGTGGGAGGCGACCCTGCCCATGGCACAGGGGTTGGAACCAGATGATCATTAAGGTCCCTTCCAACCCAGATCATTCCATGAATCTATGATTCTCCAACCAGCAGGATTTCTGTGTGCTCCATTCTCACCTTTCTTAATGCAAACAGCAGGAAGTTCAGGAAACCCAGTGGAAGAGGTCTGTCAAGATAAAACATTTAAATCTGGCCTCAATTTCATGATCATTCATCATTTGAGACAAGAAAAAATTGTGGGTAATAAAGGCCTGAAGAAAGATATCAGAATGCTTTGACCTCTCAACTCCTCCAGGTAGCTCAAGTCAGAAGACCTTGTACCTTACCTTGGTATACACTGTTAGTATGGGACATGGGAACACATTTTCCAGGAAGAGGTGTTAATTTTGTTCTGGTAAGTTTTGTTTTTCTGCTCACACTTAGTCAAATAAGAGCCAGGAAACCCAAGTAGTTTTCAGTTCCCCTAGAAGTAGCTTAAACTAGGCATTAATGTGTTTTTTGCATGTAGCTGGTGTCCTCAGTGATCTGAGTGCTGTGCAAAGGAAGGGAGTCTGCTTTGAAGATGTTGCACCCCAAGGACATGAGAGGTAAAAGGGGAGAGGGATAACAGCAAGCAAACAACAAACCACTCTGGCCTGAATCTTGCAACTGACTGATAACACAAACGGTTAGAAGCACAACAGACTTGCTGAGACTGGAGGAGGATGTATTTTGTACTGATACAAGGACACAGTGTTTCACACCAATTTCAATTTGTCTCTGCAAGTTTTTTGTCATTATGTATCATCAAGGCCAGAGCTTCAAAGTAATAAAAAAGGTCCAGGATTTTATATAACTGAGAAGGGTAGCCAGAATTATAGTTTCAAACCTAAAGGAAAAAGGGGAAAAAAAATTGGATTGGGGAGAAGAAGACCTGCAAACTTTCCTGCCTCTAGGCATAAATGAATTTTCCACCCCTGGAAGCTGGGAGGAAATTTCTCAGAGTTTAATTTTCAAATTGCCACTAGCTGTGAAACTTCTTGTCTCCTCCTTTGAAGCAGCTGGTGCTGTCTGCTGCCAGCTGCAGAAGACTGGCCTTCATCAACCTTGAGTATGACCTTCTCTGGCAAGTCTCCTTGTCCTATATATTGCAAAGTGGGGGGGAAAAAAAGGTGTGTGCTGTCACACAAGAAACCATAGACAAATATGTTTTAAAATGCAAGGTTATCCTTTTCTCCTTCCTTAGTGAAGGCTCAGAAATAGAGCTGCTTATATCAGAGATTTTCAAACATCCCTAATGTTTGGAAAGTAATGTATGGCACTAAAAAGTCTGATAAAAAAATAAAAGTTCTATTCATCTTGTAGCATAACACCACAGCAAAGGGATATTTAATAAAAAATTGTAAGTGCAATGAATATGGTTTCAAACTGCCTCAAAATCTCATCTCCACTTTGACGATGAATCAATTTCAGCAGCCATTTATTGCTTAATACACAGCACATCAATAGATATTATTGCTGAAACAACAATTCCTCTTAGTCAATCCTAGTAGTGGCTGAAATTTTCAGGAGCAAAACAAATTATTCACACTGATGGGTCAATGACTGTCTGTAGAGAGGGATAGGTAACAAAATCTTTTCAAAAGACTAATACGACACACCAGTTGGATCACTGACTGTGTCTAGTGGGTTTTTTTCCTTTTTCAATTTCACAGAACACCAATGCAGCAATCTTCAAATGCACTGACTTGCTAATTATCCTTAAATAGAGGATAATTATATTAGCAAGTGACAGAACAGATATTCTTTTCCTAGCAATGAGAAATCTGTTTCTAAGACTCATAAATAGACTTTGGAAATAACCAGCTGCATTCCTTGCCTCGTTACCCACAAGCTACTTTGTGCAGGACTATTTTATTCTCAAAATGCATTTTACCCCCCAGATCATCTTTGGTGGGGAAGGGCATAGTTCCTCTGATATCAAGATATCTATGCTGACCTGCATCACCTATAGATCCAGCCAGAAAAGCAAAAACGAAGCTGAGGGGGTGAAGGAGGAGGCAGGGAGAGGAAGGGAATGGGGGACGAGGTAGACCAGGGAGAATGACCCAGACAGAAAACTGAATTTTCTCAGTCAGGGCTTTGTTGTAACAGGAGGATGCTGTAGTCCTGCAGATGTAGTGGTCTGTCTTCTACACCCAGTCTGGAAACAAAATGGGTGAGTCAGAGAGCAGATGGCAACTTTCAGCAAATCGGAAGCAACTTCATTATAGAAAATGTCAGCTGCAATTTTTGGTTCACACCACAAAAATTATGTTCTTGGCAAATGTTTGTTGAGACAAATTTCTTTCCATTTATTTTCATCACTGTCTTTTCCTACTTTCTCCACTAAACATTGATTCTGCAACTTTCAAACACCTGCTTCTGGCATCTCTTGTGCTACCTGCATTGTGATAATCCTCGAAAGGTGAATTAATCTTGGAGCTGTTTCCTTAAGAAACACTTTTGAGTACCATAAATGTTGCCTACCTTCTTTAGAAAGAGAGATGGAAATCCCATACATATAAGGAATCATAGAGTCATAGAATGGTTTGGGTTGGAAGGGATCTTAAAGGTTAAATACTTTCAACCCCTTCTCACAGACCATGTTGCTCAACAGAAAACTATTTTAATTTCAGAAAAGCTAAGTAGATCCTTGAGAAGACTTCTTTTGATAACTGTCCATAGCTGAGAGTTTCTTAGCTGGCAAGGAACTGGGTAGCTCATGGCCATGTGTTAATGCAGTCAGTGCAGCCTCCTGTCAGGTGTTAAGAATTCTATTGCTTCAGCTGGACTTGCTCCTTTTGTGAATGCCCTCTAAAACCTAGGCTTTTCTGTGCTATAATTACTACTTCTGCCTATCAACATTGTTCCCAAAAGGGGATGCCATGCAGAGATATGTCTGTGGTGTCTTCATCACGAGTTATTATTTTGTGCAACAAAATAATATTGGTAAATCCATGGTAAATATTGTTCCCACAGTCAATGCTTATGTCATAGCCCCTAACACTACATACTGATAATAAAAAGCAAAAACAAATGTGGCTGGTATTAAAATTCCCCCTGCCCACAGGATGAACTCACAGGTGGGTTTGCGTTTGGCAGTTTCATCCCTAACACTGAATAATGCTCAGTTTGAGACAAGGTAAGTGTCCTGTCTTACAATACCAAAACAGTCATTCAGATCTGAAAAGGATGGAGAACAAGGGCTCCTGAGAAGATTCAGCAGCTGAAAGAGAGAAGGGTATAAGTTTGAATCCTCCAATCATGTGCCAAAATTCATCAAATCTATCTTAAGTTCTGTTAAAGGATCCATGAGCAGTTCCCAGGACCACAGGGGAAAATATCACAGTATAATATCAAAGTATCACAGGGGAAAAATCTCCTTGTCAGTACCCCCAACTGAATATTCAGTATGAATTTGCACACAGAAGGTAAGTTTTATGCATACACATGCTCAAACTAGCATTTATAAAATCCAAAACACCATTTCTAGGAAATATTCACATTTCTCCTCCACCACACCTCTGTCTTTCAACAACAGCTCAAGAAAGTTTCCTGGGAAATGGCTCACTGAAGGAGACCCAGCACAACTTGGAAACAACCAAAAAAGAACCCACCTGCTCGCAAATCAAGCAATCTTCTCTTGGGTGAAGGTCAAGACAAGATTCTGCAAATGCAATGCTCATCTTGGCAAAGTAACAGAAAACACAGGTGCCACTCCAAACATTACTGCCAAAAGGCTATGAATTTCCAGGGGAATATGACCCTAGGATATCAAAAAGCAGCAGTGTTGGCTCATGTTTAATCATGCCATCAAGCAGAGCTAGGGATGACACATTCACTTCTCTGAGTCTGTATGAGGCTTGTTTGCAGTGTGATGTTTCGCACTGAGCACCCAACTGACTCCACTCTCCCAGCATAACAATGATGGATATTCCTGGATTGCTTTCTCCTGACACACTTTATGTTGAATAATATTATGTGCACTCATGGTTCATAACACTCAGTGCTGTAGCTGTTCCAGAAACTCTTGCTTTGAAGAAAAAGAGTAGGAAAATAGCAAGAACAGTTTTTCCCAGGAGGATGAGGGTTGACTCTGCCTTTTCTTTTATTCAAATCCTTTTCTGCAGCTCAGAGGAGCCATAAGAATGGAAAAGAATAGCAAGCAGGTACTAAATTCTGTTGAAACCACTGATAACATTTTCTAATCATCATCCTGGATTAATCTTTTCTTTCCAAAGAAGATAAGTTGAAGTGGCTTTAACTGAGATGAAGTTTATATTCTTCTCCTCTGTTGCTGTGGATTAGATTTGTGACCAAAACAATGCTGCTGCTGTCAGAGCCTTCTCAGCTTCTTCGTCTATATCTCCCCAGTGAATGGACTGGAGGTACGCAATAGGCTGGGAAGGGACACAACAAGGCAGATGACCTGAACTAACCAGAGTTATTCCATGCCATGTCATGTCATGCTTAGTTACAAAAACAGTGGCAAGGATGTCTAAAAAGGTTACCCACTGTTTGCTCAGGAGCTGCCAGGCCATCATGCTACCCATTGGAAGTGGTGAGTGATTACCTTCACATCATTTGATTTGTTTTTCTTGTTTTCTTCTTCTTTTTCTCCTCTACTTATTTAGAGGGGATTTTTCGTTTGTTTGTTTGCTGGGTATTTTTATCTCGACCAACCAGTTTTCCCACATTTTCTCTTCCTTTTCCCTTCCTCCACCCCCCTGGGAGCTGGATTTCAGGAAGAAGTGAACAAGCAGCTGTGTGGCATCTGGCTGCCTACCAGGGTTAAGTCATAACAGTATTTATAGTTAAAACACTGTTGCTTCGTAGTATACAGCTTTCAGCTATTGGGAACTGCTTATGACCAGTGGGTCACACTGTCACTGGCCCTCAACAGCCATGCAAGTGACTATGGACGGGGCACGACAGTGACCTCTTTCCCTCCAGAGGATAACATGCCACAGCTGATGCTTTCCCTAATTTCAGCTGCAAGAAGAGGAGGAGACTGATCCCAGTTCTCCAGCCCTTCTGCTGCTTACAGATAGGAAAAGCCTTGAGTGCGTGGTTTCAGGCACAGAGGAGCAGAGTTTTCTTGCTCTGAGAGGAGGAAGGCTGGTAGAAACACTACATCACTGGAAGACCAGTTGATGACTTTTCTGATTGTGTCACCAGTGTACAAAGATGCAGTATTTTCCCTCAAATTCCAGCTCCCAGCACCCTGCTATTACATGAGAATTTTTTTGTTTGCTCTGTAAGCAGAGAAAGTTTGCAGACCTCAGGGTCACACAGGAAAGCTAGAGAATGTAAGGCTCTAAAACTCAAAGTCGACCGATATCAGCCTTTCATTTCTTAATTGCATACTAAGGACCTGATATATGAAAAGTCATCCTGATATTGTTGGGGAGGAAATGAGGAGGGACAGAGCAACAGCTTCCATGTCTTTTGAGCTAGAAATAGAATGGACTGACAGTGTGGTTCTTCATTCCCATTCTGTGCCCTTGCTGGGTGATAGCAGTGATCATTCGGCACTATGTGTAATACAGTGCAAATGTCCTTCAGTCACAGTGTCAGATGCAATGAGCAGAGGAACTCACAATTCCCATTGGAAACTATTGACTAGTGAAGGTGCCTAACTGGACTGTGATCACAGTGGGCAAATTCTCTATAAAGCAAATGGAGAGAAGTAGGCCCCTTAAAAAGATATTTAACATGTATTGGTGACTCATCAACACCCATAGAGAGTGTATAAATATAAAAATTTTCCAACTAGTTTTTCCACCACCTAAAGCAGAGCAAGAGACAATGACTTACCTTAGTTACTCATGTTAGCTTACGGTGAATTATTTATAGACCAATCTATTTTGATGATCATGGACTTCATTCTGCATTTAATTGCTTCAGTCTGAAGTGGAGTAATTGAATGCCATGATTAGAAACACCACAGATTCACAGCAATGTGAGAGCTGAGTCCCTGCTCTTCCCAAACCCCCATCCAAGGGTCACAGCTCAAATGGACTAACAACAATTTCTTATGTGGGAACAGCTGGGCATGGAACTTGAGAATAGAAATTAGAACACAAGCAAACAATATACAATTATGCTTAAGCTCTAATGAGTCAGTCAAGAAACTGCCACAGATTTACAATATGCATTTTTATTAACTAGCAGAGTCTCAGACCTCAAAAGACATTGTAATTGAAGGTAAACAGAAACATATTAACAAATCACCACTCTTTAATTAGCCTTGTTAAATGCTTTTAATGAAGATTAAAAAGAACAAGACTTTAGAGGGTAAGTCTTATGAAGAGTGGCTGAGGGAGCTGTAGCTGTTTAGCCTGGAGAGGAAGACTGAGAGGAGACCTTATTACTCTCTACAAGTACCTCAAAGGAAGTTGTAGAGAGGTGGGACTCTTCTCCCAAGTAACAGGACAAGAACAAACTGCTTCAAGTTGTGGCAAAGAAGATCTAGAATGGATTTTTTTGAAAAAAATCGTTACTGAAAGGATTGTCAATCACTGGAACAGGCTTCTCAGGGAAGTGGTGGAGTCACCATCACTAAAGTTGCATTTAAGTGTTTCTGGTTTTATGTGGCAAAAGAACTCTTACGTTGGCTTTCCAGCAGTTAAATCTGATCTTGAAAAGGCTGAAGTGTGAATATAGGAAGCAAAATTATGCAAGCGAGTAGTAGTTACAATATATATCAAGCTTTGGTGGTTTCCTGCTTACAAGTGAGTCCTTGGTTATATCATTCTGCCTTGCTATTTCCATACGTTGTTTTCAAAGATTTTAGTTGCATACCCCGCTGCTCAGATATATTGATTTCCCTTCCTCCCTGGGTTATTCAGAGTGAGAAAGATTTGGGGGCTTCCAAGTAGCACTGACTGGTGGAATAAACATGGCAAAGACTGCTTCAACCTTTATTAGGTCTCTGACATATGTTTATGCAGAAAGGCACTAGAGGTAAAGAAAAATGGAAATGGAGAGAAATACAAAGAGCACCACTGTGGCTATGGCAACACCTCTGCCTTCCAAAGTTTTCCCAGATTTGTAAACATTTTGCTACTAGTCAAAATTTCAATTTCCCTCCTAACACCTGAATAAAAGGCTAAGAATAAAGACTGCCCATCACCTCTTCTGCTCTGCACATCCCAGGGTCTGGCCGAATAGCCAAATAATAGAATCATATAATGGTTTGGGTTAGAAGGGACCTTAAAGATCATCTAGTTCCAACTCTATCAGAGCCTGCCCTCTCTGCTTTCCCAACAAGGGATGAGGTCTAAGCCATAATTCAAATACACTCATAGCTGACTATGATGGCACCAGCTTCCATGTACAACTGGTGGATGAGTCCTCAGCATTGAGAGCAAAGCAGTGCTGCATTTATGGTGAAGAATCACACTGAGCTTCAGGCTTCTGTTAGACTCAACTCAGCTTTATGGAGAAAACACATATTTTTTAGAATAAATCATCATGCAGTTATATACAGAATAAAATATTTCATCCTGTGCATTGGAGCTATAGTGCAGAAAGCAAGGATGTCATTAGTATGAAAAATAAAATCCCTCTTGTTAAACAAATTAGAGAGCTACTATACACTGTGCAACTCCGTATAAAAAAACACTGTTTCTATTACATTTGCTCACTGGCTTTGAATTTCTGAATTAAGGGATGCATGCAAGTGGAAGGATCTTGTTCAGGAAATTTCATTAGCTTTCTCTCAGAACATACAAAGCAAAAGCATATGAAACAAATGTGTTTCCCAGAAAATACTTCTGGATTTTTCTGAAGAAGTTAAATGATGCATTTATAGGAAAATTAAGAAGAAAATCAAATTCCTTTTGGTAAGCAGTAATTCTGTCTATGAGTTTTATCTATTCTGGAAAAAAATCCATGTAGTATTACATTACACATTTTGAAGTTTCACACAAAATATTCATCTGTATCGATCATTCAGATCTGGCGGTCATCATGCAGTTTCTTAGCTGGACACGGCAGCATTGACCATGTGAGCTATTGCTGGAGACATCAGTGGTAAAAGGGAACCCAGGAAAAGAAACGTGCTTATCAGCAACTCATTTTCCTCTGCAGCCTGGGACAGAAGAACTTTGTATACTGACCACAAAGAGAGAAAAAATTAGTGAGCAGTTGCCATTAAAGACTGATCTCTTGCTTCACAGTGTTTAATAACATACAAATAAAGCAAAGAGGGAACTGGGAAAGTCAATGGCAGATGCAAAGCAAACACCTGCAAATACATTAATTGCTTGGATTCAAAGTACTCCCAGCTGTAACCAATCTTGGATGTATTGAATAAAACTGGGTTTGGGCACTGGATTGCAATATCCATTCCTGAAAGCCTGCTGACCTGTCTCTCATTTCACTTGAATTAGGTTGTTTCCCATCTGTCCTACAACCACACCTGTGTGCCCAGGCTTTTACTCTTGCTGTTGGTTCATGTCAACGTGTTCTGTGAGCATCTATGGGTAAAACAGCTGATGAAAGGAGAGTTTTAGGCACTGCAATTGTAATTTCCTGGAATACAAGACTAAGCTGGGCAAAGTGATTCAATCATATTATAAGAACATAACTTGTCTTTCTCTGAAACTGAAATTTAGGCCTATCTGAAAGAAAGTTCCTAAAATTAAGGGCTCCAGCTCTCCATGTTTTTATTTTTAATTTTTCTTTAAGTGCACACTCCTAGCAAACCACATCTCAGAGTTCCGGATAGTAGGGCTCATGCTGTGTGTTTGACCTGATAAAAACTATGGAGTCTAAGAAAAGGAGCTATTTTGAAAACAGTCAGTATGTGTCTCCTTATCTTGCCACCGTTACCCTTACCTTTGCGTTACCCTTACCTTTATGCTTCTATTGCTCTGTGTCAGCTTGGACAAAACTCAGGCTTTTGTAAGAGTCCTGTGCAAGAGTTTTTAGGACAACTAGATTTCTAAATGATGATCATCTGTCTTACAGACTAGCACCTCAAAAATCCAATAAGACTCATTACAAAGAGCTGTATGTAAAGTGGAAAACAAATGAGCCAACCCAGAATTTCAGCAGTAGATTCAATCTTCTGTATAGCAAATGACTTCTCAGATTTCTACCAGCAACTTGATCCAATTGGTCCTGCCTTGAGAGCAATGTTGTACCAGGGGAGGACCTACAGAGAACCTTTCCAAACTAAATTATTCTATGAGTCCACAAATAACATATCAAGTGTCCTAATAGCCTACTCTCAGACGGATGCTGGCACCCTTTCGAGTATGTGATATACATCTGAGCTGCCTTTTGCTGACCTACATTCCTTCCTCTCCCACAGCTGGAGCCAAGATCAGACATAGACACAGTAACTCATACTCAGGCAAGTGTTGGTTGTAACATTCATTCCAGAGCACTATTTTGGCTGCAGTTTTGGCTACAGCATTTAGAGAAGCTATGAGATTTCACTGCTATATTTCAGAAGTTACACCCAGTACCACACAGTGCAGACACAGTTTTAATATTCTTCAGTGCACATTTCAAGTTCATACCTCTCTTCTAATGCTCTTCACTGATTGTGGAAACTTCTCCATCTGGCTCCTTGCTAAGGTCTGGAGAGTCTAAATTCTTACGATTAGAAGTGAGGATCACTCCATCTCTCAAGCATTTCTGTTTTGCTGACTCCTCTCCCTCCTCAAAGCAGCAAAATCCCATTATCACTTTGTAAATTGCATTGGCAGGGTGTGTGCAAGATTTTTTGTTGCCATGAGCAGATAAAAATTACATCCATCCATTCTTATCTTTCCTAAGGTAAATTATGCATGTGTAATAGCGAGATATGTGATAGCAGTCCCCTGATTTCTACTAGGAATGAGCAGACAAAATATTACAGGTCTTAGATATGAGCACAACTTCTTTTGTTTTGTACTGGCTCCAACTATGTTAGGCAAACTCCTTCCCTGCAAGTGGAAAAAGCACTAAGTCAGAAGTCAAATTGGCAAATCTTTAATCCATGAATCTCCGGCCATTTTGTATTTTTTCCTTTTCACAAAATCACATTTAAATGAAAAATCAGCTTCCCTCCAAGTCTACCTTCCAACACAGTGATGGAGGCCTCATTTTTCCACCAAAATAAAGCAAGATAAACCAATGATAAAACCATGCCTTCCATTTCTTATGGTCTGTTTTCTTTTTCATTCTGAGACATAAAATTTTAAACATCCTCATCTTTCTGTACTACTCCCATTATTGTCTGTTCTCTTTCTGAAGCTTGCAGTTAGCTTTTCCAACCTAACCCAGCAAAATATCATTAATCCAGTTTAATTGAAGGGATCAGAAAAAAAGATTAAAAAATCAAAACGTTATACATTAACAATCTGTGGGAATCTGCTTCAAGGTTTATAACACCTCTGATTTTTCAGTGATTGAGAAAAAAATTGAGAAAGGATTGAGAAAAGGATTTAACCACCAGTAGTTTGAATGTGGACAAATCACCCTGCTGCTAAAGCCTAAAAAACCCAAGAATGCTCTTCACAAAACAAGAACAGTTGTGCTGCTCCTACCGTATCTTCATTTTTAAGGGTATTAAAATCGATCCTTCCACAAAGCTCGAAGTCTTGATCAGAATTTTTCAAACTTGGGGAATTTAGATAAACAGAGAAAGACCTAGTATGATTTAAGGTAAACTGTCTCAAGCAGGACCCTTGTATTTTCCCTCCAACTCCTTCCCAACCATGAACTAAAGTTTCCATTTTAGCTAAAGCAGAGTTTGTGGAGATTAATCACTGTTAATTAAGGCTACATTTTAAGCACTAGAAATTCCTAAGTCTAGATGAAGTAGACTAGGGTTTTACAAACACAATAGAGTTTTACTTCAACCAGAGTTTCCCATTTAAAAATTTGAGGTCTTACACTATGAATAAAAAAACATGTTTGCAGCAGCTCAAATCTTGTTCCTTGTGTAGATAAAACTGAAAAGCAAATGGAGATTTGCAGTGGAAAATAACAACTATGCTCTCTGCTTCCAACTCTTGAGTTAAAATATTAGAAAATTAACTTTTTCTTAGCATCCTTTAAGGCAGATTTTATGCCATAGGGCTGAGCAGCTGATATGCTGCCCCTCTCCTCTGTCTCTAACAGTATTTTGCTTCCAATAGACAAACTATATTTGGAGCCAAAGCACGAAAACTATCACTGACAATGAGGTTTCAGAGCTCACCCGTGCTATGCTGTTTATAAAGACCAAACCTAAATGCTCTATATTCAGGGACAACAAAAGGGCCGTATGTTTGACACATGCCTATGGGTGCAAAGAGCTAAGGAAAACTACTTTTGTCCAATTTTCCCAAGTGCTGCCTACAGTAGTTGAGCAGGTATTTTTGAGCATTAATATTGGCTCCAATATTTGTCTGTCTTCTATATATTACTATTATTATTACCCTTATTTTCCTTTTGTGGAACTTATCAACCTGAAAAAAGCTCTCTTTGCACTTTATTCTGTGCTTCTCACAGATTCTTGCACCGCTCCCACATTTTGTCACACATACATTTTTGTGGGTGTTTGCAATTCTGAAACAGCCCCTGCACAAGTCATCCCTTTTCACTTCCCATTTGCCCCCTTCTATTCACTTCTGTCATTCCACAGGTGGGAGGTTTTCCATAACAAATAGTAGCCAACATCGACAGGATCAGAAGATCCTCCAGTGAGGACACAGGGATTGACTTCAGTGGCGACCCAAGACTCTTGCCTCTCTCTTTCAGCTATTGCTTCAACCTGAGGCAAGAGCTGTGTGGAGTTTAATCAGAAACACTGGGACACATGGCTGTGTATCTGTACTGCTCCCTTCCTGAGCAAGCTAAGAAGAACCCTTAAGCAGACAACCTTCTGTTACTTATAGCAAAGATTTTATCTTTGACTGGGAGCCTAAAGAGACACTATTTCCATTCTAAGGAAATATCATAACAATGCACCTCTGAAAGCTCTGAGCATTTCTTACTTTTGGCAATACAATGTATGAATTTACAGACTTCAATATACAAGATTCCCATTAGCCACATCAGAGTTTTTGCCAAAAGATGTCCAGATAAAGCTATCCAAGTATCCTTGAAGGAGATATTCTTGAGAGTTTCTAGAATTTGTTTAATGAAGGTGAGGAGAAATGGTACTTTAATGAGTAGTCAGAACCAAAACATGAACAAAAAAGACTTCAAGAATATGCAATGTCAATCATCTTGACAATTAAGTGAATTTTAATTATGTTGGTGACACCAGGCAATTATTTGGTTAAAAGAGAATTGTACTGTGTGTTTCTGACTGGATAAAAATAGGCAGATTAACTCTCTTAAACTCTGCCAGTGCAGAGACTGGTGTAAATTTACATGATGTTTCAAATAGAATGAGTTAACATATCTGTAAATGCTAGGAGCAAGTTCTGCTCAAATCCTCACAAAAAATCAGAAACTCTCAAGAAGCCTCTCTGAATTGGATGTAGTTGGGTTTAAGTCTGATCACTGAGCAATTTTAAAATTTCAACATTTAAAAAAATTTGCCATCAAGCACAGCAGTAAAAAATGCGCAGTCATCCTCTGAATTAAGATGTTTCTATTAGAGTTCTGTCTCTGTCATATCAAGAATTAATTCATAGCATTAAAAAAAATGCTAATCATAGAGTAGTTCGGGTCAGAAGGAACCTTTAAAGGTCATCTAGTCCTTCAGATGAATAGCAATGAGCATCTTCAACACTTCTCTGGGCAACTAGTTCTAGTGTAATAAAATTCATTCTAAAAAACTCATTTTAAAAAATTTCTTCCTTACCGCTACCATTCTTTCACTTTAAAACCATTATCCCTTGTGCTACCACAACAAGCTCTGGTAAATTGTTTGTTCTCATCTTTCCTGTAGGCCCCCTTTAAGTACTGAAAGGCCAAAAATAGCTGTTTCCAAAATCTGCTTTTCTCCAGGTTAAACAGCCCAAATTCTCTCAGCCTGTCTTCACAAGACAAGTGCTCCTCCTTCACACTGTAATACATAAGCCTATAATTCATAAATTAAGGCAGTTCAATTATAAGAAAACTAAATGAATACACAATCTACCCTTTCAGAGTTTTCTTTTACAAAGGAAGTGCTTCTAAAGGAATCTTCTGACCAATGATGACTAAGAAATATTATCAGAAAATATGATATTATGAAATATTGCTGTACTTGGACTCAATTACTCTCCCCCTCTCAATAAAGCAGCAAATCTCCACCATTATTTTATTCAGCTGAACTTGGTAAGTATGCAAAGGCCATTCTGTAACCCAGGAAACCTCCTGGCTTAAACCATGTGCAAACAGTGACACGACCCAGAATACAAGGTGATCCTATCTCAATTCCCAGTACCAAAACCTTGCACAAATAAACAAAAATAAATTCCTGAAAAACTCAGAAGTTTTCAGACGTGAACACACTTAAAAGTCTCCCACACTTGGAAGAGTACAAAACCCTCTCTCCACATGGTGAGTAATGCATACAACCCAATAGTAAGCCAATCAGACAATTCAGTATGGATGGACTATAGAAAAACAAAAAAAACTTAGGTCATCTGAAGAGGTGAGACACTGAATGATGATGAAGTGCATCAGTACTGAGAGCAGTTTTCTGTACAAGACATTTTTGTCCACCAGGGTTTTATTCAGAGCGGAAATAAAATCAAGATAAGCAGTATTTCATCACTTTGTTTGTCAGCCTTGAGTCCATTACCCCTGCAAATTGGAAGACGGAATGTCATATAACACTAACAATTACTAGTGAAAAATGGGAGTGGAATTGCAGACAAATAATCCATGATGGCTGAAGACGTTTTATGTGTAACAATCTGTCAAATATGTCTTATTCCTGCTGTGGCTGTTATAGCGGCCATAACTGTCATCCCTACCCTAGTTTTGCTGCACTCACTCCTGAACTGTGTTCTTGGATTAAAAAGATATTAGGCACTGTCTGAGGGCAGCAGAAAAACAATACAAAACCTTGGGACAGTGGAATAAAAGCACCTAGGCACTGGCAGAAAATATGAAGAGATTTGCCATCTGAAGCAATAATCTGAACCTTTTATGAAATTATTTTTCAGAATGAGAAAGATTTAAAAAACATTCAAATTCTTGTGCATATGAAAATAAGAAACTCACCATGAGAAATCAGAGAAAATGACACAGCTATAAAGTCCAGATCAGGAGGCATCCCTTCAGATTAGTAGGACATAGTAGTGTATAAATTTATAATATTTTCCTGAGCACACTTTAACAGACACTTTCAGGGAGAGGTTGCTATGGGAGAGTATTGTGTCTAACAGACATTGCCAAAAGGAGACTACTGTTGGAGCCTATAGCCCCTTTCAAATCTTTTTAATATTTTTACATCAAATTGATACCAGAGACGAGACCCAGGGAGACCAGGCCCCCACAAGAATCCATCTCCAGGGTTCAGAGACATTCAGCTCAGGAATTTTTTCTCCTAACTTTAAAAGACGCAGAGTCATAGAGGGTTTGTCCTTTGGGTAAGGCTAGATGAGAACTTGGCTGTTGCTGGACACTGGTGGTTAAGCAGTGGGCTTAAACACTGATGGTGATCAATGCCTCAACATATGAGGCTGACTTGAGTATCTCAATCTCCTACATTTTCTGTTTCGAAATACCCTAAACTGAAATATATTAATCATTTAAATACCACAGTATTTTATAAAACAATAATTTTTCTTTAGATTAAAGTTATCTTATTTTGTTAGCTGTAGATCCTTGCCTTATCTGTTGCCTTTCATTTTTATGTGTCCTTGCTAGTCCAAGTATGAGCTGAGGCTCCTGACAGAGTAAAAAACTTGTTTGTTCTTGTTCATAAATCCCATCCAAAGGGATCTCAGAGTTTAAGAAAACACAGTCCAATAAACCAAATGCAGCAGTAATATCTCCTAAGCTGCAATGTATGAAATGCTCATGAGCAAGAAACACACCATACTTCAAGGCCCAAGGTCATCAGATCCAGACTACAGTCAGACAAGAAATTAGAGGAATAAGATGTGGGACAAAGGGTGAAAGTGATTTTTTCAAAAGTAACCTTTGCAGTATTAACGCAGTACTTGTTCAGAGTAAAAAAGGGAGAGGACAGAATAGTTACTTCAATAAGTGCCCAGAGAGTCAATATAAAGAAAGAGGAAGGAAACTTTTCTTTTTGTGACATAAAAATAGCATTTTCAAGTACAAAAAGCCTATCCAGATGGGACAGATTTCATCCAAACAGTGGTTTTGTGGAAACAATGCACTCCTGAGGATGAGCTCACAGGGGAACATAAATACAAAGAGGAAAAGGAGAGTGAAAAGTCTGAGGATCTGTCTGAAGAGAAAAACAAAAGAGATGATTGCGCTTACAAATGAAGTGAACTATCTCAGAGATTAAATCTGGGATTTGAGAGTACTAATAAAGAAATAAAACCCAAAACTTTCTGAAGAAGGTCTAATGCCCAAATGTAATAAGTCTAGCAAAAGAAAAAAGGAAAAAGAAAACAGCAACAGGATAACATGCTTGAAATCATGCCAATGAAATCATGAAGGCACGCATATTAAAGTGTTTGTAAAGTCTGTGAATGGTTGGTAGCACAGTCCCCAGTGGTGGAGGCCATCCTGCTGAATTAAAGACAGGAAACATGCCACCACATGATCTGTCATACTCTGAATTTCAGTCTGAGAGTGAAATAGTGCTGTCACATCATTACTTAAAATTATTTTTATGAGCTATTTCTTTAACTTTATGAATCTAGGAAGCTAAAATTTCTCTTCAGTACTTTCCCTTCTGATGGTGAATAGATGACCGACCTACAGCCATGGGAAATAGCTGGTACTATTAACTAGAGGGTAATTCCTCCAGATGTCACTTTTCACAGGAGCACTCTTGTCTCATGAGAGAGGTAGACCAAGCTCCTGGGAGCAGAGAGGATCCTGCTGAGAGTTAGCCACCCCCTTTCCTGAGGGGATAGGAGGTGATGCCTTTAGGGAAGAAGGAACAAGCCAGATGAATTGCCTTGGCTGGTGGTGGCCCAGCCACTCTCACTTTGGGGAATGTGCAAGGAGCAGACACAACTTGTACTCACATCTTCAGGAAAAGGTATGCAGGTGGGCAACGTGTCCACCTTTAACAAAGGGTGGGCAGCTGGATGTATCCTGTAGGCTGCTAGGGAAATTCAAAGATTATTTCTTTTTCTTTAACTGAAAGATAGGGAAAGAGGACAAAGAGGGTTGTCCAGGAAGCAAAATGTCAGCTACTACAGTTCACAATCTTAAATTTTATTTGAGATAACCTTATTGAGACACAGAGTTCACTGGCAGCGCTTTGCTGTGAAGTTGTCATTAGCTAAATTTACAGCCCTGAAGAATTGATTTCAACTAGACAAAGAGGGAAGGTGGAGGATGTGGCACATTTGAAATAAGAAATTTCCTGCAAAAGCCCTGTAACTTCTCTTTCCCTGGTCTTGCAGACACTGTGACTAGTTTTCAGGTGGAAAAGGCACTTGGCTACCTCAGACTGAGTCAGTCTGCAAATGGGTTTCTTTTACAGCCCAACTAGTTTCCTCCATCTTTGTAACCATCTCTTTAAGAAACACAAACTCAAGTGAAGCAGAGAAGATGCAGTTTTTAGACATCAGCATGCTTTTTTCTCTGTCTGATAGGCTAGAGAATAAGAAGTGTGCTTCTGTTTGTTTTCCAGTTAAGTCTCAGCAGGTGTTCTGTGCTGAACTTCTCAGACAATAATTCCAGCTAAGAATTTTACCCAGAAAAACTCTTGTAAGGAGACATAGAGGTACATATGATTTAAGGTGCTAAGTCTTCTGCTGGCCACCTATTTTCCTGATTCCTTAAGAATCTATGCTAAGTGAAAGGAACAGAGAAGTAAAACAGTTTCTAAAAGCTGGCAATTTGGCTGCTTATCATGTGCTTTGTTCATTGTCAAGGAGAATTAAGGGTGCTATGTTGAAGGCTCTGTGAACATATTAAGTTATGGCTGTTTCACTAAGGTAGCCAACATGAGGCAACTAGGATGATTCCATTCAAGAATTTTTTTTTTTGCAAGAGTAGTGTGCATTTTATTAATAAGAATACATGAGAAATGTCATTATCCTATTAAGTTACTGAACATGGTTTTGAGACTGAAGTCATAAATTATGAAGCCAAAAGAAAACATTGCAATATTTAATTTACCAGCTACAAACTGTAACACTTTACTGAATTAACCCTGTCAGAACTAAAGCATTAGTATTAGAAAGTAAGTGGAATCTTGATCTTATAAATTTGGAAAGTGGAAACTTCATCATGGCTGTTACTAAATTTTACCTGTGGCTGGTTATTTTATTTTTTTACTGTTATTGTACAGAAATATTTTTGTAGACTACATGTAGCTGCACTGAAATGCACAGTCCCTATTTGCACCCATATATAAACATTCTCCCCTACCAGTACCCCATTGCTTTATATAACTTTTATAAAATCCTTTTAACTTCCACCTGATTCAAGCTTACAGCAGTCTGTTTTTGTAGCTGGCAAAGCCTCCTGTTCCCACTGTCAGAATGTGCCTTTTGAAGCATTCACTGAAATGTTCTGCCACTGCACTCAGTCATAATTCATCAGTTTCTTGATAGTCTTTTCCCCAGCTGACTTGCCTCCTAATTGTTTTCCTTTCTGTGAAATGGAATGTTTGAAAACATCAAGTATCTATTTTAGTCCATTGATCTTAGTGCTGTTGTTTTGCTTGCAAATATAATTAACTAAAAATCATTTGTACCTAAACAACCCTGTCTTTTAGGTTTGTTTCTCTTTAAGTTTAAGTGTTTAAGTTAGAATTCCCCAAGCTTAGATGCTAAAACTAAAGAAATTTTAGTTTTTTATTCAGCACTAGAACTTGAATGTATCTGGTGGAGCATCCCACCAAACACTTCAGTGCAGCTTTTCTCTGCTGCAAGAGCAGAGGTTAGTCATCCTGCAGGCTGCCTTGTCTCAGCAGTGTGTTGCAGTTGCTGTCAAGTTCTTATTAGTCTGGCAACTCAAAATTAATGTTGGAAGAGTACTTGTTTCCTTTGCATAAATCACAGTGATTTTTTTAAAAACTTTCAGTCACACAGACCTTCTTGTCAGGCTTTACAAATGCCCAGATGGTTCATAAATTCTGAGAAAGAAATAGCTTTAAATCCTTACTATTTATCACTTCATCTGCCACTTATTGGCATAAAACTAATTAAAGGCATTTTCTCAATGTCTCTTGTTGCTTTTGTTCATTTTATTCTCAACATCTCCTGATATTATGCTGATTTCTCATTTTGTTGTTAATGATTTAATCTGTCCTCTAGTAAGAGCCTCCTACAGCAGAAAACTGCTATTGAGAACAGAAAAATTATCATTTTCCAGCCTCTTCGGTAAGAGACCCCTAATGAAATGTGTTGCTCATTTACAGAACACAAGGTTTCCCTTCTTCAGAAGCTTTCTGAACTCTCTTGGTTGTATTTCCATGCACCAATGTCAATATTCATCTTCACCAGCAGATCTGTGGCCTCCCACATAGTCATAGTCATCTAGGTTGGAAGCGACCTTTCAGATCATCAAGTCCAACCATCATCCCAACTCTTGCAAGCTTCATACCTGGACAGGGACTTGAACCCTTGACCCTCAGATTAGGAGTCTGATGCTCTCCCAAATGAGCTACACACCCAGGTCAACATCCAGAAGTCTTTCCAATACTCAATTTCCATTTCCTACTATCATTCTGGAAAGTGCTCAGCACTGTTTACTTGTCCCCTGAAAACATTTCCTCACACTTTTTGGCACAGAATTCTTAAGAGGATCACCTTTTCCTTTTAGCCTGCTGGAGATCTCCATTTAGACTTCCATTTAGACACACTCGATTGCATCACAGGCTGGGCTACCAGCCAGACACAGGTATGTCATCTAATAGCTGTCTAGTTTAGTCAGGCAGCAGCACCTTCAGTAATGTTTTCTCCTCTTTTAATATTAGAGATACAAAAATAGCAGAGCTCCTTCAAATTGTGTTCTTCCTATTCTTTTTCCTCTTCATCTGGGTGAACTTCAGGAGCCAAGAAGGAGAGCTGTAAACCACGACTCCATTGGCTGATGTAAATTTCCTTTGACTTCTCTGTAGATATAGCAAAAAGATAAATCCTTTCAGAGATTAAAGCATGTAAATAATGGTCCTTAGGAGGGCAGTTCTGAGGAGCAGCACTTTCCATCTGCATTGGCTGTAGACAGACCTAAAGAAAGTGGTTTGACAACACACCTAGCTACTCAAAGGGCTTCATATTGGGAGATATGGATATCTCTTTCACTACTGCTATCATCTGCCTCTAGTCATGCTGCTGACTTGCTTGACACACTGACACATCTTCTTGAATAGACCAGGAGAAATTGCCATTTTTGAGTTTTGACATTGCAAAACTGCTAAACCCTCCGCCTCCTTATTCAGGAACTCTTCAGTTGTTTCAACATGTGACATCTGCATTTGTCCTTGTCATGGTTTGCTCTCAGTGAGAAGAAAGAATCTGCAATAAAGAATACCTGCTTAATAATCACCAGGACTATTACAGACTATTACAAGTTATTATAGATTGCAAGGCTTCACTCGTGAGGGGAAAACAAAACAATACCCATGGGTTGAGGCAATGGTAAAAAGCAAAGTTTAACAGAACAACAACAGCAACAAGAAAAGAACAAAAATGTGAGCAGGAACTGTAAATACACAATATGGCTGCTGACCATTCCAGATACACAAACATGGCCACCACCTGGTTCCACTCTGTGCAGTCCCCAGCCACATCCTGCCCCCTTTCCTGGCAAGCCCTGGTTACTGGTGGCCATAGCTTAGGTGGTAATAAGATATCTGTATCTGCCAGAATTACTCTATCCTAAATGTTAGGTCAGTGGCTAGAAGAAAAGATCAGATGGACTGTCCTAGTTCTGGCTGGGATAGGGTTAAGTTCTTACTGACTTCAGGAAGGAAGTATAACAATTGTGGACATGGTCATTGCTTCATCTCAAGTCACCGTATACAGAAGAACATGTGTGTCATCTGAAGCAAAGTATATATACTGTCTTAAATTGTTTTCTAAATAAACTAAGAACCCCAAGTAGTCAGTCATTTCCTGTGCCTCCTGCTCTGCCCCATCAGTGTGTTGGCAAGAGGGGACTGTCCCCTCCAGTCCAGAAGGTGGACTCAACCACACAAACTCAGATATGCAAAAATGTCTGTCTACCACAAGTCTAATAATGGGAAGAATAAAATGGAGAGGGAAAAAAGATCTCCTCAAGCCTGCAGTGGTGAACCATTTTAATAATTTGCAGTACCTCCTTCCTAGAAAAAGACCCTGACTAAAATTATTATTTTTATAAAGAACTCAGTTTATAAACAGAGCTAACTAAAGCAAAAGATATAAATCTGCAGTAGCATATCTCAGTTATGCCTGAGGAATCATTATGCAAAGTGACTAATAACAATAACAATGGTAATAAGTGTGGCTGCAACTGCAGGGATGCCAAAGATTGACAATTCTCAATCAGCCAATTGACACCTCAAACAAAATAATACCAGGCCACGTATCTCCAGTGCCATTGGCTCCATGTGAAATTTCAAATGATGAAGCCTACTGGAGAAATCAAGTGAAGCAGGTTCAATGCCTACTTTCAGTCACTTCATTTGATAGTCCCACAAATCTATGTAGGAACATTTCTGACCATAAAATATACTACTCCATTTTAATATTGAACATGTTTATGCTTCAAGCTGCCTCTTAAATTCCCAGGGAGAGATTAGAAGAAAATTAAAAAGCATAGCCAAAAAAAATGTAGCTATAGACAACCCCCCACACTCATGAAGTTTAATTGGAAAGCAGATATTAAGTATGTATCTGTATTACATTTTCGAACAATGAATAATATACATTGTTGGCTGAAGACTGAGCTCTGAAGAGTGAGTACATTGTTTTATTATTCAAGCACGAATGAAAGTTCACTGTACTATCAATTAATATCGGCACTACTTTCTGTGAAATAAATAAATAAATTCACCATCCTCAGCTGGTGATTTACACTCAAGTACCTTTAATCACAGGCATAAAAGCAAGGGTGGAAAGAACAGTGGCCAAAGCTGTTGCCACGACAACTTATCCCTGGATTTAGCATTATCATGAAAGGAAAACCTACAAGAAATTTAATTAACCAATATCTCAACCTTCCAGCCTGCCAAGTACTGCCTGCTCCCTTTCAACTCCAAATCCCGCAGGAATGGCTGTACCACTGGTGGATACACCAGCTCAGTAGAGAGGCAGCATGGAGTATGTTCACATGATTTCTGACAAGCTGGCATGAGCCTTCTCTGCCCCTTACACCACAGCAACAGACATGAGCCAGCCTTCACTCCAAAACTGGAGCCAAGACCCAGTTAATGTATCCTCTCTTTTTAACAACACATATTAACCTGAGTTTTGCATTGTGCTGATGTGTTCACTCTGTCCTTGGTGAGCTGAGTGAGCAGGTTGAGCTCACTTGCATCTGTCACTTTCCACAGCGCAGATTTAATCTCTGACATGATCGCTGCCAGTGAAGCTAAGGAGAAAATAAATTTATCAGACACTTTTGGCAAGTGTGGTTGTGTTGGATGGTAGACAAAGATGTGGCAAAATACAGAGGACCTCTCCCATACTGCAGCTGCTCCCAGTTCCTACAGACTCCTTGTGCATCCTGCATTTGGATAGGAGATTGCAGAATTTCTTCCATCTCTTAAGAACTTTGAAGTCTTCCTCAAGACTTGCATTACTGAGTTGATCCTGGCTGGAAACCAGGTGCCCGTGAAAGTTACTCTATCATTCCCCTTCTCAGCTAGCCAGATGAAAAAAAAAGGCTCAGGAGATAAGGTAAGGACAAGGAGAGATCACTGACCAGTCACTATCATGGGCCAAACCAGACTCAGTTTGGAAAAATTAGCTAAATTTACTACCAATCTGATCAGAGTAGGATAAGAAATCAAAAGAATCTTAAAACAGCTCCTTCCCTTCCTCCCCTTTTCCCTAAGTTGAAAACTGTGGTGGAAGACAAAGTTCTTTAGGTTGAGGTTGAAAAAGTGAATTGCATTAAAGCAACACATAAGAAAATTTAGATTTCATTAATTCCATCAAGCAATAAATCAATATATGGAGGAGAATGAAACAACAGAGTCTCGTATGACTTACTTAAGAAAAGAATAGAAGAAACATCACGAAGCTTTCAACACTTGACTCATTCTTCTTAACTGAGGTTCTTCATACAGTCATGCTGACACTGTATATTTTTTCTCACTCTTCACTTTCTTTTCAGG
Organism: Turnix velox; assembly: GCA_013400935.1. NCBI lineage: Eukaryota > Metazoa > Chordata > Aves > Charadriiformes > Turnicidae > Turnix > Turnix velox. The sequence goes on along the minus strand of VZTY01006483.1, from coordinate 39,312 downwards.
AGGAGCTCAAGAGGTGCAAGTATGGAACTGTATTACTTCATCATATCTTAACAACAATTCTGACACATCAGCACTTCATGTGCTGATGCATTATAAAAATGGATTTTTTTACAGGCCTCCATGCTGACTGATGGTCTAATTCTCATCTTTCTCATGCCATAAGTGGCAAAGATGAGGACTGAAATCTTTTAACATCATGTGTCACAAAGTTTCAGTCATATTTCTTTATACTAACAGAGAAGCCAAATATTTCAAATAGGGATAGTGACATCAAAACTTAAGTAATGTGGGTATTATAAATACACCATTCACAAAGCTGCCTTTCAGCATTCAGTCAGATTATGGGAAAATATGAAGTTTTTGAATCAAACAAAAATCATTTAGACACCTTCAGACTGTTTCTGAACTCCCTCTCCTGCTGATGAGTGGTGACACTGAAGCCTTTTCATGCTTGACCATCATAACAAATTGGCAGGCTCTTCCTTCAATATATTAAAATAATTTCCCCATAGTTGTTAAGAAGAACAGGTTAAATTATGCTTGCCTCCAAAAATACAAATTTTAGAGTACACAAACAGCACACAGGACAATTTTCTCCCATATCTTCAATGGCCCTGCTTATGGACAATTGTGAAGATGCAGCTGAGAGATGTTGTCCTCACAAACTGATGCAAGCAACCTTGGAAGTGTCCTCTCCAGAAATTCGTGATTCAGTTACAGTTATTTAGTCCTAGCCTTCCTATGTCATGATGCATGTGTTTACATCTTTGCTTAAAACTCATAGAGTGATTTAGTGATTGATTATGATGCACAGAATGGGGTTACACAAACAGGTTGATCTATGAATCCTGTGTGTTTTTAAAAGTTGCACATAACGAGTCCCTCCCACTCCTCTGTGTAAGTAGGGATCAAAGTAATATTGCCATCCAGGTTGGGTAAAATCTTGTATATTCTTGTACACCTGTTTTAGTTCCTATTGTCTTCAGATGAAATCTCAGAGCATGGATCATCTCAGGATTTAATGATAATAAAAGGAGGTAAAAATTAAAGGTGATTATGAGTTTCTCATAATCAAAAGAGTGGTAACAAAGACAAAAACCTTCATTGTGGAAGGTGTGGAATTGTTCTTTGTGCCTGTGAAGGAGATGGTGAAAATTTGGATTTCATCTGAGAGGAAGGGCTAAGAGTATGTACAATTCCTGCAGTAATAAAGGGGAAAGACCTACTGGAAGGAGACACCCAGGTTGTATTTGCACATGCCCAGGCTAATGGGATTGTCTCATAGTGGGTTCATGAGAACAACCAAGTGTGATACGCCTAGATCAGAAAGGCAGAGAAATGTATATTAATGTGTCAGTGTACATAAAAAAGTTCTGGATGTAGGAAGAAGGCCATGCCCAGAATTAATAAATATCACTGCACAGAGGTAACTGTACCTTAAAATCATAGACTCAATTGAGTTGGAAGGGACCTTCAAAGGTCATCTAGTCCAACTTCCTGGTCAACCTGTTCCAGTGCCTCACCACCCTCATGGTGAAGAACTCTTTCCTAATATCTGATTTAAACTTGTCTTGCTCTAGTTTAAAACCATTGCCCCTTGTCATATCTCTATGTGCTCTAATAAACAGTCCCTCCCCATCAGTCCTGTAGACTGCTATGAGGTCTCCATGGAGCCTTCTTATCTCCAGACTGAACAGCCCCAGCTGTTTCAGCCTGTCCTTGTAGCAGAGGTACTCCAGCCCCCAATCATCCTCGTGGCCCTCCTCTGGACACTCTTCATGTCTTTTGTGCTGAGGGCTCAAGTGCTGGATACAGTATGCCAAGTGGGGTCTCTCCAAAGTAGAACTGCTGGCCAGTGCTCTTCTGATGCTGCCCAGGATATGGCTGGCCTTCTGGGCTGTGAACACTCTTTGTTGGCTCATGCTCAGCTTTTAGTCCACCAGTACCTTTTCCACAGGGCTGTTCTCTATCACATTGTCACCTAGTTTGTATTGATAATGAGGATTTCCCTGACTTAAGAGAAGCACCCTGCACTTGCCCTTATTAAACTTCTTGAGGTTTTCGTGGGCCCTCATTTCTAGCCTGTCCAGGTCTCTCTGGATGCCATCCCATCCCTTTTGGTCTGTCAACTGCACCACTCAAGTTGGTGTCATTCTACCTTAGTCACCTTTTTTCCCCTCCTCAAATCCTCCTGTCGTGTTATCTCTGTATCAGACCATTTCTTTCTGCATTCTGCCACATCTTGTGGTTCTCTCTTGAAGCATTTCACTTGAGAAAGGAGTTGCTGGATGCATCTAGAATGTGAAAATGCAGAAAGAAGTATCCTGGCCCCATGGTCACAGCCATCAGGCAGGAACAACATGCCACAACTGCAAGGCAGGAATCTTTGTATCTGGTACACTTCCCTGGATACAAAGAGAGGAGTTGAAAAACAAACCATGGAGCACAACAGTGTGAGCAGCTTTTAAGTCTGAGCCTTGTGGCTATCAGATAGTTGGTTGCTGAGACCATCTGGCAAATTGGAGGAAGATGGGCGTGATAAACACAGCTAGCAGGTAAAATCTTGTGGAAAATTTAGCTTTAAGTTCATCCCTTTTCTTGTAATCACAGATCTACCTGGAATGAGGAAAGCGGTCATACAGGCTGGCAGATGAGTATGGAGTTTCAAAGCAAAGAGGGGAAAAAATAAGCAGAAGTGGTGTAACAAGTTTTCAGTTTTACACTGAATTGGATCCTCTGCAGATGTAAGTCAGTGCTGTGAAATCTGAGTTTTGTTAACTGAGCATGAACTCAACTAGTTTATCTTTATGTAACTAATCTGAGTCCAAAATACCTGCTAAAATGTGGGCTGAACAAAGGTGGGAACAGAGCAGGGAAAAGAAGCAAGCAACTGTTGTAGAAGACAAGGCTACAAAATGCAAAATAGTAGACAAAGTCAAGAGGAAAAGGTCACTGTTTTTACAAAGAGCAGTGGCATGATCAGTTACTGGCCCCGCTTATTTTATCCAAGCTTATTTGAATAAATATATAAATGTACATTATATATAAAAATATATATAATTTTATATATAAATACATAAATATTTATCACTCAGATCAGCTTTACAGCAAGTTTACCCTAACCTCACTTGAGAAAGCCCTTATTTATACCATCTTAAGTAAGATTAAGATCCAACTCATTTTTTTACTAGTGGAGTGTTNCCCTCCTCTGGACACTCTTCATGTCTTTTGTGCTGAGGGCTCAAGTGCTGGATACAGTATGCCAAGTGGGGTCTCTCCAAAGTAGAACTGCTGGCCAGTGCTCTTCTGATGCTGCCCAGGATATGGCTGGCCTTCTGGGCTGTGAACACTCTTTGTTGGCTCATGCTCAGCTTTTAGTCCACCAGTACCTTTTCCACAGGGCTGTTCTCTATCACATTGTCACCTAGTTTGTATTGATAATGAGGATTTCCCTGACTTAAGAGAAGCACCCTGCACTTGCCCTTATTAAACTTCTTGAGGTTTTCGTGGGCCCTCATTTCTAGCCTGTCCAGGTCTCTCTGGATGCCATCCCATCCCTTTTGGTCTGTCAACTGCACCACTCAAGTTGGTGTCATTCTACCTTAGTCACCTTTTTTCCCCTCCTCAAATCCTCCTGTCGTGTTATCTCCGTATCAGACCATTTCTTTCTGCATTCTGCCACATCTTGTGGTTCTCTCTTGAAGCATTTCACTTGAGAAAGGAGTTGCTGGATGCATCTAGAATGTGAAAATGCAGAAAGAAGTATCCTGGCCCCATGGTCACAGCCATCAGGCAGGAACAACATGCCACAACTGCAAGGCAGGAATCTTTGTATCTGGTACACTTCCCTGGATACAAAGAGAGGAGTTGAAAAACAAACCATGGAGCACAACAGTGTGAGCAGCTTTTAAGTCTGAGCCTTGTGGCTATCAGATAGTTGGTTGCTGAGACCATCTGGCAAATTGGAGGAAGATGGGCGTGATAAACACAGCTAGCAGGTAAAATCTTGTGGAAAATTTAGCTTTAAGTTGATCCCTTTTCTTGTAATCACAGATCTACCTGGAATGAGGAAAGCGGTCATACAGGCTGGCAGATGAGTATGGAGTTTCAAAGCAAAGAGGGGAAAAAATAAGCAGAAGTGGTGTAACAAGTTTTCAGTTTTACACTGAATTGGATCCTCTGCAGATGTAAGTCAGTGCTGTGAAATCTGAGTTTTGTTAACTGAGCATGAACTCAACTAGTTTATCTTTATGTAACTAATCTGAGTCCAAAATACCTGCTAAAATGTGGGCTGAACGAAGGTGGGAACAGAGCAGGGAAAAGAAGCAAGCAACTGTTGTAGAAGACAAGGCTACAAAATGCAAAATAGTAGACAAAGTCAAGAGGAAAAGGTCACTGTTTTTACAAAGAGCAGTGGCATGATCAGTTACTGGCCCCGCTTATTTTATCCAAGCTTATTTGAATAAATATATAAATGTACATTNGTGAAGCCTTGTGGCTGAGATTCACACTTCCAGATGTGCATGTGGCTTTGGGCTGCCATGCTCTGTTTCAAACAGCAAGTCTGCTTTGAAAGGTGAGCCAAAAAAGAGAAAGCTGAGAAAAGTATTCACAGATCTGGATGCACAGGCCTATGCTTCACCAAACTAGTGTTATTTAACACCTCAAAAGTTGTTCTAAAACCAAGACATACTGTGTGAAGAGCCAGATTACTGAAGAGCAAGATTTGCTACACCTAATTTTATACTTAATTAACCTCTCAAATCTTTTCCCCTCATGTAGTGTTTGCATCAGTGCTCATGAGAGGGAAATTGAAAGCTGCCAATCTGCCACATCTGTGACTCAGGCTCTTATTGCACTGAGCACTGATCATTTTCACACTTCCTTAGGGTTACCCATCACCATGCAGCCAAGAGGAAGGTATAATGACACCTGCAGAACTGTCAACTGGGAAGAAATTCAGTTATTTTCATATGGCATTTGCAGCACTGCTCCTTTGGGATATGAGGTGATGGCATTTGGCTAACAAAATACAAGTACTTTGGATGAAATAGCTTCCCAGAACCTCAGCAAGGCACCAAGGTTTTGAGGAATGAAAATATGACGTTTTTGTCTTGGACCATTTTGGGAAATCAATACTTGTGTATTTGTTCAGTTCTCACAATAAATATTGCAAAGCTTTTTTTTTTTCCTTTTTCTTTTTCATACCTATGCCTGATCTCACAAGCAACTCTGCCTGTGGTCAAGCTGTGGGGTGTTCAAGGCAGGAACCTCAAAAGTTGCAGACTCTTGGGTTGTGATTCCGTGGCCATGTCTACTTGATGACCATCATTGATGGTCATGGTACATCCCAATAGGAGAACACACATGCTAGTGTGTTTTCAGGCTAATAGTATCTCCCTAGCACTAAGCATGTGTGGTTGTGGTGCATTTATCCCTTCAGTCACAAAAAGCTTTTTGACTGCTTAGCCTATGCATGCAAACTAAATTAATCAGGTTTAACTAATTTAACTAATTCTGCTGTACACACAATAATTTGTGTAGAGGACATTGGAGAGACCAAAGCCCCCTTCCCTCAATTTGTTCTTTTTGACTAAGAGCAGATGGAAGCTCTGCTTTCCAGTCCCTTCTAGCTCATTGTGTCTCTGCTGTGCAATGGATGGAGATCAAGCGCCTGCATCCCTCCCACACACAGCAGTGTGGAGCACATCAGGAAATGAAATGAACTCAGGAAATGAGCTCAGTCTTCCACTTTGCTTAGCTCCCTAAAAACCCTGTATCTGATACATAAATAATGAACTCTTCAGAATAAGGAGATTTTCTTTATGCATGTTTGGACAGAGCCTAATAGCACAATAAAGTCCTGGTCACCTCAGAAGCCTTTCCATGCTCTTCTAATATAAATAAATAATCATTAAAAATGAATTGTCAGAGAAAGAGGTCATGGATCACTAGAGTAAATCAAACTTTAACATCCCATCAGGGCCAGACTGCCTAGCAACAAAACAATTCATCATTAAGAAGTCTTTGCACTTTATTATAAATTTAGATTTAAAAGAACTGTTGAAATTCCTGGGTCGAATTTTGCTCTCAGTTACTTTGGTACAAAGAGAGAACAATTTATTGAAGTCAGGGAAGCTGCTATAAGTTAGAGGAAGAAAAAAAAATATCTCCATATATTGTGAAAAGGTATTATTTTATGTTTTAAGTCTAGGGAGTACATTTTAAATATTTACAGCTATGTAAATGTGGTTATTTTCTCAAACAAATTATTGATTTGGATTTCTTTGTTATTTACAGTCCCTGTGCCACAGTCATTTCAAGCGTATATAAAGCAAAAGGCTTAGGTCTCAGGTGGTCTGAATGCTCAATTGTATTAGAAAGTTACAACCAATCCAACCAAATCCTTATGTTTAAATTCAGATAAAGAACTAAACTTATAAGACTATTTAAATTTTTAAAAGGAAAAAATCCTCCACATTAAAACTGATTAGACCTCAGATTTTACTTGGCTTTGTATTAGTAAACTGATCCTGAAATGTCTGTTCAGGTAATAGAACATGTGACAAGAAATATAGGAAAGGTCTTAACTGTTCAAAATCTATTTTTGCCTTATATATATGTACATATTTATTTTTCTTCTCTCATTCACAATAGATTCATCAGATTTCTGCTGTGTCTCACACCAATCCAATTGCTAGCCTCAGATTTAACATAGTTCAATGCAGACACTCTAATCTATAAGGTTTTAGTGATGTAGCAGAACTGGTAAGGAGATCACCCCATAGGACAGCCTTTTGTCAGGGGGGACACTATTCAATCTAGTCTTTTACAGCCACCATAGGAATGTGCCAGCTCTTTGTCCTCCAGTCTATTCTTTTTTTCCACTATCACAGGATGATATACAAAACTTCCATCTCTTTCTTAATAGGTCTGTGTAGCTGGTTTTTACATATCTCAAAATCAGAGATGTCAAAAATCTTTCACATCATGTCTGATAACTTTAGATGTTGCTAGATCTTAGTTTGCAGAATTTCAGGTAAGGTAGTGATGTATTTCTGTAGATCTTTCTAGATGGTCTAATGTCAGATTTTTGCTATACCATCTGAAAAATTTTCTGTAGGTTATTGCTTTGATATCAGGCAGTGCTGAACTGCCCTCTTTTCTACTCCTTCCTCTTCTGCAAAACTTCACAGTAAAATAAAATGGACTTACCAAGCCCTAATGGTTTTCAGAGTTCTAGCTCAGCTCAGAGGTTTGAGGTGGGTAGTTTCAGCTTGTCTCTGATTATGTCATAGAGGCAAATTCGACTGGAATATAAATGGTGGTTTTCTTTCTGTTCTAATTACAAAAACTTGGTTTAGACTGATAGATTTCATAACATCAAGTTATTCCATATTCTGATAGGTTGGGTGGTTTTAGTGCTTTGAATGGTAGGGTTTTAATTGTAAACAGAAGTTGATCTGAATAGATTAATAATTTGTGTCTGGCTTGTCCTTTTGTTTACTTTTTGCACCCAGTAATGTTTGCTAATGTTTCCTGTTAAAAGACAAGTAATTGCATCTCTCTGTATATTGTTAGCAGTAGGGTTTTTACTATCAAAGATCATGACAGATGGGCATGTGTACAGAGCTTTGATTTATTTTTAAAACCCTATATTTGTTGACCTTATAGCACAGTGTTAAGAAAGACACTGACTTTTTTTCCTTTCCTAGTACTGTGTCATTGTGACTCACCAGAAGTCAGTATTACATATAGCACGTAACAGTACATGTACAAAGACATCTCAAAGCACCTGAATTACCTAAGATCTTTATTTTATTGAGGTTTAATGAGACTTTCTGAAATGTAAAATTCAACCTGCTTGAAAATCTGTATGAACTGATAAAAGAATTTAAGAATGACCAAAACATGCTGTAAATTTTCAAAAATATTTCAATGAGAGAACTAAACACCACTCCAATTAAGCAGCCAGGAAAGAAAAGCACTTAGATGGCAGGAGAGATAGATCTCTGGAAAACTCAAGACACCAAGACAGAAAATCAGTACCTTCTGCTAACTTGCACAGCATCCCAAAAGTACAGGAAATCTTAGTACCTGTTCAGAAACCCACATCCATCTGTAGCACTCATTGCCATGAAATATCTTACCTCACTCCTTGGTGTCAAGTATAAAATCCTATAACTTCAGCCAGTTTCACTGGAAAATGCAGCCTGAATAAAAAGAGGAAGTGGGAGATGATAATCAATGTTTAGCATGAGAGTCAAAAGAGTTTATTTGGACAAATTCTTTTTTGAATATCATCTTCATCCTGAATATGTTCAAATCCATGTATCCTGCCCTTGAGAGCATGTCCGATCATTAGGTTCTCAAATAGCTATGAGGGAAAAAGAGACATCCTAACACACTCTTGGGAAGATGTGCAAAGAGCAGGGTAGAGAATGCAAAAAAGAGTGCAAATCATGGAGCTGAAGACAGCACACAAGGAGGAAGCTTTTCTTCCCAGTCTTTGCAATTGGAAAATCTGCCACAGGACAACCAGGCCAGAAGTTCTTTTCACAGGTGGTAACGTCCATCTCAACATAAACCAAAACACATAGGAAAGGAACAAGATAAGCAAAATAATTTGGAGATATTTCAAAGCAGAGAGTAAGGGGCAGAAGTGTTGAATGTATATATAAGAAAGAAATTCTTTACAGTGAGGGTGGTGAAATACTGGAACAGGTTGCCCAGGGAGGTTGTGGATGTCCCATCTCTGGAGGTGTTCAAGACTAGGCTGGACAGGGCACTGGGCAGCCTGGTCTAGTGGGAGGTGTCCCTGCCTATGGC
>VZTY01006483.1:13701-30311 GCA_013400935.1 Turnix velox | reverse complement strand
ATTCTATGATTCTATACCACTGAGTTTGTTTTGGATAAATGAGTAGAATTAGTGCCAATGATCCTCTTTCTTTAAGGGGTAACATCGGTGCTTGATTTATCTCTAAATATTTATGGCAAGCAGAACTATCAGAGGTATCACTTTGCCATGCTAAAGCAGTTTATCATATGTGAATACTTGAAAATTTGGCTCTGATTGGAAATTGGAAATACATCCCTATTACAAATAATAAAATATATCCCTATTTTTCAGCATATTAAATGGGATTCTCTTTGAACATCATGGTTTAGAACCAAATCAAACTCCTCTACAGATTTATACTGACATAATTATAGTTAGATAAAAAGGAGTTATCTTTTTTGTCAGGTTACTCTTTGAAAAGTTATTCACGACCTTTTTCAAGAGGGTCANGAGTTATCTTTTTTGTCAGGTTACATGCTAAACCTCTTTGAAAAGAGGTGAATACGACGTGAATACGACCTTTTTCAAGAGGGTCGGATATAATCATGACTTCACTGGTCTGACCCTGTGTAATGCTCTCTCCTCAGCAAGTACAACTCTTAGACTATTGTTACATGTACAGATAATCAGAAAGAAAGGTATCAGGCCAGAAAGACCAGGTCAGAAATATGGCCTTAATCTTCTGCCCAAATATCTTCACGGCCACACAAATGGCACCAGAAATCAATGTCTGGGCAACTGGCTCAAGTCCCAAATCATTCCAGCCAGGGAAACCTAAAGATTTCTCTCTAAAGCAGATACCTGCTGACAGGTAAGCACTGTTGGCAACATTATTTAATGGGAGTAATATTTAATTTGGTCATCTAAATACGGGCATGTAGTGCCATCGGGATTGGGCATCTGGCCTCCTGCTGTTAGTAGGATATCCTATGACCTTGCAAATGACAGAAATTACTGGATTTAAGAGGCTGCATCCCACTCTGCCTCTCCTCTGCCTGCAATGGAAGTTCAAGTACTGGAAGCACACATAGACTCCTGCAGATTGTGATCTACTTTTAGGTGCTCTTGACTACAAGTCTATAAGTTTGTTTTATACCCCTATAATAGGGATAACCTTAGACTCTTATGTGGGACAAGTACTGTTAGAGATTGCCTCACTAGGTACCAGAATTAGCATGCCCTGGTTTGCATGGAATTTGCCCCGACCTAATTAGGCCAGCTAAGAAACAATCACTGTTAGCCTGACTGGAATTTATGGGTATTAATGGCTTTACTTATTTTATGACAGGTGTCTTTGTATGGCCATTTATCTTGCCTGAAAGGGCTAAGTCCCCTGATTTCAGGTCTGTGCTTTTGTTTCATGATGTGCTGCCCTGTATTATCATAGGAAATTCAATTAGTGAGCCAGTCTCCTAAAAGGAAGCTTTCAAGGGAGATACCTAATGAAGTCCCCATTCACTGATCCTTTCCTATTTCCAGACTACTTTACCTCTCTGCAACCTGATGCATGTCCCCTTTAAGACTCCCTGATTCCAGCATCCTCAAGACCATTTCTTCTCATCTCCTCTGCTATTACATTTTCACTGCTTGTGTTTCTTTCCTGTGGCACATCTTTCCTTCAGTAAATCTAAAGGGAAGCAGAAGCTTGGAAGCACATTAGCTTTGGCTCATTTAAGTTTTTTCACCTCTGCTCTTTACCCTCCTACTGATGCTGCTCTGTGCCAAGGGAAAAGGACGCAGAAGATTAGGAAGAAAAGCTATTAGCATACACTAAAGCACAGCTGTATTAATATGCTCCAAAGCACCTTGTTATTTTGGCTGAGAAGGCTGGAGCCAAGATGAATGTGTTATTGCAGGACATGGACAAGAAGTTGAAATTCAGCTCCTGGGAAAATGAGCTATTTTGAAATTTCTCGGATAATCTCTTCCTCCCGATAGCTTGAACACTGTGAAGCTGAAAGGTCATGAAAAACTAGAAAAGGCTTCAACATTTCTGCACAATCCAATGGGAAGTAAAGAATCATAGAGTTGTTAGGGACCTTCACAGGTCATCTAGTCGAACCTCCCTGCAGCAAATATGGAGGTCCTGCACTAGATGAGGTTGCTCAGAGTCTCATCAAGCCTGACCTTAAACACCTCTGGGAATGGGGCCTCCACCACCTCTCTGGCCAGCATGTTCCAGTGCCTCACCACCCTTGTGGTGAAGAACTTTTTCCTAATGTCTGATTTAAACTTGCAAGCTCAAGTTTAAGACCACTCCCCCTTGTCACATCTCCACATGGTCTGACAAACAGTCCCTCCACAGCTCTCCTGTAGGCTCCCTTCAGGTACTGGTAGGCTGCTATGAGGTCTTCCTAGAGCCCTCTCTTCTCCAGGCTGAACAGCCCCAACTCTCTCAGCCTGTCCTCATCACAGAGGTGATCCTGACCCCGGATCATCCTTGTGTCCCTCCTCTGGATGCTTTCCACTAGGTTCATGTCCTTCTTGTGCTGAGGTCTCCAGAACTGCACACAGTAAGCCTAAGGGTAGAAAAGAGTGGTCCAAAACTTGTAGACAAAGAAAGCTCACAAATCCCTTTTTAGGCTTTATTGCATAATATTCTATGTTTAGAAAAGAATTATGGTAACTACAGAAGAATGCAAGTCATTAAGCTCATGATTCAGATATCTTGAGAAAGATGTCCAGGGCCATTTTAGACACCAGTGGCATTCACATACTGCTAAGAAAGAGGCTGTTTCTGATACAGCTCATGGCTTATCTGTGTGTCCTGTGCAGATTTCTACGATTTTGGGCGTAGTTCTTTGGGGAGGAACATTGGTTGCAATAGAACTCAGAAGATAATCTACATCAATGGTATGCCCAAATACTGTATAACTTAAAAAGTCATGTTTTACTAAAAATATAAATCACAGAAGAAGATAAGAGACTCTGAAACCTGGAAGAATCTCTCACTTTCCTGCATTTAGTCAAATTTCATTACTATCTTTTAAGAAATCAAATAAAATCTAAAAAATTATTTGATCAAACCTTAGTCTGGGACCTCAATTCAATGAAGTCATGTGTTACTTTCTTTGGAGATCAAGCCAAGAAGCAGAAGCCCAAGTTTATGTAGCATTGCTAGCAATTCACTTTAAGCCAGAAAGGATAACTTAACTACCAGTGTCTTCACAGAAAATACCAGAAAATCATACCATGATTCCAGAAGTATTGAATTATGTCCCATTGAAATGGGACAGAGATCTTTAATTGAGCGCTGAACAGATCTTAGGTGGTCATAATTTCAGGTTACTCTCTATCAGGACTATAATTTACTCTCCTTAGTAGGATTTCAATAACTAGCAACTGGCATAGCATTTACACTTAATGTAAATACGGTCACACATCTGAAAGCTCATATACTTACAGCTCCCAGGCGTTCCTATTCCCTGGATGTACCCATGTCAAATGTAGAAGAGCTTTATTAATGCTAGACCACCACACTAATGACAAGTATTTGCCAGATACTGTAGACAGAGCTAGAGTACTCCTGTTTAGACAGAGGAGTGTGTTACTACAAAACTGGACTTCAGCGATCTGTTAAAGTAAGGATTATTTCAAGTGCATTTATTTCTTTACACAAAAATGCTGAAATATTTTGCTTGAGTTGGTGATTAATCCTTTGATAACCCAATAATTTTGACCTCCATCTGGTATTAAAAATTTTTATATATTGACTCTGTGAAAGATTGAAATACAATTATTTGTTCAGGACAGCAAATTAACATTTTGGTAAAGAGGGAAAAAGCACAGGCAACTGCTTTTCAAATGTTTCATTTCAGTGATTTCCCTATTGGTGAAGTATTTAAAATAGGAATACTATAGGTCAGTAGGAAATTAAAGAATTGCTTTCTCATCTGTTAAGGTATTTCTTTTTCCCTTGCTGTGGCCAAAAGGAAAAGCAGGGAGTAAAACCTTAGTCTATTGCCTTTATTTCTGGTAGGCTAGAGGGATATAGAGGTAGCCATTATATGGGAGAATCACAAAATATTCTTGTAATTCTCCACAGACACAATATAGCATAATGGCAGCTAAAAGAAAAATCACCTCTGAAAGTAACATAAAATGTGTGAATATTTGGGTGGGTGTGTTTTATTGCCTTAACCTTTTGGAGAGTTCAATATGTTTATGCAAATCTTTCATTTCCAGATCAAGAGGCTCAAGCAAATGCTGAACAACATCAGAACACTAAATAAATTGGTTTGTTCCATCTTTCTGAAATTGTCAATACCCTCTGGCCTGGGGAAAAAAATGCAGCTAAAAATACTCTCACATATTTTTGCTGGTAGTTCAGGCCTTGGGGTTATTTAGAAAGTTACAATCCTGTGTATTTTAGATAAAATACCAAGAAAACTGTAGCTGACAATTGCAATCTTAACTAATCCAGCAGCTCCTAAACTGAAAAACCACCCCATAACTGAGGGACGGTTCATGTCCTTCTTAATTTATCATTAAATAACCCAAATTATTTAAAGTGACAACATCTGTCTCGATAAATATGGACCCTGTACGTGTTTAGTTACTTTGCTTCTGCTACTTGTCTGCTTTGTTACCTCCACACAGCACCTTCTTTTGGCTTTTGCTTAGTCCTTTGACTTCCTTTCTAAACATCCTCTCCACATTTTTAAGTCTATCCTGATTTTTGAAGTGCCTTTCTTTGACCAGAGGCCTGGAACAGATTGGTCACCTCCTGAGATCTCTTGCAATGAAAATTTGTTTATGATGAGATGAGTTTTTCATGGTGTTTGTATCTATCTCACAAAGTATATCCTTTTGCCAGCTGATGGGAAACTTTGGAAGTTTTACTGAAAACAAGGTAAAAGTATGATAATTAGCATAGAAGCCTTGCTCATGTATTATCATACTATGATACATCTGGATTATTAGAAAAAGTAAAGAATTACAGATTTCTTATAGTACAACACATTTCAGAAGGATAACTATAAGAACCATATAATGTATTTTATGCTTTTAAATTATCTAAACAAACTGCCAGTCTGAGTGAAAATTGTAGTTCTCTCTAAACAGAGAAACTTTTCCAGCAAGGCAGCAAAACCCTAAAAGCTTTATCACAAAGATGACCACCAAAAACTGCTGATGCTTATATCATACTTCAGTTGTCCAATACCAATAATCTGGAGGTATTCCTGATGTGCTTGGGTGTGTCTGATACACCTTTTACTGCTGATACTACTTTTGAGAGAGATGGAACTGAGCTGCAGAGTAGTGCAGCTGGTTAACCGGTAGCTTACAGCCTCCAAAACAGTGCTCCATACTTCTGTCCATGCAACCAACTCTCCCCCTCGGTGTGGGGCTGAGTTTAAGTTAGGACACTTAAAAGTACACGTCCAAGCATCCTGTGTAATGAATGCATAGCTAAGCTGAAAGTCAACTCTAAATATGGATTTCTGGTGCCTCTGAAGTGATTTCATTCACTCTAACAAATGACACATCGGTGGGACATCTCTGGGTATCTACCAGCCAGTCTTCCTGAATCTACACTGGTCATAACAGTAGGCTCAATGAGGATTAGAATGTTGTGGGGTTTTTTTGTAGGAATCATAATAGTATTAACAAGACCAGTTAAAAAATTTACCATAATTTCAGCTCTCTCCTATTAAAGAAAATAGCATGACAGTTAAAGAAAGTGGAGAGAACCCTCTAAATCTAAGAATGGCAGGGAGGAACTTCTTCTGACAGAAGTGTGTAAAAATCATTGTGAGATAGTAAAGAATGCAGTCAAGAACTCCCAAATACCATACAACACATATGCATTCAAACACGAACCTCTGGCCCCACACATCATCAATTTTGATTTTTCTTTTAAACAAACAATACAATAATTCCAGGACTTCTTCTCATATGCGCTTAATATTAATCACAGCTTTTCACCTAGCCTTACTCTAGTCACCATTGCCAAATTCTCCTAGAAATAACAAAAATAATCATGTCACTAATCAGCACTATATTTATTTTGCCAATTTATTAAAAATAATATCACATGTACAACTCTTCAAACTTTTTTTAATCCAGTGGTTAAGATGAGTTTTGGTAATACCTTAGTTAATAGACACACAGAAAATACAAGTAGACATTATCAGTACCAGCATCTTAAAATTAATTTTATATTTGTACATGCTAAATTATGCAATTTTTTTTTGCCTTTCCCCTGTTCTGGACTTCAACTCTGTTCTGTTAGTTGGTCAGAGACTGAAAGAAGTAAACATGTTCCCTCTTTAAAAATACTCCAACTTTTCATTTGCTCTTCTAAGAAATCCCTGAAGCTAGACCATCTCTTAATCTAACTGAAAAATCTAACTGGAACAGAAGTTCTTCCCACTGAGGATTCATAAATGGTAACTAGATGTGAGACAGAAAAAATTAATTTCACTAGTTCAGCTCAGAACCATATTTTACATTAGAGATTGTCCCAGTTTCAACTGCGATGGAATTAGTTTTTAGTAGCTGATGAGAATAATGCTGATAACTCATATTGTTTTAGTTGCTTCTAAGAGTTTTGTTTAAACTACTCAAGGACTTTTTGCAGCTTTCTCTGCAAACCTTCCAAGGAAGCACGGACAGGACAAACTGGCCAGAGAATACTCTATACTACGGACATCATGCTCAGTTTACAAGTAGGAACTGCCTGTGTGGGTCAAGGTTTCCAATCTGCTCAGGAGGGGCTGTGCAATTCATGATAACGTTGTGAGAGGGACTTGAAAGACTCTGTGTCATGTAGTTTTGGATATTCTTTTAACATTATTATTACTTAGGAATTTTCTCATGCATTTTTTTTGTATTAAACTGTCTCTATCCCAATCTATAAGCTATTTTTTCCCCTCTTTACCTCCTTCTTCTCATTGCCCTACAGGAGGCAGGGCTCGGATGGAGAAGTGACTATGTGGCTGCATGGTCCTTGTTGCTTGCTACCACAGATGTAGTCTACACAGAGTACATGGATAATTACATCTGTCATCTTCTCAGACTGAAACCAGCACTGGTAAAGCTGACTGTTAAGGTGACAATGTAAGAAGCTGACTGTCAGAACCTATATCCAAGGGGTACAACAGTAATCTAAGAATCATAAAAAAGCAAGATTTTTCTTCTGTGTATGGCCCATAATACAAATTTTCCATTTTCCCACACTTGAGTTTCTATAGTTTAACACTAACATGCTATAGTTTTACACTAACCATAGCCCTAATTCTAACCATGTTCACTCTTTTTATTCCAGACATAACATCAGGTTGAAGAAACAATAGTAAACCACTTGGCTCATATACTTTCTTTATTTCTGCAGTCTAAAAACAGCACCACAAGAATTGTATCTCTTCATCATTTTCTGATCTTTAACACTAATCTTAACCTTAGCTCTACATTTCCGTATTCTTCAGTCATTGATGATTATGATCCTTTATTTAGGCAATTATTTTATTTTGAAGGTCGAAGGTCAGTACAATAGTGTTCCTCTCTCACTTTCTGAAAATTAACACTAAGCTTGTTACAGCTATTTTTAAATCACCTAAAAGAAAAATATAACTACAAAGAAGTGGTTCTTATGAAAGAATCATATGCAATAAACTACCATAATTATAGCACTTATCTTCCTTAGTCCCGTAACTCTAACCCTAACCTTTCTGTGCTTCCCAGTAACAGCTAAAAGAAACAAGATAAGCCTTTATCTCAAAAAGACACAAGTATGAATATTACTTTTCTCATATAAGGTGTAACCATGTTTTATCTTTTATCCTATTTCTTCCCTTATTCAAAAAACTGCTATTTTTTTATATAAACCCATGGAAGAAACCAAACCAGCAGATATCCCTCATTCCACTTTCTCATTAACATCTATATGGAATTTAACTCCTGGGTAATAATACTACCAGAAAATATTATTGTAATTTCTTCCATTCCCTCTTATTTAAACACTAAACCCTATTTAACCTCTGAGCTGTGATATTTAAAAAGCTGCACAGTCGCTCTTGAGTAATTAAACAAAATAAAGGAATGCCAATATTCTTTTCAGTACCATATGCATGCCACCACCACAGACAAATAAGATTGTGTCTTTTCACAAACCTGACTGTAACCAAAACTTCAATTATCTTGTGATCTTTAGACTGAGCTTGTCCCTGAGGGAAAAGCAATGCTGGGCCATTAGTCCATGTCATCAGTCCTTCCCTCTTTTCTTGATGCTGCTGCTGGCCTCCCTGATTCGGAAGTTTCCAGAGATCCTGAGATGACACTAACAAAACCATCAACCTCAGCAGGAGGATTATTTTCATGCTGCACTGAATATATACATTTCTCCCTTTCCTCTTCTAATCTTGAATCTACAGGGTGTAAACCATCAGAGTGCCGAAAGTTCTGACAATTAGCTCCAGCTGCCCCCTGAACTCATTTTGTCATGCTGTGTAGTTCTAAATGCTCACTATTTTGAAGTTGCCTACTCCAGATCCTTCTCCTCAGTGCATTGCCATTCATAACTTTAATTCCTGCTGTTTACAAAATTCCTAAGGTCTGCTCCTTAGCTCTTCAAAAGAAATAACTAATAGCCCCCCTCCCCCCCCTCAAAAAAAAAAAGAAAGAGAGATAACTTTCCTTTTCCAGACACTCTACTCTTTAAACCTTCTTGCTTCTTTTCTTCCAGAAGTTGTAGGGTATTGCTAAACTTAAGTCATTATTTTATGAAAAAAATCTGAGGACCCTAGAAAGTAAAAACCTAAAAATAGTGATTATTGTAAATATCAGCATTCACTATACACTTAAAGGTTCATCAATAGACTAAGCCTGAAATATTTGGGCTAAATGTTTTTTCTAACCATAGACCCATTTATCCCTTTTTAGTGATCAGTGGACTTCAACAGTTTCCAGTGAAACTGGACTGATGAGAAAGTGGGGTACAGGTCAAAAGTAATAAGGAGGAGTATCTGGACACAGTTATATATGAACTGTTGCCTTCAACATAGATCAGCAACTGGAAAAGAGGAGAAGATATATAGAAGATATATAGGTTTGGATGAATTGTAATGAATTTGGACTCATTTGTTGTCATAAAATATCATATGATAGGGCTTATTTCAGGATTAAAGACTGGGTTTGGAAAGAAAGAAGGACTGGATATCAGAAAAAAGATATACTTCAATATAACTTTGGCATGATACCTCCTCTCATCTTCAGACAGTAACTAATGGTCAAAGTTAAGTATGTACCAGGAAAATGTAAAAAATTGTACCAGGAAAAGGCAAAACTACAGCAACCAAACAGCTTAAACAGCCAAATTAACCAGTTATCTCTGTCTTCAAACCCCCATGACACCCATATTTAAGAAATCAAATGAGAGCATGTGACTCGATACAGACAAAACTAGGAAAGAATTAGAGATTCAAATAGTATCAGTATAACAATGAAGGATTGCATGGAAACTGTGAGGCATACACAATATGTTTAATATTGTTAAAGTAATGATGATGAAACTCAAGCTATATTCCCATTTCCACTGTTTTGTTGCTCCATTTCCTTTACTGGAATGGAGTACAGATGGGGTTTTCTGAGTTTAACGCTCAGTGTGAAAGAAGCTGGAACTGTTTACCAAGAGAAACAAATATCAATGTCATGTACAGGGAAAACTGACAGATGCTCAGAACCTATTCTGCATTTGAGAGGAAGAGATTGATTAGAAGTATATCTGTAAAAAATTTGTACAAAGACTGACAGTTTCACAAAATCTTCCAAATTAATCCAGCACAGGAACCAAACTGCTCCATAAATTCTATGACTGGAGAAGCACTTGGACCATGTTGTGCTTGAAAAAAGATTTAGTTTGGGACAACTGCAAACTACTTAGAAATTCTGACATCATGTTTACCAGAGGGAAGATCAGGAAGAAGGTTGAACAGTCTCATAAACTGAATCTCTGTCATCCTCCTTAGCATTACAGGCCACCAGTCATGCATGAACAGTAAAGATTTCTGAGGTCTCAGCACTGAGATGTGTCACTAGATAAAGCATAACTATAAAGACTGAAAATATATTCTTGTAGGAAGGAACTGTTTCCCTAGATATGCTGGCAGGATTAGACTGACTTTAGTACCTTATATGTATTTCAAATATACACTGCAAAATATTCAAGAAGAGTGCTCCACAGAGAATATTGCATAGGAGACTTTCTTAAACATATGGCAGAAAGCATATTAGCATAAGTAAGTTCTATGACATTTTCCCCTCCTCTCATCCCCAAAATTGCTGCAAGGGAAATGCAAGTGTAAGTTAGGATCTGGAAGAAGAAAAGAAATAAGTAGGAGTAGGAAATCAGGGCTGGAATTCAAAATCAGAGAGTTCCTGAGGTCCGGCTTTCTTTCTAGACAGGCTGTTGCATTTCAGTAACTCTTGAATCAAAAATTGTGAAAGCCCTAATCAATTGATGAACTATGAAAATATTTTGGTGTTCATTTACACATCTGTGTAATTAACCTACTAATGAAATTCTTGTGACTACAGCGTTCCTATCTCTATACCACAGAACTTCTTCAATAATTTATGTAATTGCAATGTACCTCAGCTCCTCCTTGCAAATTTAGAACAGCTGTGCTTCCTTTCTGTAATCTATACAAGTTGTAAAGAATTTGTAAAGAATTTGGTCTACCAATGCAAGAGGCTAGCCCAGATCATGTGTGTCCATTGTTCACAATGCAAAGCTCCAGACACTTGCAGTCTTGCAGCAATAAAATAAATGTATTAGAAACCATTTACATAATCTCCTCCTCTAGTCTTTGCAATGCTTCTGGGAGGAGAAGTAGCCAGTTTTATAGCAAATGCAGCCATAAAAATAATAATCAAATGTGATTTCATAAAGAAAAACAAGCAGATATCTCCTCAGTCAACTGGTGTCAGCAGTGTGAATTCCAGAAACATCATTACACCCCGAGAGACTTAATCAGCTTTGTGTCTCTGGCTGACTAAGACTTCAGCTGTACCAGTCAGTAGTTTCAGCCCTGCCTCACTGCCTTTGTTCCTCTTCACCTCAGACAGGAACTCTGTGATGCTCCGGATCTATGGTGACTGGATGTGTTCCTGCAGTTTGAGAATCAGAGACTCCAAATAGGAGTGAGCACCAGAAATTTTGTGTCAGATTGATGAGAAGATGTGATTTCATAGAAAAAGTGGCAAGATTATTATTTTTGGCAAAAGGCAAACAGCCAACCATATAGAAGTTGCACAAAACTTTGAATCTTTGCTAGTAAATGTGCTGTGAATGAAAACTTTCTACTTTGTGAAAATGTATAGAAAACAAACAATAAAAAAGTATTATTATAGCATAGTGTTTTTCAGCTTTCTCACATTCATGGAAGCAAATGAAACAATTGTTTAACCTGTAAATTCTGCCTTTAAATTATGCTATTTGTAAATTTCTCTACTACAGTTCTCAGACTGAGGGAGCACCAAGAATTCTAATTTGAGCTTTCATAACCAGAATAAAGTTGATCTCATTGAAGCTGACAGTGGAGAGACTAAGAGTAATTTCAAATGACAAAAGAAAGTCAGGCAGCACACAGCTTCAAAAAGTTAATGGTCCACCAAGCTGAGATCTTAATACAACAGGAAGACAGACAAATTATTATATCACCAAGACTCAAAGAAAGTGACACTTTCAGGTATCACTACATAGACTGGATAGTCCAGCCCAGGTAGAAAGTGCTGCAGATATACCATGGCCTTCTTGATCATTTATGAAAAGGTCCTGTGTGCTGCAGACAGAAGCTGGAAAAGATTTCAGAACACATTATCACTGCTCAGACAGTCACTGTCAAGCAAGTGATGAGTGCAGAAACTGGACAAAAAACCTTTGAAAAAGGTTGGATTTTCCAAGTAAAAGTATTTGTGTGGTACTTTGATTCCTCCACTGTACTGGAGATTTTGTTGTGCCTTGCCTGCAAGTTTTGTCATTAAGAAATTTGTGGGTTTTGGTCTTTCTTGCTATAGTGAAAGTTACTAAGCTGTCTATTATAAATTCAGCCGAGAGTTGCAATAGGAACTTGAAGTCCTTTTACACTGACAACAGAAACCATGTATTTTTTAAAAATCTGTGTCGACTACCTATATTTTAAGGCAATTTATTTTGCTGTCCTTCATCATGGCATTCCACTAAAGTTCCCTCACAGCCTGTAATATACAAGTCAGAATACAAGTGTTACAAAATGCTAATTCCCTTTCAGTGTTTCCGCAGACAGGACCTCATAAGAATGTGTAATTATTTGTTTAGCAGTGATTCCAGAAAGATGACTCTAAGTTCCTTTTAGTTTAAAGATAATTTCTTTCAAAATTTTCAATACAAATATGTTCCTCTGTGAAAAGCAGTATATTTCAAAAGCAGAATAGGAAGATGGTTCAGGATTTGGGAAAAAGGATGGAGTTTCAGTCTGAGAGGGTTTTTCTAATCAAGATTCAAAGGATATGTATTTCTCCTGCTTTTTCTCTTTATCTCTTCCTATGACTCTTTTATAAAGCAAAAAGCTGATGGAGAGTGACAGAGTGCTTTTCACCCACGGGACCCGCAGAGTATTTAGAATACATAATACCTTACAAAAGCAAATCCAGATCACCACATTTTTCAAGCTTTTCATATGCAGAGGCAGGTTGTGGGTTTGTTCCAGCCTTCCCTCAAAGAGATCAGACTTCACAAGTCAGGGACTAATTCTCACAGAGGGCAAATCAGAAGGATATTCACAACCTATATAAACACATTAATAAGCCTTAACTAGTCCATTGGCTGGCATTCCGGAGAGCTATGGCCTCGGGCAGCTACAGAGTAACTGGCCTGAATTTCTGTGTAGTAATCATAGCAAAGCAGCAGATGTTGTTTACATCCAGAGTTGGAGGGTTCCCCTTGAATGCAGGCTCAGATTGGACTGTGACAGACTGATCTGGCACCACAGAGTCCTCTGCTCCTTTCTAGGCAAGTTTTGCAGAAAATAAATAGATTCCCCCCAGTATTCACAAACGGCTCTAGCCCTGAAATAATTATGCAACTGTTCAAAGTTTTATAGCCCTTGCCAGCATGAGTGAAAAGAATGACAAGAAAAGCAACCTTCAAGAGTATATTTTAGTAAATACCCAGGATTAAGTATTGTCAGTCTCATACATTGTCCACCATGACTTTCACATCCACCATGACTTTTATGTTCTTTTTCAGAGCAGAAAGGAAGTATATATACGTGTACTTATTTTTTAGATCATGTGTGACAGAAAGGGTAGTACCCTGAGCAGTGTTTGTAGTAAGAATTGTGAATACTACACCTGACCTTAAAACAACTCCTGTGCTTTAAGATTTCCAGGACTTCTGAGGAATCCTTCAAAGAGTTTTTGAGTTACCTGTTTCAGGCTGCAGTACAGCAGTTCACACTTCTCAGGTAATACTCTTCCTGGATGGTACTTAGCATTTTCCTTTTTAGCTCCTCTGCTAATCCTGCCCTTAGACACGTCTACAATTACATTATTCTGGTCAGACATCCCCACTTATTCTATTCATCAGCCCAGGGGTACCACCTCCACTGGAGTGCACCTGATAATGAGCTGTAGTGTGTCACAGGCATTTCTGATTTATAAAACCATTATCAGACAGCATATAAGGGACATGGTATAACCCATTCCCATACATCAGTACCCATTTTCCGGTTTTCAACCCTCATTTTCATATTTTGGGGCTTTTTTTCAGCAAAATAGTAACCATCAGATATGTATGTAAATCGCAGATGGAGAATCTCCTGCTATAATAATGGCAGCTTTGTGATATGTCACTTAAATTCGCTATGGAAATGGTAATACCTCCATTGATAAAGGCTCCTAGGACATTATTCATGAGGTAATAAAGGCATCTTTTTAGTCTCAAACATGCAGTTTCAGGAAATTTCATCCATGTACTAGATCAAGGCTCAGGTATTGAAAATTGCATTTTGGAGCCTAAATTCTCCTAAACTAAGACTATATTCATACAAAGACAGATGATTTGTCACTACTGTCCTTCATTTGATGGGAAGACTTCTCAACCATTTTGAAGGACTTCTCAGCAGATGGGTAATACAGCTGCATGATCCAAAATGCAGTATTAAAGAGAGACAGGTTTGCATTTGTTTTTTAAATAACATTGGTGAGTTTAATACTGTCAAATTAAATGTCATGTCTGGTGAATAAAAATGTTTCTTCTTCTTACAAGCATCTCTTAAAGAGAACAACAGTTAGGATCCTCCTGAACTATGCATTTTCTGTTTTGCTGGAAAACTGAGCTTTCAGAGAAAGGTTTAAATAAATAAAATATTTTTATCCTTTCACAATAGGACTGATATAATCAGAATTGCATTTTAAAAGTAAAAATGCAATTTTCCTTTCTAAAAAAGTCACAGTTCTGCAATTTTTGAATGACTCCTTTGAATTATTTATGAAATCAAATCTCGTAAAATAACAAATTGACAGAGAATGTTCTGAATTCAGCAAAACAGCTTTTTCTGATGTAGAAACAGCAGTTTCCGCAGAAACTTTCTGTAAGTTACTAAACTTCACAGTTCAGCTCCAAACTGGAATAACAATTCTGTCTGAAAAAAAACCCAAAAACCTACTACAATCATGTATACACTGTAGAATAGTAACACTTCAGTCCCTTCTTGCATTGGTTTTTTTTCTGTAAATGTCACCAGGCCAACAAATACAAAACTGCTTCTATCCTGGTACTTGTATTATGGCAAAATCAGAACATGTCTCTCTGCTTGGAAGAGAACTAATTTATTACCTTATCTGATTTTTTTGAAAATTGAAGGGGAAAGATCTCAGAGAAAAATGGAGTTTTCTAGTGCTTTTAAAATAAGCAGAAGTGTGAAGCTCACTAAAGGAAGATGGCCTTTGTACATAGTTCTAGAAATTGTAGGTTTCAACCAAACAGGCTATAATCTACCCTTACAATCCATTTATGACTATACCTTAAAATGTCTTAGCATTCTTATTCCTCTTCTTCACTGCCCTTGGATTGGGATGAGAAAACCAAGTGCGTCATTGCTCTCTGCAGATGCAAAATTTGTCAGAGCAAGCCCTGGCAGAGTGCCTCCCTGTTTCATCCTGTGGCTTCCAGGCATGATTTGTCTGTTGCAAGGGGAAGTAGAGAGGCATCACTGAGTAGATAAATAGTAGTGCTCTAAATATTTTTAGAATACCACGTGGAAACCTTAAATTAGACTTAAGACAGGAGGGAAGCTTACAGGGATAAAAAAGGTTGGTAATTTACCCCATTGATACTTTACTTTACTCAGATGACAAAAAGGGTTGAGGAAGTAGAAGGTTTTCCTTTGCTTTCACAGCAGATGAGGAGACTAGTGGTAGTCATGAGGTGGAATAAGGATCTAAACCAGTATGAGTGAGATTTCTTCTGTAGCACGTGCATGGGACTGGCTGTTTCATGGGACAAAACTCAGATGTCCTAATATGTTTTGTCTTCCAAGATAAAAATGTCTGTCATTCCTTTTATTCCTTCTCTTTGCTAGAAACTAGAATATTAGTATGGAGCCCCAAGCAAAACCCAGGAAAAGTCTAATCAGAATAGTCAGCCGTTTTTCTCAACATGACACTAGGCAAAACAGAGGGAAAAAATGAATGGGAAAGAAAGGCGTTAGATACATCTAATGTAGAATACTGAGCAAGTGGGAAACTGAAGGATGGGTGTTAAACTAATTTCTCCTGAATTAAATCTTTGCATGGTGTGGCAAGATGCAATTCCAGATCACAGAACCCATCACAACAACTGCAACAAATAGAGCATCTCAGGACCACCTACCATGTGTAAAGAATAACAAATAATAGCATAGTATTTTGCATTTCTATAGCACCTTTCATCCCAAAGGATTCTGAAAAAGTTGACTAGTTTAAAATTACACACAGATTTATATACAACTTCTTCCACTACTGAAACAGATAACTTAATGCAGATGAAACTTTGGAGAAAATCTTTCCTTCTTTCTTGTGTTGCAGCGTACAAAGTCTAACACAAGGGGAACAAGTTACATCCTACTGTCCTAACTTGTTTCTCTTAATTCTTCATCTGTAGGGGAGTCTCCATCAGAAGAAATCCAGTATGCAAATTCTGTCTGGATTTGGTCATAGGCAACCTACTCTAGCTGATACTGTCTGAGTTGGATGATTGATCTGGGTGGCCTCAGGATGTCTCTTTCATAGAATCATAGAATCATAGAATAGTTCGGGTTGGAAGGGACCTTAAAGATCATCGAGTTCCAACCCCCCCCATCAAAGGCAGGGACACCCCCCAATAGATCAGGCTGCTCAGTGCCATGTCCAGCCTGGTCTTGAACACCTCCAGAGAGGGGGCATCCACAACCTCTCTGCGCAGTCTGTTCCAGTGTTTCACTACCCTCACTGTAAAGAATTTCTTTCTTATGTCAAGTCTAAATCTACCCCCTTCCCATTTACATCCATTGCTTCTGTTCCTTCCATCACATATCTTATTAAAAAGTCCTTCCCCTGCCTTTCTGTAGGACCCCCTCTAGTATTGATAAGTTACTATAAGCACCCAAAATATGCTTTTCCAGGCTGAACAACCCCAACTCCTTCAGCCT
>VZTY01006483.1:0-13583 GCA_013400935.1 Turnix velox | reverse complement strand
CTCTCCACCCAGCCTGTATCTGTGCTGGGATTGCTTTGACCCAGGTGCAGGACCTTGCACTTGGCCTTGTTAAACCTCATGAGGTTGGCTTGGGCCCACCTCTCAAGCCTGTCAAGGTCCCTCTGGATGGCATCCCTTCCTTCAGGTGTATCAACTGCACCACACAGCTTGGTTTCATCTGCAAACTTGCTGAGGGTTCACTCGATCCCACTGTCCATATCTCCTACAAAGATGTTAAATAGCACTGGTCCCAGTACTGATCCTTGAGGAACACCACTCGTCACTGGTTTCCACTTGGACAATGAGACATTGACTGCAACTCTTTGAGTGTGACCATTCAACCAGCTCCTTATCCAGCGAGTGGTCCATCCGTCAAACCCATTCTTTTCCAGTTTGGTGACCAGGATGTCGTGCAGGACAGTGTCAAAATTTTTAATTTAAATTATTCTGTGATGTATAGCTCAGGTGGGAGAGCATCGCACTTCTAATCTGAGGGTCAGGGGTTCGAGTCACCGTCCAGGTATGAGGCTTGTCAGAGTAGAGCTGATGGTTGGATTAGATCATCTGAAAGGTCCCTTCCAACCTAGATGACTATGACTATACAGCTGAACAAAAGTTTCTTTGGTGGTAGATGGCAGCATTTGTACCATTTCATATAAACTACTCACCTGCCTATTTACTCTTGATCTGTGAGAGAACCCCAAAAGATTTTCAAGTTGCTAATGCATCAGATTAAAGGCAAAGAATTTTTTTTTTCTAATGCTGATATTAAGTACTCAGTCTTGAGGAAAACAAATGCTTATGGCACAAGGTAGTGGAATTTTTACATCCATGGAAAGGCCAGATGCTGGCCTGCAATCTGACCAGCTAGTAATAATATCTGTTGGGGAATGCTAAGTCTGCAATGCTCTGAATTTCTCGGTCCAATGTTTGGGATTGCAGAGAATGCCCAGCTGCAGCAATTGTTCTTCGCTTATATTACAGACCTGTGCAAGAGACCACATTAGTCTCACCAAGAGCATCATGTCATCAACGGCCATCATGGAAAGTCTCTGTTTCATGGAAAGACAGAAGCTTTCACAGCCAGGAATAAATGAAAGCCTTAAAGTAAATGTTTACTCATCCTAACCTGAACTTCTTAAGCTGTAACATGTTTGAAGGTGTTAGGGAAGCTGGCAAAAAGCTCAGATCAAGTACTCAAGCAGGCAGCAGTTTATTATCAACAAATTAAATTCTGGGGTGAGTCCCAAGCAGTTATTTCAGTGAGTAAAGTTCCCAGAATAAAATGTCAAGCCGATTTTACATGCTAGGTAGGCAAACTGCAAAAATGCGTTAGAGAAACCAAAACAGCTAAGTGCCCACCTAGTTGTTCTGGAATCGTTCCTAGCAACTCACCATGAGTTGAGCATATTATAAATAACCTCATGTGAAACCCACAGTGTGAAGAAAACATCAGAGAATTAAAATTTAAATCTTGATAAATATATACACCCACACACATGCACATGCACGCACACTGTCCTGACATTTAAAGGGCAATGCTTAGCCAGCTGTATTTCTATTTTCCTTCATGATTCACCAAACTATGATCCAAGCTAATAATAACACATAGCAAAATACCTTCTCTCCATATTGCTATGATTTATGAAAAGCTTTTTCAAGATAACTGTGCCAAAGCTCCAGGTGCTGGCCAGGTTAAATTGGTGTTGGATGAGAGGGAAGCGCTTTTCTCTGTCATTACTGAGAAACAAATATCATTGCATTCTGGCTTGGTATTGCATTTTAGAAAATAAATGAGGCTATATTTTTATATAAACTAGCAGCTTGAGCTACAAAGAAGAACTGTATCACGTTATATAGCTGAGCATTAATTTCAATATCAGTAAGAGTCATAGCCAGGAAAAGGACAGATCTTCAAGTATCAAGGAGATTTCTAGAGTGGACTAGCACCTGATATGCTGGTGAGCAGGAAAAATCTTCCTATATTTCTGAGGTTCTTAGAACTGAAGTCCATGCCAGGCACTCAAAAGACCCCCACTGTCTTCTGACGTGATGTGGATAGATAGGGCTCTCCTGAAACAATCACATTCCATAAATTAGAGATTTATGATCAAAGATCAGTGGTGGTACCTAAAACTGATCTGGCCTTCAGCTTCACTACCATACCTTGATATTGATGTCTCAAATTGATTTCTATAGGATGAAAATGGCAACAATAGAGCTGTGGCATGACATAGAAGAAGAAAGACAATAAGAAAGGACAATGGGCTGATTTTTTTCAATTTTTTACTGTTACTAAGAATATAAATACACTAAAATATTTTTTCATTTTTATTTTTTTCCTGAGTTTTTGAAGGCTAGTAACTCTGAAGGGTCAGTAAATAAAGGGATCCTGCAGTGATCTTATGTTCACAGACCCATTGATCCAGCCATCTTCCACTAACACAGGTTCGAGTAATGCAGAGATGTTTCCATGGACACTAAATCTGCTGCTAGTGACCACATCACTGGGCACAGGAAGCTGACATTTCTAGCACACATAGAAGCAAAGCAGAAATCACACAGATTTATTCAGCACATAGATACACAAAATGACACCAAGTCTGACAGTTAAGTAACATCTCTGTGCAGCTGGAACACCGAGCTAGGCTTGGTTTTGCACATTGGTAATACCAGAAGACCTGTACACTGTGTTCTGTTCCATGAAAGCAGTGGATTTGCTGTAAATAAGGAACAGTGCTCCAGGTTGCTTCATCTGCATCTCAGCTGGTATAGGAGGGCAACTGGGAATGAACCAACACTGCATGCTCCTGCTCAGTGGTCACCACTCAGTCCACATGTCAGAGAGACTTAATGGGCTGATATATCCTTTGTAATATCCTTTGTAAGGATATATTCTCCTGTAAGGAAAGACCCTTTTTTACCTCAGAGGAAAAGCAATAACCCTTGGTTAGTTCAGAGTCAAGATCCTAAACCCCAGGATTAATGTGCTGAGTAGCATCAGAAGACAACCTGAAGATACAGAACAGGATTTATCCTCAGTTAAGAAGAAAGAAAAGGGAACACAAGAAAAGGGATGAGCAGGGTAGTGCCATGTGCACATCTCAGCACTAGTGCTACGTTGTCATCATAATGCTCTGGCTTCCACATTTTTCCTAATATCCTGTCAAGAATTAAGGAGAGAAGTTTTGAACCTGAAGCAAAGCCAAAAGTAAAAATTTATCTGCAGAGTTCTATCAAGGCTAATATTTTGTAAAGGAATTTTTATATTTATATTATATTCCTATATTGAGTGAGAAGCAAAATTTTCAATGGTATGGGAACAATAGTCTCTGTCCCTTTGCCCACTGCAATGTGTTGTCTACCTCCTAGAAGTCGTGGACAATGAAGGTGATTCATTGTATGTTATGGAATTGAAAATTAATCCTAAGGACGTTTTCAAAGATCCTTGTCAAAAAGAACTTCAAAGTTTTATTGAAAATATGAAGAAGTGTAAAGAAGTGAAGTTAGGAAAGCTTTTGTTGACACTTGATGTGAAGTTGCTTGGGGAAACCTCCAGTGAAGAGGGCCTGTATCAGGAGTTACTATGTCCATTTACATTTCAGTAAACGCCTGTTTACTGAGAAAAGAAAATCATAGCCCTGAGTTTTAAATCATATTTTCTCTAAAGTTTGTCTGATAACTATTATACTGTCATTCTTCTACAGATTATTTCACACACAGGGCCTAGTTATTTGCCTGGAACAGCTCCTAATCACTGTGCCATTCAGAATTATGCCTTTTACTTTGCCCACGTTTTCTTTGCAGACAGATCGACTTTTTAAACTGAATTATGCTCCAAAGCTTTGTGCAATCCTTAAGGACTACAGTTTCTGCAACAGCATGTGTGTATTCAAGGCAGATGTGCCACTGACAGAGGGAAGAGGCATCTGAGTTCAGATTTTCTGAACTTGTAATATCAAAAATTACACAGGGAAGAGCCCAAAGAGAAGGTCTTGTAGATTCACAGTAGGGCTTCCAGAAACTGTTGGATAAGATATCAGTGTGAAAGGAAGAGTTGAAGCAGTAGGGACCTCATCAGAAAGGGAAAGTCTGCACCCCAGCTCAGTGAAACATATAATCTTCTTCTGTTTGTTAAAACAAAACAGAGCAAAAACATATTTCAGAAATGAGAAGATTTGCAGCAGCTCCCTTATGGAGAAAACATGGCAATAAGCCTGCTGTGAGATGCTGAGCTGCTCAGCCATGGTGAAGTGAGCACTGATCTGGACTGTAATGCTTGATGATCAATTTGGTGCCTGTTTCCTTTCTTTTCCTTTGCTTTATTGCACTTTCATGATATTCCTCAGACGAATCCATATTCTTTACACAGAACCATAATACCTGAGGCTACTAACTGTATGACCTCTCTCTGTGCAGTCACAAATCTTGCCTTTAGGTGTCTTTTCTAGAAGTTAAGCTGTCTTTTGTGTCACGTTCACTTCTTCTACTCAAACACCTGCAGCAGGTTCAGAGAGGGTTGAGATTTTCTGTTTTTTTCCTGCTCTCTAGCAATACCATGAGTTGTGAGTTTCTTGATTCTGCTGCCATTATGAACAAGGTAATTATGAAGAGTCAGCAGCTGTGGTTGGCAGAGTTGAGCTCTTCATGTTCCCCTTCTCTTGCAGTAAAGTTTTGTGTTGTGCCAGCACCAGCTGCTAGAGGGCACCCCTAAAACCACTCACTCAATGTTCTAGCGCTCAAGAAGTTTCCCTTGAAGCACAGATGTTCCAAACTGCTTTTGTTATTGCTCCATGCAGTGCTGATGGAGCACTGCCCACCTGGCTGGGCTCCCATACCTTGTTCCTGCCTGCAAAGCAGCCTGTGCAGTATAAACGTGCAGGCTGCACATGGACTGTCCTGAGATTCTTACTCTGCATGATGTATCAGCACCTACCACTCTTTCAGTTAAACCACTTGTCTATTCATCTCAATCTCACTGTTTTGATAATAAACACCATTTGCAGAAACCACACAAACTGGGGACACACAAGTTTTGGAAAGTGAAAATTACCACGATAGAGGAGTGACAGATTATTGTTTGTATTCTATTATAATCAATTACTTTGCACAGCTGGAAACCATGTTACAAGTCTTAGGTGTTTGCAAGAATGAATGGCTTTGTAAAACATAGCTGGCAGCTAAATTCGTTCTTGTCATCCATGATCGTTTTTGGTGCTCTCAGTGCTGGATAGATGTGCCTGCCAAAAACTCTCATAGGCCCATTAGTGTCTGGAGTGGCTGTGCTCTTAAGTAGACATTTTTATTGTTCTCTGCCCTTTGAGTCATAGAAGTTGCAAGCACCTGGGAAATGTAAGATACACATAAGCACTTAGGCAAAGCTAGATAACCAGGCTTTACACAAAAGCTGCACACGGCATATATTGATAATTACACATCAGAGGCCATCTGGTGAAATACAATTATTTTTCAGATCCATTTCGTAGCCTGCTGGTATAACAGAGGACCCCACATGGCTCTTCATGTAAAGAATCATTAAATCTTCATTTTGTTTTTGGAAGGAATGATGAAAATATATAAAAAAATTAAATTCTCTCCCATGATTTTCTCTGCTGTTGAATGCAATCATTTCCACAAAACAATCTCTGAGGCTGTGGCTATCTCACATAGGAGCACCTATTCTTAGTAGGTGGCTGTGCAGTACTTGAAAAGGCCACAGTCCACAGTTCATCTGTCACTGTAAGGCTGGCATGGCCAATGGTTCTGGCAGCAAGTGGGGATCACAGAACTATAGAATGCATTGAGTTGGAAGGGACTCTCAAGGGTCATCTGATCCAATCTCCCTGCAGTGAACAGGAACATCCTGCACTAGATCAGGTTGCTCTGGGCCTGGTAAAGCCTGGCCTTGAATGTCTCTATGGATGGAACCTGCACCAACTCTTTGGGCAACCTGTTCCAGTATCCCACCACCCTCACTGTAAAGAACTTTCCAATTCTCCAATCTAAACATGTCCTGCTCTAGTTTAAATCCATTGCCCCTCATCCCATTGCTAAATGCCCTGGGATGTTGGAAATAATGTCAGTCTTGGAAGCAGATGGGATCTGAGCATCTTAATATCTGCCACAAAAGGATTTGGCTCTCACAGCTGGTCCTGGAATGGAAGATGTCCTCACAGTAAAAGAAGAGTGCAAAAAATAAGATTCTTCTTAAGACATCTTTTCTACCAAAATGCAAGATATCTGGGTTTGATTCTTAGGCCAAGGGCTATAAACATAACTATGGTACAGATACCAATTTCCTGGTAAGGAACTGCAGAAACCTTTGCCATCACAAAATATTTTGATTCATATGTACTTGACAAACCTCTAGTTATTCAAAGGTAGGATATATTTCCTTCCATGATGACTCCTTTCTCTTTCGAGGGATCACTTCCAACCAATGTTTTAAAGGAAGTGTTTAAGAGAGACAAGAGAGATCTTGAGTCTCAATGTGAGAATGTCTGTAATGAAAAAGGAAATCAGTACACTATGAAATGGGGGGAATTTTATTCATACAAAGGAAGTCATTCAGAACTTTCCAAAATATGTTTGAATTTAGACAAGGAAAATTAATAGCTGATGTAGATTTGCAGTTAATTTGCCTGGGAATGAGCACCAATTTAATTTTATTTCCTCCCAGAGACAGACTACTGTCTCAAGACCACATGAAAACATTAAACTTATATTTCAGTTGTCATGAAACTTCACACAGACCATTAAAATTAAAGGCCATCAAATGTATGCTGTATGTTCAAGATGAAATGCAAATAGTAGCTTTTGACAGTGCAGGAAGATATTTCATGTGCAGTGAAAAGTATGAGTCACTAGTAAAATAAACACATAGTGGAGTGAAAAAGAAAACTTGCTGTGGAATATGAAGGTAGTGGGAGTGTCATGAAGGCCTGAGTGTCTCTACATGTGAGGAATATCATCAAACCAGGGAATGCAAGAAGTTTGAATGTATTGAAAAGGTAATGTGATCCCACATGATACAAAGTGAAGGGGGGAAAATGTCTATGATGACTGAAGGGTGTGTGGACCAAGTGGAAGAAAAGAGCTAGTTTTCTCCAAATTTTGATTCAAATTTAATAAAAGAAGTCCCTTGATATTACTCCTCTTGAGAATGTCTGGCTGAAGAATTAAAATTATTTTATTTAAAATTAAAATTAGTGTTTAAAATAGACAAACCAAAGGTCAGATGTGATATGATTTGCTGATCCGATTCACTGAACTTTCTGATCATAAGGGCAAGCATATTGTATTATTGAATAGTACTGTTTTATAGAAAGCCATCCACTGAGACATTATTGTCACTGAATTTATGGCATGAGATTTAAAAACATATGTAGACAGACTGACCTCAAGTTTTGATAATACCAGTGTCATGTGGTTAACAAGGGCACAGATTTAGTCTACATATCTGCCTAATTTATTTGTGATGTTGAAACCAGGGATTGTGGGGGGGAAAGGCTATCACACCCTGAATCAGTGCCAGAGATAAGAGATAGAAGATATCTAACATATTCCTCCTGATACTTTCTCAGCAGTGATCCTTCCTGGGTGATCATTGCTGGTCCATGCTAAAAAGCATTACACAAAAGTAGGTATTAGATTCAGTTCACCTAAGTTTAGGCATATGCTCTGTAGCTGTTATCAGAGTTACCCAGGCTCACATTATCATGATCTTGAACTGCAATTTATCTATTAAAAAATTAATATTTTCTGCAGAGTGAGGAGAATTTCTTCTTAAATTATGAC
Organism: Turnix velox; assembly: GCA_013400935.1. NCBI lineage: Eukaryota > Metazoa > Chordata > Aves > Charadriiformes > Turnicidae > Turnix > Turnix velox. Next base: position 5,786 of record VZTY01006483.1, on the reverse strand, counting down.
TGTTCTAGGTTTGGAAGCATTGGTTTCTGCCAATTGATCCCATATATTTTTCAGTCATGAAATGAAGAAATACAATTGTTCTAGCAAATACGGTGCTATTTCTGAGGTTCCCAGAACAGGGAAAACTAGAAGAGAATAGAGGGAGGTAGACAACATCCTGAAAAACGACTCAAGCAGCAAAAGCTTGTGCAGTCAAGATAAGGCTGTGACGACTGGAATTGCAGAAACACATACACACTATTTAGCTTCTTCCTTCCAGCTGCTGATCCCTGCACCAGATCAGCTCCACATGGACTGACCTGGCTCCACAGTCCTGCCCCACTCTGCTCGTGGCAAAAAAATTATGCTTCAGTTCAAACAAAGCAAGAAAGAGAACAGCAGGAAAGAAAACTAATCCTGTCTCCCTTGATGTTCAGTGTAGGGGGAAGAAGAAAAAGGAAACATAGAACAAAAAAACCAGGAAAACTAGATAAGGAAAAAAATCTTCAAATCAACACTGTAAATCTAAATTCTGGAAAAAGAGATCACAGCGACAGCTGCTTTATTTCTTACTTTGTTTCTGAAAATACTGAAAGATCCTGCCAAGGATGTGGCAGAAAATCCACTGTAATGACATATAGCTAAGGGAAGTCTGGCATTTCCCTAGGAATGACAGGTTAAAGGCAAGTCAGAAGAGGTCTTTTATTTTCCTCATATGTTTACTTTTACAATCTGACTTTATTGCCCCAGGGCTAATATTTTGCACATGGACGCTGATAAATCTGTGCTCCACCTGCAATATAATGTACCACTCAGGCATACAGTACTGATCCAGCTGGCTGGTACCTGTAAAATCTAATTTAAATCAATGAAGATTTGTAGCTGGAGGTCCATGTTTTATCAAAGCATGAAAATGAGACAAGGCTCTTAGTAGCATCTCTGATTTTTCTGTGTGCCTTTGCAGATACCTTACAGTAACATGTGAACAACCATCACTTCAGAGTATTTACAACAGATCTCACCAAAGTTTGTCTGTCATCCCTGTAGGAATACTGGCATCTTCATCTCGAAGGCTATTGTGGGATTAATCTTTTGCTCCCTAATGACAAGACGGAAAGGCTAACATCAGTGTTAAATTCCATAATAAGCTTTCTAATGATATGGCTCTGAGACCCATAAGCTTGACTTTCATTCAGGACATTGTAGCTTAAAAAAGCAATTTTCTTTTCCCTGGAGATGCTCTAAACAATGACTTTAATGAGATGTAAGGGAATACAAAAGACTTAAGACCAAAATCTGAACCAGTATCTGATCAGCTGCCTCTTCACAGACACCATTTCTCATAGACATTTCTCATAGAATCATAGAATAGTTCAGGTTGGAAGGGACCTTGAAGATCATCAAGTTCCAGCCATCGAGTTTTCAAGCTATGAAGATTCAGGGTTCAAAATTATGGTTTGAGATCATCTTTCTGGCTGGTGTTCCTTTATTCCTCTTTCTTAATATCAAATTTTGATCACATACAAAATTCTTAGGTGATAACTCTGTTAGCAGTCATACTAGTATTCGGCCACCATAGTCAAACATCTGTTTTATGAGGAAAGTAGGAGAAAACAAAAGTCAGTCCAGGTCTTTTTACCCAGTCTTCCCTGTACAAGCCTTCTGAGCATCATGGAAGACTTTTTAAGGAGAAATAATAGCAATGATGTCTCTGAAGATCCTGCAGAGTAAAAGTACATGAGATAACTACATTTTCCATGTAGTTTTGTACATGATAAGTCTCACAACAGAAGCAGATAATCTTTTTATCCCTTCCGAGTTGTAGAAACATCTCTCCACCACTGAGAGACAATATCCAGTTTGCAGACTCTCCAGGTCACATCTCTACAAAACCAGCTAGAGGCTTGCTTGCTAATAAAGAGGACTTAGTCCAACCAAGCTTATGTAGCTCCATTCCTGTTTCTGGTACTCAATATTGGGTGTCATTAGTCCATGTGTCTTGGGGATAGATTTGGAAATCTCCCTCTACCCATTTAGATGTGGTAGAAAATCCACTCATCTACTTTTTGGGGTTGTCATATTGTTGAGTTCATGACCATGGCAATGGATTAAAGGAGAAGGAACCCAGCGCTAGCTCTTAATTTTTCCATCAGCAGTTCACTACCTGCAAATGGCATCCTCCTCAAGTGGTGATAAAATAAAAATTAAACAATCATACTCCCTAATAATGTCATTGCTATTATAATTTCTTAGTATTTAACATAAAAGTTGCAACCAAGTATTTTCCAATTCTTCTTGTTGAGTCATTTGTGATAATACACTTTTTATTTCTGAAATAGTTAAGATCCATATTTCATAACATTTTAAGATCCATATTTTATACCATTTGTACCTGTTGCAACCATTGTGATTGCAGCAAATGTAAGGTCAAGGCTCTGAGTGACTTTTCAGGCCAGAATGATTTGATATGGACGCACAGAATCACACAAGTTTCCCATCTACCTGTCCCATGTCCAGAATATTCAGTTGTTGCTGAGTGCCTGTATTTTTATGGCAAATGCACCAACCAGATCTGCAGCAGCTGATACACCTGGCATTTAGCAGTGCCTTAAATTTTGAAAAGAGGAAACAAATGCTGAAGCTTTTACTTTAAGAACAATTTTTTATGTTTTACTAAAACTGTGGCAACAGAAGCACTTTGCTGATAAGTGTGCAATCAAATTGCTAGATAAAGATTTGTTTTGACTTTTAATATTCTGTCAAGGATTTAGCCATGTCAACCAACTAAAAATTATGTGAGTTGAACACAAAGGCACTTGTTCTTTGTTCTGTTTTTTCACCAATTGACCGTGGTGCCAAATCCTTAAGAGAAGAGAGATTTCTGAACAATACCAGTTGTTTGTGGGGTTGTCTTTTTTCCCTTTTCCAGCTGTGTATTTTATCTTCTGGTATTTTTGAGATGCATTGCAATCCTTTTATTTCTCATAAATCTATTCCTGTTTTCTGATATGTAGAGATAACCACAGGCTTCCCTAACTGTGACTCATGTTGCTGTGTTGCATGAATTATTCAGAAAATTTATCTTTTGAAGTGGTCAGTAATTACATAACTTAACACCTAGATAAAAGAGAGAGAGAGAGAACATGAGGAGACATCACATAACAGATTTTCTGTCCTTGAAGTAGGGCATCAATGGGTAAATTTTAGAGACAATGTATAATTAAATGGGTATATTTAATGTACTCATTGACATTTTACATTTTTAGAGTCCAAGATGTTTCCCCCTTCTGCCTAAAGAGCACTTAGCATCTCTTTTCCCTTATCCACCCACCTACTTTTTGAACTGTTCCTCTTCTTGGGGGTAGTAAATCCTTAATACACAGGATTATGAGAAGTAGGAATGTATGAAATGCCAATCACACATGTAGAGGTCAATACCAGCTCACTCTATAACTCTGGCAGAGTGAGGCACTGGGAAGACAAAAGCCTGGACACACGTTCTGCTGGCATGATAGCGATTCATATCCATTCATCCTTCATTTCATATTTATTTTGGATCTACTGCACCTCAACTGGCATCTTCTAGTATTCTGGTATAGTTTGTCTTCAAAAAGCTTCTTGTTGCAGGAAGTCCCTTTTTAAAAAAAAAAACAAAACCTGTTTTAAGTCCATCTCCTACGAGTTTCATCAAGTGCCCTGTAGCTCTGATGCTGGTGGATTTAATGGGTAGCACTTCAGCATTTATTTTTTCCTCTGTGTGATTTTTTAGATTTCAGCAGTATGCAAGCTCTGTTTAGACACTTTTTCTCTGGATATTTAAATGCATGTTTATCTACACCAAAGCTCACCTGTTGCCTTTTTGACCATTCAGTTTTGTGAAGGCTTGATGTAATTCCTTGACATTGATGCAGCTCTTGGCTACCTGAAAGGTTTTCATACCATCTTCACATTTTGAGATTCCACCAAATACTGGTAGAAAATGCCATTGATGAAATATCAGCATCAGCAGTGACCCACTACTGAAACTTACCCTGCCTGAAAATCTCTAAGCCCTACTCTGCTTTTCTTATCCTTTAAGCAGCTTTAAATTCATAGAAGGACCTTCCTTCCAAATTCCTAACTACTTCATAACCTTACTAATCTTTTGCAGCAGGGTTTTGAAATCCCATATTTCTCACATCCACTAGGTCTCTCCTGCACCCATACACTTGGTGAAACCAAGGTGGAACAGCAGCAGACTGGTAAGACAAGTTTTCCCATTACAGAAGCATTGCTGACCCTATCCTAGCAGGCTGTGCATTCCATGATCTCCTTTTCCTCTTATTCTCACTTCTTACTGGTGATAGAAAATAAGAATCATATTGGAAATCTTGGCTATGTTGGTGTATACTCATTTCTGCTATGAAGAAGACACTGAATACAGGAACATCCTCAGTACCTTTCACAGTTAAGACTAATACAAAGAATTTATCAATTTTATCTGTCCTATGGTATAAGGTTACTTTTCAATCAGGTGTTCAAATAAGAACCAGCACAAGGCTATCACCTATTTTGATGCAAATGGTTTCTCCTCTGAAAATTTTAGTGCAAGCAGCACCTTCATATATGAAGAATATAGAATATTTCTAATTTGACTGCCCTGCCTTACTAGCAACTTTACAACAATACTTAGTGTGCTTTTTGTAAATCTTTTTGCAGTTATGTCAATCATGTGATTCTGTGTTCAGACCCTTCATATTTGAATTTAGGTGGTTCCTCTTCATGCTGGAGGTATCTAGGAGAACTGGTAATGGTGGCAGGTTTGATGGGGAAGTCTGTTATGTCTGTCAAGGGTAAGGATTCATCACTTACATTGAGAGCAGTTAAATAGCCCCATATCCTTCCCATATATTTACCAGTGGCCCCAGTAGGTCCTTTCTGATTTTCAACTTGTCAAATTGTTTTCAAAAATCAAGTGAGTAATATGAATTTCAACAGTGAGAAAAACTAACAAGTTCAGGATTTTCTTTTTCAAGAACCGTGGCTGTTAAGCCCTCAGTGAATGATCTTCAAAGTCTTACTTATTTCCCACTGCCTATAGCTGCATGCTAGACATTATAGCTAAGCTACTTGACAGAGTCACATATTTGGGCAGCAAGTCTTTAGAAATGTCACTTTTAGAACTGTTGTTTTCATTGGACCACCATCTCACTTGCTGCTCTTCATTTATTAGATGGACACTTTAATCAAATTCCTGCATACTCATTTTCAATTAAAAAAGGTTTTATGATCTACTGACAGCATCACTTAGGCACAAATCATATTGAAATATAAGCTCTTGAACAGTTTTAAATGGGAGATTCCTTTTTGCCTAATCAGCTTTATTTTAAACTGCTTGAATTGGAGAAAATAACTCTTCATCTCTGACTGTCCCCGAAACAGATCAAAGGAGTTCCCATTATAAATTCATGCCCTTAGGGCAAAAAGTCATTATGAATGTAAGAATATTGTAGAGGATCAATGACTTTCAGAAGGTCAGGAAAGTCATCTTCTGTTCATTTTGAATAAGAAAAAAAACTTGCATTAAACCTTTGTGTGGTATGCTAAAAGATTATTTCTGCTGAAGGTGGCTCAGTCACACATAGAACCTCACTCTTCAAGCCACTAATATTTTATTTTTCTCATTTGTAGCTATAGCACCAGCAAAACTCTGAAGGTTTCTAAACACTTCTTCACTATTTGCATCATTTTACACAACATCTCCTTGAAAATCCTTGGGCTCCCATCTGCCAAGATGGGAGATCTCGTTATCACATTGCAGGGTGGCT
>VZTY01006482.1:4058-18809 GCA_013400935.1 Turnix velox | reverse complement strand
CAGGGACACCTCCCACTACATCAGGCTGCTCAGTGCCTTGACCAGCCTGGTCTTGAACACCTCCAGAGAGGGGGCTTCCACAACTTCTCTGGGCAACCCGTTCCAGTGCTTCACCACCCTCACTGTAAAGAATTTCTTTCTTAAGTCTAAATCTACCCCCCTCCAATTTACATCCATTGTTTCTAGTCCTCCCATCCGATATCATGTTAAAAATTCCTTCCCCTGCCTTTCTGTAGGACCCCCTCAGGTACTGAGAAGTTACTATGAGGTCCCCTCTGAGCCTTCTCTTCTCCAGGCTGAACAACCCCAACTCCTTCAGCCTGTCCTCATAGGGCAGTTGCTCCAACCCTTTGATCATCTTCGTGGCCCTTCTCTGGACCCTCTCCAATAGCTCAATATCCTTCCTGTGTTGAGGGCTCTCCCTATTCATCTGAGATGAGAAATGAGTCTCAAGCACACTGCTGCTGCCACATCTGAGCTGAGGATCTGCATCTCCAGCATGGGCTGATGTCCTATAGCAAAGCCCCTGCATCCCCCCCATCCCTGGAAGCTCATGTAGGGAAGAGATCAAGAACAGCCTTCTCCATTCAGCTGGTGCCCCAATACACATTTAGATGGGGATGTCCCTGGACCCCATTGTTCAGCCACAGGCTTGGCAGTGCCACCAGTTTCACAGAACATCAGGGACTGGGAGGGAACTCAAGAGATCATCTAGTCTAATCTCCCTGCTGGAGCAGGACCAGTTCTCAGCATCAGCATCCCCCAGTCCCTGCACAAGGTTTGCTTTTCTCCCCTGCTGCTCTACCAAAACCTGAGTGTTCCCAGGGTGGTGTGTGCTCTTTTGGCAGTGGCCATCAGACAAGACTTCAAATACTTATGGCTCCTGTTACCATTTTCTCAGTGCAAACTTGGGGGGGGAATTGGCAGATGCAAAGAGAAAAGATGCATGGAATAAGAAAAGATATTTCTTCAGCCTGCAGGGCTTTCTGCCTGGCAAACTTCAAAAGCCTGCTGCAGGCAAATGGAACCAGGAGAAAGCCTCAAGGAGAAGGTGCAAAAACTACACATAATATCATATGAAGGCTCCTTTGTGGTGCAAAATGACAAGCACCTCTACCAGAGCAGCTGCTATTAGTGATGCCCGAAATGGCAGTTAGGAGGATGATGGCAGTAATAATATACCTTTGAAGGATAAAGCCTTTATTAAGGAAAAATCGACCCAATTAATTATTAGTATGATTCAGTAATTTGTCCAGGGGTCACACAAAGGTTGAATTTGAGCTCTCTTTAAAAGCTAGTTCTTTCTGGAGCCTGCATCTGCCTAGAAAAGGAGCTCTATAGAATCATAGAATAGTTCGGGTTGGAAGGGACTTTAAAGATGATCAAGTTCCACCACCCCTGCCATAGGCAGGGACACCTCCCACTATTTATCCCGTGTGAATGTGTTTGCACTTTGCACAGCCACTGCCACAGCATCAGCAGGCTGGTCTTTGTTAGCTGAGCATCCTTTTTATGTCACTCACCCTTTTAGTTCCCATAACAACGGAATTCATTTGCGAGGTGGAAACTCACCTTCTCTCTTGTCTTTTTGGGGCTAAGATTGCTCCCTCCACTTCAAAAGAGAAGCTTGGAATCTGCTAGAGGCTCGTGCAATCCTGCAAACCTGTGGGTGATCTTACAAAAAGAGTTTAACTTCCAGATTTAAGCATCACCTCAGGGTGAAATGACAATTTCCAATGCCTGCAGCTTGTGGCTTTGGAATAGAATCATAGAATCATAGAATAGTTTGGGTTGGAAGGGACCTTAAAGATCATCGAGTTCCAACCCCCCTGCCATAGGCACTAGATCAGGCTGCTCAGTGCCTTGTCCAGCCTGGTCTTGAACACCTCCAGAGAGGGGGCATCCACAATGCAGCCAGAAATTGCTGCGTTTTCCAGCTGAGACAGGAAACAACATATTTTTGAATGTTTTTTTTTTTAAACTCCAACAAATTTAAGAAAACACCCAGCCCTACCGAAGTTGGCCAGCCCAGCAAGGTTTGTCTTCAGCCTATAGCTCTTTCCCTGAATTCAATACTGCAGGCACAATTTAATGCAAAGCCAATTTATGACTTAATGCTCCAGGGACCATAGTGGGAGATTGTTACATTATTCTTTTCTAATCCTATTTGTGTTTTAATTTGCTAAGTCTGTAATGAGGTGCATGCCTTGAATAGATTCAGGATCTTTCACATCGCTTTTGACTTTGTTTAATATAATAGATTGTACAGTTTGCAGCCAGAATGGAGGTGTTCCAGTCAGTACTATCTCTTCATTTACAAAAGCAGAGTGGATAAAATTATGTTCTGAAAGTAATTGTACCCATGTTTCCCTGTTTATCACTTAATGGTTTATTTCCTGTTATAATTTTCTGCTACAACGTGTGAGGTCACAAAAATCAATTCTCAGTGGACTCTGACTCCACTGTTTGAAATTACTCCCCAAAACACTCTGAAAATGTTACAGAGAAAAGCACCAGGTATTAAAGATCTGACTGTGCTGATTCTTTTGTGCTTCTTTGGGGTTTTTTTGTGTCAAAATACAGAGAAATGGAGCAAAATACTAACTACAAGGGATACCCAAGTGATGCTAATCAACATACCTCTATTTAAGCCAATGATTTACAGTGATAAATCTACCCCAAAATATCCAGGGCTTTATTTTTTTTGTCCTAACATTAGTTTTCTGTGATCCCTAAAATATCCAGGGCATTTTTTTGGTCCTAATATTAGTTTTCTGTTATCCCAGCTGCCATTCATGTACATGGAGAGTGGAAATCCCACTTCATATAATTTCTAGATTTTTTTTTTTTTCATTCTGATTGAAAAACAGATGAAGGAGAAGAAATTGACAACAAAAAGCCAAACCTCTGTAAAATATTTGAAATTCTTTAAGGAAGGAAGGAAGGAGGAAAGGAAAGGAAGAAGGAGGGAAGGAAGGGAAGAGAAGGAAGGAAGGAAGGAAGGAAGGAAGGAAGGAAGGAAGGAAGGAAGGAAGGATGGAAGGAAGGAAGGAAGGAAGGAAGGATACATTTTATCAAGAAGTAGTACACAGCTGATTTCTGCCTCTAAACAATTAATCTAAATGACCGAAACCTGTTCAGAGCAGAAGAAAGAACTGATCTAGGCAAAATTATCTCCTTTTCCCTTTTGGCTTACCAGTATTATGGTAGTTATGGGCTCTTCCAGCTCAATTTTGGTCAATATCCTATAATCTTCTCGTNGAAGGAAGGAAGGAAGGAAAGAAAGAAAGAAAGAAAGAAAGAAAGAAAGAAAGAAAGAAAGAAAGAAAGAAAGAAAGAAAGAAAGAAAGAAAGAAAGAAAGAAAGAAAGAAAGAAAGAAAGAAAGAAAGAAAGAAAGAAAGAAAGAAAGAAAGAAAGGAAGGGGAAGGAAGGAGAAGGGAGAAGGAGAAGGAGAAGGAGAAGGAGAAGGAGAAGGAAGGGAGAAAGAAGGGAAGGGAAAGGAAAATAAGAAGGGGGAGAAGGAAAAGGCAAAGGGGATGGGGAAGGGAAGAGAAGGGAAGGGAAAGGACACAGTCACAGTGAATTGAATTTTAACAGTATGTTATACTGATAGCATTTTCCTGGTTAGTTCTCCCTGCTGTGTCATACACATCTGCCCTTTCTTGCAATACCAGACAGACATTCCTTTTGATTAGCCAGGAAATTCTGGGTGCTTTCTCTCATGTTTTCTTCTCCTGGGTATTGTTTTGCCTGGATTTAAGCCCTTGGGGACAGGCAAAAGCCAAAATATGGCCATGATTTTATGAAAATTAAAAGATAGGTGTAATCCTTTCCCATGTGATTGTTCCTAATGAATCTACCCACCCAAAACCTAGAGTCTATTGCAACAGCATAGCACAATCATGTCTATGGCTTGGAATAGTGAAAGATCTTGTAATTTAATTACTTTTTCAAGTGTGCTTTCCTTTCACTTTCTGCACTACCCTTGAGTAGTAATAAATCAGAATAATGGAAAGCTTACAGAAATCTTGCATCATATTGAGAGCTGCTCTTAATTTGTGAAACCTCTGCTCGTGCCAACAGATTCTTCAGTTCCTTATTCCACCAAAGTGAGCATGAAGTAACTCCACTCAAATTTCAGGAGAAGGAGAATAAGGAGTTTGGATGCATATCTCTGGCTCTGAGCAGATGGGGGCAGGATCAACTGCTGCAATGCTCTTATTTTCCATTTTTGAGGACAGCTAAATCTCTCATAAATTTGATTTTCTGAAATCCAGACAGTGGGAAACTCCTCAAGCACTAGAGAGGCCCTACACTGCCTGATGTTTTTGAAGCTCTGAGAAAATATGCTTGGGTATAACAATGTCATTCAAGGAAATTCCAACTCCATCTTTGGTTTAATATTGAACACAAAGAACAAAACTCTAGTAAATACCTTGCAGGTAAATGAAAGCAATCTTTATTTCAGATGGTTGAGAATGGAAGTTGTGTCCTACCAGAAATATCATGGTTAAGAGTAATTATTTTTGGAAGCTAATTTGTTCCAATGCACCTGCTCCCACTCACACTGGGCAGTGTTTGGTGATGATGCTGATGGGAAGGACACAAGAGGAAGTTTTACTTGGAAGATGAAGTAGCCTATCACCAAGGAATAGACAACACCCAAGTTTAGATAGAGGATTTTCAGGTAGCCACCTTTATAGACCACAAGTGGTATTTGGAGTTCTTCCTGACCATCTGGAGAGTAAAATAAACCCTTCATTTAACTGCTGGGGTTCCTGACACCAGGACTGGAGCACTCTGCCACTGAATCTTGCTGTGGCACAGAAAAAAAAAAAACCCAAAACTAACCCAAGTATGCAGGTTTTGTGGTGACTGTCTTGAACAGTTGTGGCAAAATGGCTTTTCATTTTGGAGTGATTGGGTTAGGTGCACTGGAGGTTCAAAGATTCCCTTCAGACAATTTTAAAGGGTTAACTGGCATTCAGCATCTAACCTGCAGCTGTGAGTGCTGCAGAATCCTGCCCCACATGAGTTCCTTCCCCAAGGAGAGGACATTAGGGCTCCTGAAGTAGATTTGTGGTGAAAATGAGATGCTTGGCTCCAGCAGTGCAACGTTGGAAACCTTTTCACAGCTTCAGCCTTGCCTAAATCCATCAGTGCTGCCTCTCTATTTCACTTTCACACAGACTCTCTGCCTCTCTACTATGACCTGACCCAGCCAGATTCAGAAATTAGATAAACTTCCACATTAGTCCCCAGAGGGCAACCTTCAGACATGACTAACACACCACTGGGACCAGCCTGTGTTTAAACAGCTACTTCTTTGCTGTAGAAGATGTGAGTTTGGATCCTGCAGAGAAAAAGAAGGGAATTCTTAACTTCCACTCCTTGGGTAGGTGCTCTGCTACCTGCCTTTGGTATAAAAGCAGGGTAAGATGCACTTCCATTTTCTCATTTACAAGAAAGCAGCAGCAGATACACCTCTTACCTCCAAAATTTCCCCCGAGATGTCAGTGTGTTCACTTCCTCTGCAAATGCCCACTTCGATCATCCCAGCGTTTTAGTCAAAGCCAAGCTCAGCTTCTGTGTCTCACACAGTCCTGGCCCAAGTGCTGAGCTTCTCAGGAAGGGAAACACAGCCTGAGGGGCAAAACACAGCAGTGGAGGGTATGTGCCTTCATAATATGGCAAAAAGAAAGCAGGGTTTTGGGGCTGTGTGTTGCATTTTACTTCATCTTAACCAACATCAGTGTTCCATTGGTTGTGCATCTCAATTCCACCCATTTCAACTTCCCCTGGAGTCAGCAGAGAGAGAGAGGAGTCTTCCCAGAGCAGAATCACTTACCAAAGGAGATTTGCTTTCGCTTGGTGCAGGCACCTTGAGGACACAGTTGCACTCTTCTCTGTAAGCAGCATGATTTTAAAGCCCCTTGTCCTGCCCTGCAGGAACACTTGGAGCTCATAATGACTGTCATTGCCACTGCAGGGCTTGCAGGCTGCTTCCTATGCTAGAACCATGAAATCTTGTTAAAGCAAAGTCAGAATTTTCCACAGTGCTGCCCCTTTCACAGGGAGGTTAGTTTCTACTTCCTTTGGTTCAGATAGAATAATCAGTTTCCTGGGATGGTGGGAAAAGGGCAGGTTTAGGTTAGACACTAGGGAGAAGTTCTTTACAATGAGGGTGGTGAGGCACTGGAAGAAGTTGCCCAGTGAGGTGGTGGAGGCTCCATCCTTGGAGACATCTAAGGTTGCTTGCTGAAGCTCTGAGCAACCTGAGCTAGTGCAGGATGTCCCTGCTCACTGCAGGGGGCTTGGACTAGATGGCCTTTGAGGGTCTCTTCCAACCCTATGGTTCTATGAAAAAAGAATAAGGGAGACCTGATAGTGTCTTAGGAGGCATGAGAAAACCCATCTTGTTTATTACAGGAAATGCATATTAAAGCAGTAGAATAAAGCTGTGGCTTGTTGATGGTGTGTAGCAAAGAGCATCCTCAGTTTGTAAGGCCTATGGGACCCTGTGTCTAAAGAACAGAGGGTGGTGGGGCTATGAAGAAGCAGCAGCCCATGTTTAGCCAGGGAATATCTCTTTCCATGGGCTGGGAGAGCTGCCATGCCCTTCCTCACCCCACTCATGGCCCTACACTCTGGCTCACACATGGCAGCAAGGCCAGGCTTCTGCACAGGACACATTCAATCATTTTTCACCCAGGCTTCACACCAGTAACAGGCACCTCTCACCTGAAGGTGACAGCAGCTGGGGCAGCTTCAACAACAGGCAACTAGGCTCTTGAAGACCTTGGACAGTCAAGCACTTCTAACAGCAAAGTGCCCTCAAGATAAAAGATGTTCAGTGGGTAATACAGTGCCTGCATGCTAAAAATTCCTGGCAGTAATTAGAACTTCATTTCTGCATATGCTTATTGTTTACTATCCAGTGGATTTTTTCCAAAAATCTTTCAATATTTTGCTGCAATTCCTTGAGGGCAGAAGGCATCCATTCCTCCACTAGTGAAATAAGATATTTGTGTTTGTTCCTTTGCATTGATGCCTGTAGGAAAAAGCCTGAATGTGCATCTGTATCTCTGTTTTAAAAACAGCAACATGCTATGGAGGGAACCTTATAGTGGCTATTTTTAAATTAAAAAAAATAAAATAAAAGGAGGATGTTAGGTGCTTTATCTAGAAAGCTTAGACAGTGGTAGCTGACCTTTATTGTGGCAGTAGCATGTATTAGCCAAAATAATGCTTTAACAGTTTTTTAGTACGCTTCTATAGGTTCTGTTCTAAGGAATAGCAAATGTTTAATCATAAATATTTTAATGGCTTCAGGGATTCATGGTATTCAATGACTGTGTTAAATGATAATAATCACATCTGGTTTATTACTATAGTAATTCAGCAGCTTCTCTTCAGTAGTTATTTTTTATTATATGTGCTGTGCTACTGTCATGGTCATTTATGGCAGTAATATTTTAAAGTGGCTCATTTGTTTGTTTAAGGACAGTTTCACGAGATATTTCTGTATTAATATACATTTTGCACTATTATTTCCAAGCTGCCACTGGAAAATTGATCCTGGCTTGTTACGATGAGAGGGGTTGGGTCTGGTGCAGAATGCCAACACTGAGAGCAAGTGATGGAGCAGATGGGTAGCGCCCTGGTCTCCACTGGGGCTGTAATTGCTGTTGAGTTTTATTCATCAATGAAGGGGGTCCATTAAGAAATAGTTAACTAATAGTAAACACGAGGGGAGGGTTTGAATCAGCCTGAGCACAGGCTGAACTAGAAAACACCCACCAACTGGGTATGACCATTTGATACCTTGTTACTCAATAATACTCCTGGTTTTTTTCAGTGTGCTGGTGCACTTATAGAATCATAGAATAGTTTGGGTTGGAAGGAACCTCAAAGATCATCTAGTTCAACCCCTCCTGCCATAGGCAGGGACACCTCCCACTACACCAGGTTGTTCAGTGCCTCAGCCAGCCTGGCCTTAAACACCTCCAGAGATTGAGGGGACATCCACAAACACTCTGGGCAACCTGTTTCAGTGTCTCACCAGCCTCACTGTAAAGAATTTCTTTCCTATCTCCATCCTGAATCTCTCCTCTTCCAATTTACATCCATTATTCCATCACATATCCTATTACAAAGTCCTACCCCAGCCTTTCTTTATAGTGGAAGGGATTTTACAAGGGAGACATGGGAAAACTGTCTGATTTTGCTGATTGTTTTATTCAGATACCTGCCCACTCTCAGTCACATGAGAGAGGTCTCATTTATCTTAATGGGATCACTCAGGAGAGCAAAGGTTTGGAAAATAAAGCCATACATCAGCACAAATGAGAAGAGCGTAGGAGTTTGTTATCAAATTAGAGAAGAGACTTCTCAAGGCTGTGAAGAACTTCCCATCATTATTTTCACCCCTTAGAATGGAGATTTTCTTTCACCCTGGGGACCTGGGATTTAAGTTATTTACCTGGAAAAGGTCACAAGAGAATGCAGAGCAGAGAGGAATTGCTCAGAGGGTGGCATCAGTGAAGATGCAGCATCTTCTCACCAAGCCCTGGTAGAAATGGTGACATCTCCCTCCCTTAGAGCCCACCTCTGGAAGGTTGATGTTGAATTTAAGGGCAGCTCCTGGTCATGGTGACTTACATGAGAGCCTTCCTGGTGTATTGAGACCTTGCATTCATTTTTAGATGGTAGAAAAAAATCTAGGAAGCAAATTCATGATTGGCTGCTGCCCTTCCCCACTGGTGTTAGATAAGAGAGTGGGTGGAGGGGGCAGATTTGGGACAGCTAGGGTGGGGAGGAGTCTCCAGTGGAGCCCAGGGGTGTGGGATTTTAGGCAAAATGGGTTGGTGAAGGGTTGGTGTGGGGCAGAGGCAGGAGATGAAGGAAAAGAGGGGTATGTGGAACCTGCCTAGAGGCAAACTGGGGGAGGGAAATGGAAGGACTTGAGTGTTCACTATGAGTGTGGTGAGACACTGGAACAGGTTGCCCAGAGAGGTGGTGGAGCCTCCATTCCTGGAGACATCCAAGGTCAGGCTGGATGAGACATCAAGCAACCTGATCTAGTGCAGGATGTCCCTGCCTCTGGATGGGAGGGTTGGAATTAGATGATCTTTAAGGTCCCTTCCAACCCAAACCATTCTATGATTCTCTATCTCTAAAGGCAGTTTGCAAATGCTGCCTGTGAAAGCAGAACTGGTGGAGCAAAGGGTTAACTTCCTCTGCTCTCTCTTTTTTTTTTTTTGCTCCTTTTTCTCTCTTTCCCCTCCCTTTCCCACTTTTAATGACCTGGTGGAGGAAGGTCTGTTTAGTTCAGCAAAACCCCTGGGCTGCCCCACCGCCCAGGATGTATTGAATTGTTGCAGCAAAAGTTGAAAGGAAACCAAGGACAATTGTTAGGGCTTCTTTTCCTGCTCCCTTTTCTGCTTGGTTTGATTGGTTGGTGGGCTGAGGGTAAATGGCTTTTATAGGGCTGAATGATGAATGACTCTGAAATAGTCTGTAACCAGAAGTGGCGACTGACATGCTGCTGATTTAACTGACACGCAGGGTTATGTTTGTATAGAGTCACTTAAATAAACATGTGTTAGGCTGGAGCCAGCTATGCCAGCACTTCTTCTTTGCTTCCCCTCCACCCTCCATTTATCACCAAAAGATAACGATTTGCTCTTCCTATCAGTCATCCATGATATGAATTAATTGATACAGAGCTGTTTTAAAATACCTCTCCATCGCTGTGGGTACTTTGTACAGCACTTAAAATATACATGTGCTATCGTGGGACAAAATAAATCCTCAATATAAAGATACACTCATCAAAGGGGCTCCTTCAAGCCAGCAGTTCCTTTCATCCCACAATTATCTCCTCAGCCTTCAAAGCAGCCTCTCCCTAAATGCTCAGGAAAATGAATAGGTCCAGAAGCTCGACCAGGAGTTCAGCTAATCCCAGCTCTTACAAAGGAGCCAAAACAAATTCCTCAAGGGGGAAAAGCTCTTCTGGGAGAGTTCCCCCCTTTCCTCTGCCCTTACTTACCTTTGTGCAGGGCTTGCTCCTTTGTTGTGGCTTCATGTGAAACTTCTGCAAAACTCATAAAGATCTTTATGCCCCTTTATGGCCTTTTTTTTGTCTCCAAAGTGCAGAAATAAATATTCAAACTGAGCTTTAAAAATATATCTCCTGACATTGAAACCCACACTTCTGTGTGGTTATAGCAGGCAAGTCAACACGCAGCAATCTGGTTTCTGTGTGTAAATCAGGGAAGAGTGCAAAGCCAGAATACAAATCTATGCAAGTGCCTTTCCTCCTAGTAGTTCTGCTTGGTTTTGGGATCCCAGGCTACCCTAAGATTCAGCAAAGCTTTATTGCAAGATTCAGGCAGGCTTGAGCTTTAATAACTCACACATCTGAAGTACATGGTTGCTCAAAGAGTGAGCCAGCATCTGTTAAAAAAACTGTGGTTTAGGCACACAGGGTTGGATTCCTTTCAGGTGAGGGAGTAAATGTAATTTAAAAATCCTATTAATTGCATTTATTCTAACACTCTGTTTATTCCCCATTGCTGTGCACTGGGAGTGAACTCTGCCTCCCCACAGCCAGCCCCCAATTTCCACAACAGCCTCCACATTCTGTGGCAGAGCCAAAGATTATCTACCCAGATGGGAGAAAGGCTGGACAAAATAATTCTCATCTCAACCATCATCTTACATTGCTGTCTTTCACTAAATACTCTGGGTCTGAGTCCCCACTAAGCCTCCTTCCATGCCTTGCCCATGCTTGAAAGAAGTCATCTGTTTTCACCCCATAGAGCAGAGTAGTGGACAAAGAGAATTTTCTAGTGACCACGGCAGGATTTTTTAATGTGCCCAGTTACTAGATGCAGGAAAGTCCCATAAACCTCTTTGAGATGCCAACCAGCACCAAAACCTTCAGAGTATCCCTCTAAAGGACTTCCTAATCCTGAGGCAGCTGAAGTAAGCAGGAAAGGAGCTCAAAGTACAGTTTGAAGTCACCTGCAAGTGAAGAAATAGAAGAGGTGGAAGAGAAAGCTCTGCAAAGCCTTCTGCACCCCAACTGCCTCTGTTTTTTGCCTTCATCCAGCTGAGCTGGGAAATCCTGGCAGCCAGCAGGAGCTTTCCCAGAATCCCAGCACCTGCTGCTCACAGCCCCATGCTTCAGAAAAGTCAGATACAAAGGAAATTCTTAAAAAGCACATGGTTGGTCCAAACTGGGAGCAAATCCTTGTATCTGCTCTCCAGAGCTTTGGTTTCAGTTCTAAGTGGCTGCTTAAATATGGTGATGTTTCACCATTTTTTTTTAGCCCTGCTGCCTCAAGACACAGAGACAGCTATTGCCCTTACTTTGCTCTGAGCTTGTTTTAATGACCCAGCCCATTCTTTGGAATGAAATTAATTCACCCCCCCTTTTCCCCCTCCTTCCTCCTCTCTTTTCCCCTCTGTTGTCTGAAAAAGGGCCTCTTGCACTGAGGACCTGAAGACTTACAGGACAGAGCAGTAGATGTTGCATTTAGTATCTTGTCAGGAGGGTGATGGATTTAGCTCACCCTTGTCTGGGAATTCAGATCCTGGAGAACACTGTCTGCCTGATATCTATCAGGTCTAAGCAATGTCTTGTCGGGGGCCTGAAGTGCATGACAGAACCCCTTGAAGGGAAAAGGAAAACGAATTCCACCCTCTATAAATTAGCTGGAACAAACAAACTAGTTGCTCCAAGTTACTGTACCCCTGCCAGGAGTCATAAAGTAGCTAGCTGTGTTTAAGAGAAGTAAAAACTGTTTCTCCTACCATGGAATAAACAGTCTCTGGGTTCTATTCCTAACCACAAATGGCAAATGTATGCAACTCCTTGAGAACCAAATTCTGCTCACTTTCCAAATTCGCTTAATCTCCAGCCCTCAGAGATTAATTAACTGGACGGGGAAGCCAAAGCTGAAGCTGGAATAGAGGTGTGTTTTGTAGTAAGTGCTGCTCTGTTTGTGTAAAGAAGCTGCTCTGCTGAGGCCAGCAGAAAAAAAACCCTGAAGTATTTAACCTAGCTGATCCTGTTTTCCAGTTTTGCAAGACTTGATTTTGAGGAAGAGACCTACGAAATAGACACTGGGCACAGATATGACCAGCTTTTAAGTGAAAAACAAAACATTTATATACCCCCAGAATTAACTGCAGAGATTTCCAAAGAAATCATGGATTGAGCATACGTCCACATAGCATCCTGCACTGTGGGGAATGAGATTTCCAGGCTTTTCCATGGAAAAGCTGGTCCAGAACTCACACAAGCTGAGAGAGTGGATCACCCCATTCAACTCTGGGTGTTGCTGCTCCACCTCACACAGGCTCCTGGCAGTAAAACCCACGGGGAACCTCAGTGTTCCTCCATGCCCCATCACTTACAAAGGCAGGGAGTATGGAATATGCCTTCAGAGGGCTGTTCTTCACCCCATCAAAGGCACCCCACTGTATGTTCAGCTGAGACCTGCAGTGCAGCATTTGTTCTGAGCTATATGACAAGGGGTTCTTACTTCATCCTGAAAGCATCAGATTAGTTTCAGATTTCCCTTTAGGTGCATCCACATGATGTGCAGATCAAAATGTTCCACTCCACATCCATGTAAGCACTGGCTTGGGCATCTCTGTAGTGAAAAAAGACCCCCAGGAATGCCAAATACTGCTGAGATGTGTTTAGAGGCTTTGTGGAATGAACTGGGATTTATCTGAGGTTAAACAGAGATTCACAAGTTCATTTTGCTTTGTGCAAGAGTCCTGTTTGTCACACAGAAGTGAAACATGAGGGCTTCCCTCACCTATTCTCTGTGCTGCTGGTTAAACTAAAGCCTCAAGATTTCGTTTCCAAGACAATAGACTTGGTAAAAAATAACTGTAATATAGTAGAGTTTGCTCAAGTTCCTTACTTCCTCTTGTCTGTGCCTACAGCCAAATGTGTAGAGACCTGCCACAAGCTGAAAAACACAAGTCTGCCTTCATAAGAGAAAGCAGGAATATATTGGACTTCTTCCTGGCTCCAGACTAAATAACAGGCAATATAATGATAATATCTTTCCTTATTTCCCTCACACACAACCCACCTGGCAATACAATCAAACTCCTATGCTGCTGAGGGAACTTCAGGATTCAGTAGGATTTTTTTTCAGGATTTTCAGAAGGCAGAAGTTGTGTTATATCCATGAGATTTCTTTTAACTCACCTGATGTTGCCCTGGTTGTCCAGACATCACAAAGAAGCCTTGAGATCCTTCTGTACTTACAAACACATCCTTTCCTCAAGCCCCACCTCCACAACATGGTCCATGGCTTCCTCCTGGCTGACTTTTCAGCTCTTCATGGTTGAATTCTTGGGTCCTGCAGTTCACTTGATCTCTTTTTTGACCCTGCTTTATCAACAGTAGTTCAAAAAGCCATTTAAATGGCCTTTATGCCTTTGGGAAGAATTCTACAACCAAGATACATTAGCGGGATTTTAGCCAGTGGTTGAGATGCAGAATTTTTTTTCCAGATTAATTAGAAACTAATGTTTTGATCTGTCTTGGCATCTTTGAAAATAATCTTTGCACTAAAGCATATCACAAGCCATAATACATTACAAAATCTAATCCACTGTGTCTAAACTTAGTTGTAGAAGAGTATGGAGTCATCAGGTTTCCAGTAGGTCTTGGTTAACCATTAGATCTTTGAAGAAAAGGTTTATCCTGCTCCAGAGGATTGAGCATTCTTCTCAAAATACATCATCTTACACAAAAACAGAGCAACCAAACCCCCCATCCTATAATAAAATTAATCAAAAGTATATCCCTTCTTGCTTTCTTTCTCTTTCTTGCAACCTACTACTGCTCCTTTTCTTATCTTTTGGGCAATGTCAACATCAATTTTCTCAGTACCCTGTGTGTTCTCCAACCATATTAAAGAAAATTTCTCTCAACAGCAAATACACAATCTGCATTTTCTCCTGCTTCTTGCTCCATTAGCAAAGTTGACAACTGTTTCAGTGCCAGGGAGTTATTTCCCTTTTGAGGATCCATTACATCATCATTTTTAACCAGTACAATATGATAAACAGTGAACTGGTATGGATTTCAGAGGGAACTTTCCAATTCAAACTAGGACTGGAGGTCTGGAGGTCATCACCTGAAATTGCTTATTTTATAGCATGGAATAAGCTACTAGCTCTGCTCTTTTGTGACACACTCTCTAACCCATTGCTAGCTGAATAAAACATGACCTTTTTCAACACAAATCTCTTGGTACAGGTCCCTTCCTGTACTTGAACTTCATACTCTGCTCTTGACAGATTTCTTGGGACAGAACAAAGACAATAGGAGTCCCTAAGCAGAAAAAAACATTTCTTCACAGGAAATATTAATTCCTGAGACCTGCCCCATAGCAGACTGCTGGATGTGGTCTTTTTTACTGGTGGTGCATGCAGGAAACAGATTGAGAGCTGGGTGATTGATGCAGGCTGCTGGATCTGGTCAGGGGGGGTAGATGTGTATGAGGTCCCTCATCTGACCATTGATGAAAGTTTGAATACCTGAATCACCACCTAAAACACTGTGTCCTCATCTTTGTTGGGGTTTTGGTGGCAGGTTCAGTGAGAGCATAGAATCATAGAATAGTTTGGGTTGGAAGGGACCTTAAAGATCATAGAGTTCCAACCCCCCTGCCATAGGCAAGGACACCTCCCACTAGACCAGGCTGCTCAGT
>VZTY01006481.1:0-12053 GCA_013400935.1 Turnix velox | reverse complement strand
TCTCGTTAACAACCCGGCGCCACCGCCCTTCCGTAATTAATTCCAGCAAATGGCCACTGCCCGCTCATTTCCGCCCCTGAAAGGCCCCTTTTCTCTGTGCGACNCCGCCGCGGACTGAGGCTCCGCCCCGCGCTCCCTCACTGGGCACCGCCTCCCGGAGCTGCCGGGGCGCGGCGCGGTCTCAAGGCTTTCTTACGGCTTCTAGAGGACGCAAAAACGGGCTTCTTCTCTTTATAACCCAGATTCCCTCCTCCAGCACAGACGGTCCTCCGCATAGGTAATACTGCTTAGGTGTTTTACAGTCATGTTTGCATAGCTGAAAATGTTTACAAATGAGGTTAATATACATTTTCATAGAGCTCTCAAATACACATCTAATGGCCGACCAAGACTGAAGGGTTCAATTCATGGACCACCTCTGATACGCCATTGACCACAGCCCCATGGGCGGCAAAGAATAATTAGTCTAATACATGCTTCTCCCATAAAACAAAGCCAACAGCATCCTGCTTGTTGATAGATGATATTAAGTGACACTGGTGAGTGTTTAAATATTTCTGCTAATACTTTTCAGGAGATCAAGAGCCCTCCTTCCACAAGGCAGGACCAGCACTTGCATCTGCAAGTCATTTGGGTACCTCCTGCTCCATTTCTCAACAATTTCAAGCAACATCCAGAGGCATTACTCTTTTTTTTCTCCTACCACAGTCACCTTCAAGACAACCTTTTGTCAAGATTGATAGCAATAGTATGGGACAGTTATGTTGAGTTTTGGGATTAAACAGCAATTTGAAATCATAGGCATTTAATTATATAGATTATAGATCACAGACTTACTAATGTTAAGACTCTAGACTTGATAAACTTTTTATGAAGAACACATTAGAGACTTAGCCTCTAAAATCTAGGTTAGTTTTTTGCTGGCCAGAAAGTCTTTCGCATTTGCAGGAGGTTCGAGGCAATCCGTTTTGTTAAAGTCTGCCTTAGGTTGATAATTGTTTTTAAAATAAATAAAGATACGATGGAAAGATGTTTTACTGGAAATCTGAACAGAATCTAATGTTGAACAAAGCAGTTGAACGCAGCCAGTCTCTCAGTAGCACCAAAAACTTTAAAATTTGATCGAACACTGCCATCTGGTGGCAATTTGAAGAGAATACAAACACTGTGAGCTGGGGCTTCTGTATTTGAAGAGGTTTATTTTAATAGCCAATTAACTTGCTTTAAATAATCTAAAACTCAGCCCAAGGTTTGGATTGCTCACATCGTTAAAAAAGAAGCTTGGTACCACAGATCCTGTTACCTGAGCCAGAAATAAGTTACCACAAATTACAACTTACATTCAAAGCAATGCCTTAATATTTCAGTTCTGCAGATTGTCAAAGGCTCTTGCAGCAACCCAGTCAAGAATTCCTGCTGGTCACAGAGCGAATTTGTGCAGATTAGAAATCTTAATAAAATGAAAAATCCACGTGCTACATGCAGGTTGTATCTTATTTAGCAAACTGCTGAGCAGACATCTGTCTTAGCAATTCACCCAGTAAGCATGGCTGTAAGAATTCATATAGATGTTTTACAACGTGAGAAAACAGCTCAGCCATTTAGGCTTTCTATACACTATGGAGATACTTTGTTGGAATTGTTTCTGGTTTCTAATTTCAGATGTTAAATTGCCAGCAGGCAGTCAGTAGGTATCAGTTAAAATTCTCCACTGAGATCACTTATGATCAAATAACTTTAAGGTCCCTTCCAGCTCTAATCATTCTATGATTCTGTAATTCTAAATATGTACCTGAATACCTGTTGTTGAGGAATCCTAGGGCTGTACAACAATCCACACCACATCTCACAATGTGAGGGCCTGACAAAATCAGTTTTGAATCAATAAATTGGACAAAAATGTATGGTCAGTCTTACACATATGGTTTCATCAGTGATGGGCTGGCAAGAGCTCCTGGTCCTGACTGAGCTCAGACCCAGAGGGGCTCCGCCTGTCCTAAGTCTCTCTCACAAACTATCCCTGGTGACACTACTCAGGGCTCTGCTAATAGGATATTTTGGAAATGAGCAGATGAACTGCCCTCTGGATCACTGCTAAAGCTCCAGCACATAGGACCCCAGCAAGCTGCCAGACCCACTGATGCCTTTTTATTATGTTTATTGAAGGAACTCAGCAAGTGATAAAGGAGAAGACAAAGCAAGTGGTAGCAGCTGTCACTGAAACATCCAAGGTGATGCAAGTGCTCCAAATGCATCACAAGCAAAGCCTTCTTGATATGATACAAATGCAGGTAAAAATCAACTGTAAATGGGAAAGACCCAAATATTGAGGAACTCCTCCATGTACTCCATGGAAACAAGGTGCAGCACAATAGCCAGACTGGGCACTCAGCTGTGCTGAGCAAGGAGAGGGAAGAGGACCAGATAGCTTCAACTCTGCCAGTTCTATAATGTAAAACTAAATGAGAACTTAAAGTAATGATATGCACTATTACTTGTGCATTTATTAAACCAGGTTTCAGCTTAAAGCATTTGTAGTTCCACAAAGCAATTGTGGTAGACTGGAACAAGAATCAGGGAATTACTCTCTAGATTTTTATTCCTGTAGGACAAATGCTGAAGAATTTATTTGGTTTCTATTCAAGCAAGTCGTTGCTGCCTGTAATAAGAAGGCTTGAGGACAAAGTCAACTACAAAAAATTCTCTCTGCGTTTGCATTTTGAATTTTTTGGCCTTGACCATATACACAGGATTGTTTGCTGAGACCTAAATACCCTCTGGCAGAATTAGGTAGTTATCATTAATGGCCTGGTCATGGCAGGGATGAAGGAGGAGGGAGGACTATGCAGTCTATCATTTGATATTGGTCTCTGGCAGGATGATCACATTTTTCACTCGCAAGAATAGCTTTAAGTATGTGGATTGAACTTTCCCTGCTAATGATGAAGCTGGTAAAGTTTCAAATGAAGGTTAATTATACCGGAGACAGCTCAGTTCTTATGCATGACATTCAGCCAAGACTGAAGTTAGTAGTTACTATTTGGCCTCTGTTTAAATACAGGATTCATTCCTTGTCTTTGCAACAAAGCTGTTAAGGCTGCCTATAGGTTAAATGCACCAATCCAGAGAAAGCAGTAGCAACCTCACAACTTCAGGAAACTCAAAATATAGCTGACAGCTAAATGCCAGATGAACTACTGCCAAAAATAGCAGTTGGAGGAAGAGACACTTGCCTTCAGCCTAGAATCCCTTGCTAACCAGTCCATTACACTTCAGCTTGTCCTTGTGATCAAGACACCCAGCTAGGATGAACGACAAAGTTTTAATTCACTGTAGGGCCAGCCAAGGCTGGAAACAAGTGCTGTGACCAGTGGACTGTTCTATACCAGAGGTTTACAGTAGTAGTCTGAACATCACAGACTGGCTCAACATGCACAAGACAGGACCAACATGCACAATACTGCCCAAATCCCCACATGAGGAAGAGCTACATATCCTCTTCAGAAGAGTCAAAGCATCCTTAAGAGGCATCTCAAGTCTACAGGCTGCCAGGAGGGCAGAAAGCAGGAACCTTTGTAGGTTGACATCAGGAGATGTGATGTGCTACCCACCTTCAGCCCAAACAGGAGAAGCTGATGAATTTGCACTAGTGCTAACAACTGAAGCCAGGGAGATCAGATAACCATCATTCCCTCATTTGATGCTGCACAAGAGGTTTGAAGTAAACAATCTTTTTGCTGTTGTTTCAGTCTTTCTGGCACTGAGCAGTCTGCAAGCAGAAGGTACAGGCTAGAAGAGGGTGGAATCAACTCCATTGTAGTAAGGCAGCAGTCCTTTCCTTTAAAGAACCTGTTTATTGGCCTGCAGCTTTCCCCAGGCTCCACCACTATTATGAGTTACTGCTTTACAGTAGGAACTGCAATTCATTTAGGTGAAAGGTCATTTATTATTCCTCAGGGAAGAAGTATATTCAAACTGGAAAGCTATTGTCTCCTGCCCTTGGGCTCGAGACTCCCTAAGGATGTGATTTTCTGCCCACACAAGACATGTGAAGGGGACTGACACTCTCCTGCATCTTTTTGTCACCAGGGAAGTGGCTCCCTGTGCCTCTAAGGGCTTTTGGGAAAGGAACAGTCAACCAGCTGTACTCAGCTATTTCCCTCTCTCAAACATTGCTCTGCTGTCACACAGCCCCTTAGACAATGTCAAGTGCCTACTTGCAACACTGCTAAGTAGAGGCGGGGAATGCCTGAAGCTTGAATGAGCAATCCCATGGTAGGCTTACCTACCCCTGCCAAAGCCTTGGACTCCCTTGGAGTCTCCTACTACTTTTCTAAGTGTCTAACTAGCTGGAAACTACATATGAGCACTTGAAGCATATGTACTTCCTTAAGTATACATAGAGGAATATAATGCAATCTGACAGTCTCATGTTCCCTCTTTTCTTTTAACCCTTGAGGCACAACAGAACAGCTTCCTGCAAGTAAGCGATGTTAGAAAGTAGCAGAGAAGAAATAAAGACACAAAAAGCAGGAAAAAAAACAAACCAGAGATCTCTGTCCCCATGGAAGGGGACAGATACATACTCAACAGCTAGCTGTGCATCTGATGGTGATATGAAAAATCAATAAGCTGCAACAGTGTCAGGGAATAAGAACACATTGTTTTCTGCAGTGATGACCACAGCAAGCAGTCTCTAAGCACAGGGCTTGAAACACTTGGGGATGCTCAAAAAAGTAAATCTCAGCCCACTGAGAGCATCAGCAGCTGTAAACAAGGTCACATTGACAGATGCTGCTACTTGTCCAAACTGCAAAATCACTACACACCCAATTTTCATTCCTGAGGAAAAACTAGGAAACAGTATAGCAGCATTTGATAGAAAACATTCAAGAGATTAAAAGAAGTTTAGAGGAACCCACCCTGCCTGGAACAGCAGCAATAGACTGTTTAGAGGTAAAAGTCAGAATGTGGTTCACAATCATAGCCCAAACACAGATGAGATGTCAGGTAACTTTAAGGAAAGCACATCAAATATGTCCATAAATTAGATGGATGTTGTAGAGTGAGCATGCATCTTGTTTTTAAAGAAAATATTTAAGTGAAGAAAAAACAGGTTACAAAGACAAACTTGAGATACAGAAAACCAGGTGAAGGACATGAGACTTGGGCAGTTGTTCTGCAACTTTTCTTGCCACTGGCAAGGAAACAAAGTGAATGGGGATGAGATTTTATGTGCCTGTGTCAGAGATATCAGAACAATCAAGCAAAATAGCATTTATAAAACTTGGGAAAGTATATTTGATGACTGTCTGGAAGCCCATATGAATGTTAAGGAAGTAACAGAGTCCTGGCAGATGCAAGAACAAGAAAAATACTAAAATGAAGGTCAGCATAGACAGCACAGAATTAATGCACTCAGGGGAAATACATTAGTTCAACTTAATGACATTGAACTGAGATCAAAGCAAGTCCCACAAAAGACAGGAAAAAATACAAACACTCTGGAAAGCTGATGAAGTCTTATTCTGTTAAGTAACTTTCCTGGGTAACAAAGACAAGTAAATTAAGAAGCTAAAAAATTAGTTGCCTCTGAAACACCAGCTGCTTTTACCTGTCTTGTTTCCCTGTTGGGGAAGCTGTTGCTTGCTACATTGCACAATCTCCAAGTAACTTCATAAAATTGAAGATGCACCCAGATCCAGATTATGATGGTTTATCATTAACATATGTGTATAAACACCTCTGCAGAGTTCACCCTGTTAAATGCTAGTTGTAAAACATCGACAAAGGCATCAGCATCTGTTCTTAATGTAAACGTTACACCCTAAGCACTCAATGTTTACTTTCAGAAAAAAACCTTGCTACTCAGGTAGTTGAGTAAAAGTCATATGTCAGAATGAAAGTCTTGTTAAGTTATATTAGTAAAATAAACTTGACACTACACCGAGGTTATCTTCCTCCTTGACTGTATTATAACTCATGACAAACAACATGATTGCTGTCATTGCAGCTAATGCCTTTCAGAGAACTGAAGGTTTGATTCTAAGTTAAGGTTTTGATTTTTCTTCCACATTTAGGTAGTACGACTTCCTTTGATCACATAGAGCTTTTTACTTCAAAGGGAGAAAATATGGACCTTTCTGCCAAGACTCTACCCTAGCTGCTCACCATTCACAGTGGTTTACTAGCCTCCAATTGGGGGGGATTTTTCTTAATATATACAGTCTGAAAGAAGACTCTCACAGCTGTTAAACTGTACTGCAAGAGAACTGATACCTTCTCAGGGGCTGGCTAACTGACCTGAGACAGCACTGCTATCAGCCCAAGTTTGGGTATATACCACAGCATAAGCACTTCAATTCATCACTCAAAGTTCTGTCAAAATAACCAGACACAACTGACTCAGAGGTGTGACTGAGTTATAACTTGGTTTATAACACCAGTCATAGGATCAAGGGATCAGGACAGGACCACATGAAGTCTCTAGTCCAGCCTCTTCCTGAAGCAGGAACAGATGTTAAATCAGACCAGGTTGCTCAGGACTTGATCCAGTTGGATCTTCAAAATTTCCAAGGATGGAGCATGCACAGCCTCTCTGGGTTACCTGCTCCTAAATTTAACTGTCCTAATGGAGTATCTTATACCCCATAGGACCTGGAGTGCTGCTCTTGGCTACCCCCAAAACCATCTTTTCTCTAAGCTAGAAGTGTTTAGATAAGATTTAGATCTAGACTTTTTCTGAAAAGACACACCTATTTATGCAAGGAATCCAGTGACAGATTCAGAGGTTGTACTTAATATTAAGTTTCCATACCTCAGACAAACAGCTGCAACTAGAGCTGCTGTACGAAGTTCTAGAAGGAAGTTCTTCCATCTCTTTGGCCAAAGTGGAAACCAAACCTGTTCAATCTTTTATTGCTTTCAGAAGTGACAAGCAAGAGTGCAATACTTTAGTTTTATACTCCAAGAGACCACAGGTTCAGAGTGGCAAGGAATATAATTTTGCATTTGTTCAAATATTAACTACAGAAGATTGTATCCATTCATAAATACCTTGTCTTAGAGACTACCAGCTAGCCTGTAGCACTTGAGCTGTTCTGTCAGCATGTCCATAACCCTCTAAGCCATGGGGGAACCCAGATAACCTATCCCTTACACACCAAAATAACACATAAAACTGCTTGCTTTCAACTTAACTGTGAATATTTTCTTCCAGAAAAAACCTTGAATTTCTTCTTTATAGTTGGTACTAAATGAGGGAACTAAAGTGCCCTGAGTTGTCTTTCTAGTGAGAAGAAGCCCACAACCTGAGTTGGGAATTGTCCCTTGGCAATGTTACTGCAGTGCCATCAGACTTAGAGATGAGTGAGCTAAAGGGCTTCTCCTTACCCTGCCTTTACCTAGGGGCAACAGTTATGCCTTAGAAGAACCTAGACAGCTAAAATCAGCTTTGTAGTTGACTTAAAATGCTGCTTCTGGAGTACCTTATGTTAAAGCTGGGGTCTATCATGAAAAAGAAAAGAAAACACAAAACCAAAAAACACACCCATGGGATCTCAGCAGGAGCAGTGCCTTTGCACCTTAATGGCAGATAGGGGTCCACCAGAAGACAGCTCACTCCAGGGGAACATTTCTTCTCTGAGAAAGCACAGCAAAAATGCAGAATCCTTGAATGATGATGCTGTTTCACAGACAAGAGCATTAATGACTCCTTATGCAGGGCAGCTATGTGTTAAAACTTAACAAGCTACAGCTGAAACTCAGATAAGTTTATGGGCTGGCAAGACATGCAGGCAGCTGTAATCATCAATATAAAAGGCTTTCAAACAACTAACTAATTCATGATCAAGAGTCATTTGATAAATAATCTACAATGCACTGGACAGAAGGAGCAGGCAGAAAGGAGTACCCAAAAGAACAGCAGAGATCCTGGCTTGTGCTATATTTAGATTTCAGACTCATGATGCCTAAGCCACCATATGCCATGACTAGAGTTGGGAACTTCCAGAAATAACCTCCAAGTACAAAGGATATGTGCATTTAATCAGTTCCAACATCTGTTTCATAACATTGAGTAACTTAACTGCATGGTTCATCAGTTTAGTTTCTCCTCTTTGCAGCAACTGATCAAGCAAGACACTGACAAGTTAATAACTTTGTTTTCTTCTCACCATAGCAAATACTATGACTCTCCTTTGCCCCAGGAAAGTGAACTGAGATCTGCTATTCCAGTTTCTGATGAGATTTGTACTAAATGTTTGCAGAAGTGTCTATGAGAACTCAGTGTAAGAATTAACTTCTCCAGCCTACCCTCCAAATACTCAAAATGAAAGCATCCCACTTTCTTACAAAGGCCACATCCTATGATGAAATCCAGCTCTTCACAGATACCAGAGCCATGTCCTAGCCAGATGCCGTAGGAAAGGGACTAAGCAGACATCTCCTTTTTCCAAGGGAGGGAAACCCAGGCAAGCAGCTTGAAGAGAACCAGCACTCAGTTAGAGATACTTGCAGCTTTAGAAACATTACCTTGACTTTTGCAGAGCCAAGAATAACCACAGAATCTAACGTGGGAAGATGTAACAAAAGCCACACCGTCAGAAAACTAGAAGTTCCATAACATCAATTTATACAATGACATCACCCCTATTAAGCAATAACAAGTAGCTGGGAAGGCTGTTTCAGATTAAATGTGCATGGCATGGTTATTAACATCACTAGTCACAAAACCTCCACAAAGTTTGATATCCCATCTGACTGTCATTGGCTCTGTACAGAAAGGGAGACAGCTCTAACAAGACTGACAGATTATGACCTCCCCTTCTAACTGCCAGCATCTTCTAAAATTAAAGAGAGACAAAACACAAGATTAAGCTTCTCTTGAAGATGTACAGGGGGGCTGGCATTTCAAAACACAACCAGCTCTCAGGAAGCAGAAGCAGCACAGTATTTACAGACCAGTATTAAAATATGACCATATACAGCCCAGTTGTGTATCCCCAAAACAAGCTTTGCCACCAGGTCTGTCTCAAACCCTCTTCTTTCGTGCATCTTCACTGCACCCTCTTTCTCCCTGTGTCCTCTTCAGAAAAGAACAAACCCAAGAAAAACATCTTTGCAGGTTTGCAATGTGGAGTCTACCATATTGCTATGGATATAGTCTCTTGTACACTTTTCTGTCACTAAACTGAGGGCTGCCAAAGAACAGATGTGAACAAAAGCACAACATGGCATGTCAGTCAAGTTAAAGAACAGAACTTTTTTAAAAAACACCTTGTTCAGAAAAAAGTCTTGTTTTTACATGACTTATGCCAGCTTCAGAACTAGTGGCCAAGCAACCAGCAAGATTCAAGAAGCTGAATATTTCTATGAGCATCCAGAACTTCCTTTAATTCTGTACTGAGTTACAGCCATGACTTATTTTACACTGTTCAAATCTCAGTTTGAGAGATTTAATAATGCACTTCTTTTTATATTTCTTCCCATTTGTACTGGCTACATCCAGGAATGCAACATTTGGGTTTCTGATATCATTAGCTCGAGCCACGGGAATATCCTGATTCTCTCTATACATGAGGACATCTGTACAATGTGAAGGTAATAATTAGTTTCATGTAGGAAAATAAATGCCCAGAAATGAAAAAAAGTTAGCTTCATGCAAATTGTGAGCAAAATAGACTTGAGGAGATATTTTTCAAAGCTCTACCCTAACTATTTCTTAAAAACAATTCAAAGCACAGTGCAGTGAAGCACTCTTATGCAGAAAGTAATTGAGATGACTGAGAGTCTTATTTCCAGCCTGGTTTATGTGCAGCTTGTGATGAATTCAAGCTCCCCCATATGTCCCTAAATAGGGCCACATTTCAATGTGTTTTACTACAGAGTGAACTATCTCTCTTAGGCCTTAATCTCTCCATTTGGTTTTTCTTCCTGTTGCCCTCTAATATCAAATTAAAACACAGCTCAATAACTCTCGCCTGCTACGACAACAGTTTTGCCTGTTGCGACCTTTCAAAAGGAGACACTATTCAGATAACACACCATGCCTGTGCTCCAAACATCACTCTTCTTAAGACCTTCATAAGTTACCTACAAGTGCAGAGAACAGCACGTGAATCTTTTGTGCCTACACACTGGAAGAGCACATCTGCTGTTCAGGATCAAATGGTCTCCAGGTGACCATGGAACAGTTGCATATTGAACTCCATTTACAGGGACTTCATTTTTCCAGAGTTATACAGACTTTATCAACTTGAGTTTCAGGAGGAATGTTAAGCACTGCTAGATAAGGCCTGATGTCTTGCATGGCAGTGTCCAGAAACATTCCTGCTGCCAGTTGTATGCAACGCTAAGAAAAATAAGATTTTAAAGGAGCAATACATGCTTAAAAAAAGCATGATAATCAGAACATAGTATTGCCATTGACAATAGTAAAGGAGACAAAACATAAAATACAACACTTAAAAAGGAGCAAGAAGAAGGGAGAACATACAGGGCTCTTAAGCCAGCTTAAAAAATGGGTGACAGCTGGCACGCTGCAATCCAGTTTAGAGCTTGTTCAGCAGGTGTAAATCATACTTTCCCTTGCCTTTTACAGCTTTAAAGAAGCTACAGATGGTTTCTGAAGCCTTCAAATCAATACAGTTCCCAAGAACTAAAGCCATTCAAAGATAAGGTGTGTGGAGTCAAAGCTTTGATTTAATCTGGCTCAGTTAAGCTGTAGTAGTACAGGTTTATTTAGCATGTGAGTTCCAAAGGGAAATTAGGCCCTTTATAGCTATTATTTCACTGAAAACTGGATGCCAGATGCATTAGAAATCTATATGATCTGTGCCAATAATAAGAAAGTTTCAGTGAGATCCTGAAGTTTTCTAACTTTTTGCCATTTCAAGAAAAAACATAGGTATGCACCCTCAGTTTCATAAAAATAGCCAGTTACTTTCCTCCAACTTGGAATTTTCTTTAACAGCTAAGATTTTGCGAAGAGCCTGTAAGTCCCTTTCT
The DNA here is from genome assembly GCA_013400935.1 of Turnix velox. Lineage (NCBI taxonomy): Eukaryota > Metazoa > Chordata > Aves > Charadriiformes > Turnicidae > Turnix > Turnix velox. The sequence continues at coordinate 1,046 of VZTY01006481.1, read as the reverse complement.
ATACAACTAAGTGCAGAGCCAAACAACCTGAGCACCCTCCGCATGAGCTTTCAGAACACCATCCTGAGGTTCAAATGTCCCATGTCAGATTTTGTCAGCTGTCTCCATATTTCCACTCTGACTTGTGACAGACTCTGCAGATTGCACAGAAGTACCCGCAAGCCTGAAGGCGAGCGAGTCAGACCATCCTGTACATCATCTCAGAGCTCACAGAATCTAAGCAAACAGGATGCTGCTGGCCCTCTTTGCCTTGTTTTGAGAACATGAATAGACAGAGAAGTCTCATCCCACCATGGGAAGAAATCTACACAATACTTGAGCAGTGATTTTATCATAACCAAAAGGTCCCAGGTCATAGAATCATAGAATGGTTTGGGCTGGTAGGGACCTTCAAGATCATCTAGCTCCAACCTCCCTGCCATAGGCAGGGGCACCTCCCACTAGACCAGGTTGCTCAGTGCCTCATCCAGCCTGGCCTTAAACCCTTCCAGAGAGGGGGTATCCACAACCTTTTCTGGAGTCTCACGACCTTCATAGTAAGGAATTTCTATCTGGCCTGAATCTCCCCTCTTCCAATTTACATCCATTATTCCTAGTCCTGCCATCACATATCCTATTAAAGAGTCCTACCCCCCCCTTTCTGTAGGCCCCATTCAGGTATTGATAAGCTACTATGAGATCCCCCCTGAGCCTTCTCTTCACCAGGCTGAACAAACCCAACTCCTTCAGCCTGTCCTCATAAGGAAGGTGCTCCAGCCCTCTTATCATCTTTGTGGCTCTCTATGTACATTATTTCTTGTGTTATTTCAATGTCTAAAAGGACTTGATGAGCTTAGTCCTAAACCAGTTCCTTTCCTTCCCTTGATATACTTTATTGCCAAAAACAACTCAATAGAATAGCAAGGAAAAACAGAGTGACTTGCAATTCTATTCTACAGTTTGTAGCTGTTCATACAGAACATAAAAATAAATTAGAGAAAATTCATGAGCAAGATAAGAGTCCTTATCTTCTGCTTTTATTATATAAAAATCCTCTGGAGCTATCT
>VZTY01006480.1:0-10621 GCA_013400935.1 Turnix velox | reverse complement strand
CAGAAATTGTCCCACAGCTCTGTGTTCTCAAAGCCAAAGGTTATTTAAGCTTCAGAAGATGTTGTGTACTTAAATTTCATTTTTAAATCAATTTGCCACCTCTTAAAGCATTAAGTACTGAGAGTATACCTGGTATTCTACACCTTTGGACTGCTGTCAGTGCCTTATTCTCATGTTAAGAAAGTAGAAATTCCCTTGTAGGACCAACCAGAGCCTGGACAAGCCCAAAACACCCCTATCCTACTCAATTTTATCTCTGTTTTCCTTCACCTCCCAGTGAGGTGAGCAAGCACATCCATTTTAGGGTCTCAATTTCATTCTTTCTTTCCTTTTTTTATAAACTTTTTGCCTAGTAGAGCACATTAAAGATTTGGAAACAAACCACTGGGAGGATTTATATCCCAAACTGTGGTGCCAAGAAGTCAGAGGAATCAAATGGCACAACCCATTAACTTGTCCTGGGGTTGTTGCAACAGGAACTTTATAAACTGCCAAAGAGCCCAGTCCATATAAACTCCATCTCTCTGTGCCAACATCCTACACAGACAAGAGGGAAGACCTAATGTCAGGCTCTGAGGGTTGTAAAGACTTAAAGATCTTCAAGAAAAGATTTATTAATTAGGTTAAGTGATCCAAATAGGTTCACACAGCTTCCAGGCTGGCTCCATGGGTTCAGAGGAAAGATATCAACACTAAACCTTGAGAAAAACCACACAGATAATTAGTGCAGGATGATGATGACAACCATTTCCAAAAGCTCCTGCTTTTTAATTTCCATTTTTATATCTTTTCTCCAAAAGAAACTCTCCAATATTAAATCTCATGGCAGTAGGTTTTTTTTTCATACAGCTCATAGAGATGCTTTTACCCTCTGGAAAAACACAAAGTTTAAGAAAAATGTTCCTATCTTTGGGGAACAGTTGAAGTCTCAGGATAACTGCATTAGGAAATCTAACTCTATTACTTTGCATCTTACATTTTTATTACTAGATTGGTAATAGGAAATTACCAAATAAAATTGGTATTTTACTTGGTAATTTTTTTTTTTTTCTGTGGGCCTCGTCTAATGTGAAAGATGGTGATCATCAAATTTATTCAAGTTTTCCTGTCAACAACATCATTAACCAAATCCCTCAATTTCAAAGTAAATAAAAGCATCTGGGCTTCTTGCACAGCAAGACTGACTTGCATATTTAAGCCTCATATATAGATGAATTTGCACTGGACCAAATTTGCATATTAATGAGGGACTAATTGCTCTTTGCAGTCAATTTTATGCAGATGAATTTACTCCTCTCAGAACAATTTTCATAATGTTCAGAAAGAACTAAAGGAAAAAAAAATGTTCAAACTTTTTGGAAGTACACAAACGTTAGACAATCAGAGAAAAAACATCATAATGACATCAAACAGCTTTACATTAAATTCATCTTTTATATCCTTGCTTCATTTTAACAACCTCCAACAAAGAGGGGAACAATTCATAGAATAACTTCAGCTCCTTCAGTCTGAAATTTTAACAGCTTGTCACAAGCCATTATATTCTCTTGTTTCCAGCTGGAAGGATGGGAGCCTGAATTTTTTAGGAGAAGTTCAATTTTGCTGAAGAGGAATGTATTTTTCTCCCTCACAGTTGTCCTCATGCCACAGGTCACTTAGGAGATGCCTGGTCCTCCAGATACAAAAATTAATCCCAAAAAAATCCTCCAGTGCCACTGGTGAAGAATTTTCCCCAAGGAAACTAAGAAAAAGTTATTTGAAACAAACTTCTTGTGCAATTTGAAAAATTTGTGCAAATTTTCTCCCTGCTTATGGCACAGGGGGTTGGAACTAGATGATCTTGAAGGTCCCTTCCAACCCAAACTATTCCATGATTCTATTTTTGGATTTTTAATTCAAAATGTCTTCCTTTTTTCTCTCCTAGAGAGAAAGAAATGAAGGGAGAACCTTCCTCCTTCATTACTTACTTATATCCAGCATTTGAGAACCTGCTATGGACACTCCTCCCTTTTTTTTTCCCCCCAAAAAAATGTCTGGTTGAAGTGATTAATGCTGTGTGAATGTAAACAAAGATAATTATTCAAACAAGAACAAGATGTTCCACCCAAAATGATTAGGTTTTTGTTTTTTTTTTAAGTGGAGGAGATGCCTCCTTCTAATCACCAAGAAAGGTTAACCTGACCAGATTTAATTAGCTACTTAATACAATGATAAAGGTGCAGGGATAATTGGGGAGGAAAAGACTGCAGAAGCAACACTGAAGCTCAACAAAATACCTCCATCAAGCACAAAGCCAGGGTTGTTATTACATGATTACACTGATATAAGAATTCCCACCTTTCTAGATCCACTCTACAATCATCTATCTGAAGCTTCACTTGATAAATAATAGCACATCCTATGTAATATTCTATTTTTTATATATATATACATATAGATATTAGAGAGATGTTTTCCTCAGAGTTGGTATTTTCAGTGAAAAAAAATATATATTAATCTTACTCCAGAATATTTCTCCATTCATAAAACAAAAGCTTTCCAGTACAACCATAAAACTTGCAAGTATTTAAATGCTTTATATTGAGAATACTGCAAAATATATTGAGAATACTGCAAATTATATTATATTTCAAAGTATTTTATTAGCCCTGCACAGCAAAGCCATATAAAGAGTCCTCAAAGTGAAGGACTGGGCATCAGACACTCCATTTTCTCCCAGTAAAGTTTAAACATCCCTTAAAACAAGCAATTGGGTGCAAACCAACCCACATGATATTGATTTCATAAAAAAGTAACAACATAATGGTAAATTCAATCCATGCAATGAGAACTTTATGAGCTTAAATATATCAAAAAGGGGCAATGAAAGCTAATTTAAAGTGATTAAATAACAGCCTGTGAGAACCTTCAATCCCATCACATTGAGCAAAAGCAGCCCCTTGAATTGTTTCAGAGGAAGCTGCAGCCATTTTGCCCTTTTTTAACAACTTGGAAGTCCACAAGGAAGGATTAATTTATAATTTAACTGAAAATGTATCCCAAATAAAGATTTTTTTTTAATTAAAATCTACATTTCTGTGCTAATATCACCAAAAAAACCAGGCCACCAGCTGCAACACCAGCAACTGGAGTGCAACACAATAAAGTATGAATCGGTTGTGTCCTACTTTAATATTGGTTTAACAATAAAAAGAAGAATTTTAATGTTTAATATTTAAATAGTATAATTATGCTTTTAGAACTAAGTACAGAAAAACCCTTCATGGGTTACACAATGCAAAACAGCAAGAGAGAGAACATGTTTTTGCTGCACCACAAGGTTTTTATGTTGTAGGACCCAGCTGAAAGGTGCAGCACAACTTGTGTGTGTCCACAGAAAATGATCAAAAAATAAAATAAAATTAAAAAAAAAAGATTTATTGAGCTTAAATACTGTCAAAGCAAAGAACTGGAGCTGCTCAGGAACTATAGCCAGACACTAGAGCTGCTTTCTTCATCACTGTCTTTTTAAAGACAAGATCTGAAGAAGAAAATCCTTCCCCTCTCTATCTTTTGTCACTTTAGGGTGGGTGAACACAGAATTTTTGGGGAAGAATACAAATAATTAGGAGCTAAGTATTCTCCCCAAACTTTTAATCAGTTGGTAATGTCATCAATTCCTTTAATCACTTCAGGATGGTCGAATACAGAAATTCAGATTTTTGGGGGGAAATACCTATAATTAGGAGCTAAGTATTCTCTCCAAACCAATTTGGTCCATTGGTAATGTTCAGATGGAGTAGTTTTTTCTGGTTTGGAGGAAGGTTAGAGAGAAAGCCAGTCCTGGTACCTGCCCTAAACACTTTGGGGAACACAGGGGTAAACTCTCAACTTTTAGCAACCACACAGGACATCAGAAATACCCATTTCCCACTCACAGAATCACAGAATATCAGGGATTGGAACTGACCTCAAGAAATCATCTAGTCCAATCTCCCCTGGCCAGAGCAGAAACATCTAGATCAGGTCACACAGAAACTCATCCAGATGGATTTTGAATGTCTCCAGAGAAGAAGACACCAAAACCTCTCTGGGAAGTGTCTTCCAGTGTTAACCTCACTAAGTTTTTCCTTACATTTCTATTTTCCACCTTCCATTTCCCCTTGTCCTACCATTGGAGGTCACTGAGAAGACCCTGTCTCCATCCTCCTGACATACACTCCTTAAATAGACCCAAGGATCTGCTGTAAATACAAAGACAATAATTTACAGCAAAAGCAAGAACTCCTGCAGGCTCCAGGGAATGCCAAAGAAAGTTGTCATTAATTTTGACTAATAAAGCTGTTTTGTCAGACCAAGCAATTAGAGTTCCACCCACCAGGGAAGGATGAAGTCCACGCTCATGTCCACCCAGGCATCTTCCCTCTCCATATCATCATCATCACGCACCCAACTGCTGCAGCAGGAAGCTGAAACTACAAGGCAACTTTCATAATTAAGAAGAGCCATCAATAATCATCTATTTTTTAAGTACAGCGTCCTATAAATCCTCCTAATTAGTAAAGTAGATGTCTTCTTTTTAGCAAATAATCCCCAGCCCTCTCCCTTATTTATTTTCTTGAATTCAATTAGATTTGCCACCTGCTGGCCCAGTCGCCTAAATGACACATTCTGGATGGAAGGTAGGAGCTGGGCCATAAACAATAATTGCATTATACTTCAATTTATTAAATATTTGCCTGCACCTATTTTTTTCTGTTTTTATACAGAATGTTGATGCTTTTTCTTCCTCCTGGGGCTCTGCTGGCTGTAGGACTCTGCAGTCCCACTGGGAGAACTTGGTTTTCCTCCCTCCCTTCCACTGCTGGCCCTATAAGAAATCAAATCTGAGGTTTTTTTGGAGGGGAGGGACAATTAGAAGCTGAAAAAAGAGGGAAAAAGCAATTTCTAGACCTCAATCCAGCTCCAAAAGAAGGGCCTTTAGTAAAGAAAGGTTAGAAAATATTTTCCCTAGAAGATAAAAATAGAACTTTCTTTTGACGTGAAAAGAAATGGAGGAGGTTGTACTCCTCTTGTTATTTACCTGTCACAGGGCTTTGAAATCCATCTATTCCATAAAGAAAATGATTTACATTTGCAAAAGTTTTTCTGAATGGGATCCAATCTGTAAAATTCACACAGTTTGACTTGATGGATGAATCCAAATACTTTTTGGGTGCACAGTCAGTTGTTCTAATGCCCAAGATGAATTTTCATATTCTTTTCTCAATATTTTACCTCTTAAGTAGTTCTAAAAAATCCTCCATTCTATAAAGCCCTCCATTAATTCTATCTATTAATGAAGGAAAGTACTGAGTGAGGTGGAACCCACTCTTAAATTAAGATAATCATTATCATAAACAGATGTTTTATTTGACAGTTTAGGGGATAAGGGTGTGCTGTGATTTAGTTCAGAGACTTCAGTTCAACTGAAGGCACGGATCATAAGATTCCATGAATTAAACCTCCTTCCCCCTCCACCTTTAATTACACAAATCATAAAACCATCACTCCGAGGGACAGAATGAAAGATCTTTTGTTTTGTGACAAAGCTGCAAACACGCTGGATTTTCTCTACCTGCTCAGAACTGGTGGTTTGAAGTACAGCACGGCAAGAAAAGAGAACATTACAGCAAGATAACAAACGTGTCTTGCTTAACAAACAACGGCCTTATCTCCTTTGACCAGACCCAAGTAGATGTCACTATCTCCTCACCATATGCTGCAGACAAAGCTTCTGGAAGTCAAACACCTCCATGCTATCATATACCCATTTATAATTCAACTAAAGCACTGAAAAAATAAGCACAACGAGGATATACAGGTTAAATGCATCCTGTGGAGATGAAATATCATATTTGGAAACGGGGACTCAGTCAACAATAAGGACCTAAAGGCCACCCATCTATCTCCTCCTAAACCACACAGGGTGACTGCTGTGCTCTGGCTTAGCTGAGAAGTAGAAAAGTTTGTGCTAGATTTATAAAACAAAACCAATTTTTGAATTATTAGGAGGAGAACTCTAATTTTATCCCCCAAAATCTTTGCATTCTAAACTAACATCTCTTTCACACCCCCCCTGAAAACAACACACCTCCAAGCCCACTGGATCTAGATGACTTAAACATTTCCTCAAGACAAATTTAACTCCCAGGAACATTTCTATGAGCCAAAAATCCACCTGTTGTTTCCAAGTTCTTCCTTCAGATTAATTATTTTACCTTATGTGAGGAAAGGAAAACAAACAAACAGAACAGCAGATCATAATTTAAGTGAATAATGGGATGTTTTTCTTTGCCAAAGAGCCTGACTGGCAGAAAACTAGTATAAAAAATAACTGATGTGAAATTTCTGATTTACACTCTTATAAATTATTTTAATGCTATGTTGTATATATATTAACTTTACCCTGCTTTTTTAATTACCTTTCTGTACTTGTAAAATGTTATAGGCATAATCTGGATTATCTTATTACCCCATGAACACGGCCTTGCTTGTGGATAAGACTTCCTAATAAACTCCCACACATCTGTTGATATGAAATCTCTTTTGTCAGGGAAGAATTTTAAAAGCTCTATCATTTAAAAGAGAAGGGGTTTATACATAGCCTATAAACCAAAAACAGCCCATAAATATTAACCTTGTGAAGTGCAAAAACAAGTTTTATTGACCACCGGGGTAAATATTGACCCAAGGGAAGCAAATATTTACGCGCTGACGTTAATGGGACAAATCCCGTTCGACACGACCGGCAAGATTTTCTCCTGCTTGTATTTTCCCTGCCTGTATTTATTTTGAAAGTTACCAAAAAATACCTGGAAATCTGCCTGCAGTGGTGATACGTGTTAAAAACCATCGTTTTTTCTCACCAGAGGGCCACAATTTGTACAAGACAGAGGTTTAGTAAAATATTTTCAGGCAGAAGATGTAAACTCACCTAGTAAAATAACCAGAAAACAACATTTTACTGATCTACAAATAGTTAAATAGAAAACTGATTGGTTTTCAGCCATTCCTAACCCCAAATTTCTCTTATTATAGTGGTAACTAACGACAAAAGATTCCTTATCTCACCATTTGTTCAGGTCATAGTCATTCAAATGAAAGTCTCAGTGGCAGATAATCTTTATAATTACATAAAGAAACGCCCCAAAGTTGACTTTTTTTTTTTGTCTTCTGTGAGCTAAAAGCTGCTGCCCTATCAGAACATGGCCAGGGGGAGGTTTTTACATGCCAGAGAAGTCATTGCTCAACAGAGCAATTCACGTGAAGATTCAGATATTCATGAATCCATTAGATTTGGAAAAAAAAAAAAAAAAAAAAAAAAAAACAAACAAAAAAAATTTAAGAAAACNGAAGTCATTGCTCAACAGAACAATTCACGTGAAGATTCACCTATTCATGAATCCATTAGATTTGAAAAAAAAAAACCAAAAACAAAAACCAAACAACCAAACTTTAGAGAAACTTCACAGCTTGCATTGAAAATTCTGGCACTTTTAGGCAGAAACAAGCAAGGTCTGACACAGGGAGGAGGGGGGAGGATGAGCACATCTGACCTAAATACTTTTGTAATGGTCTTACACCAGCAATTAACACATACCTCCTAAAATTCTTTAGCAGCTGAATGTTTCTGGAGTCATTGTATTGGAAAGATTCTCCGGCGTGGCTACAAGAAAAGACCAGTCCGGAGAACAGCTTCTCCACTTCATCCTAATGACCATGGCAATAGCTCTTTCTGGGAGATAAAGACAGAGGCTGAGCACCCTCCTGTGCAGGGAGCAAAAATTACAACTGTCCCTTTGTGGCTGCACTATCTCATTTTCATTCAAGGCTCCCTCTATGCACAAAAAAAACCCCCCAAGACTCCACGATCTAATTCACCACTTTTAAAGCAATTCCATGACACCATTTCAGTGGAACCCTTAGAATGAGTCAGTTTAGAAACTGCCGTGACACAGAGAGCTCGCCCAAGATTTCTGGAAACCTCAGGAAACTGATGTCATAGCATTATAAATATATCCACTTCTAATTCTTTGTGAATCTACTTGACAAAGCTGACACGATTTAGGCAGCCACGGGGGAAATTCAGGCTCCTCTGCCTGGGAGGAGTTTTCAAAACCTCATCTCTGGTTCTTCAGCACTTTTATAAACACTGGAGCACCAGAGCTCAAAATTCTTGGGCTCAAAATTCAGACTGAAATAAATCACAAAATCTGGTTTTAAGAACACTGAGAATTCAAAGGAAAGGATGCATTCAGATTTGAAAGGCTTGCAAAGCCTTCAAAACAATTTAAGCTAAAACCCCCTTAATTTCACAGAATTCAAGTAACATTATGCGTAGAATGAAGGCAACTAGTAAAACTTTTGAATATTCAGGACATTCTGCTATTTCAGACTCCTGCAAGGAAACAATTTGTTATCATGCCATTAACTACAACTCAATTCCACAGATCTGGGATAATTTCCTTCAAATTTCACCAAGAATCTACACTGTGCATCTCATTTTCAAGGAATAGTTCCTCCCACACCTTAGGATTAAAAATAGTGCTATATAACAATTTATTACAAGGAAGGAAAGACAAAGATTGTAATCCCTTAAGTCGTTCTACTGGGGAAATTTTCTGCAGAACTCCTTTGGGATTTAGGAGTAGGAGACATAATATTTTTCTTTTAATATTTCTATGCAAAGAAGCAGCTCTGAGTAACTTTTAAGTGATGGAAAGGTGGGTATTGAGTTGTCAGGGCATCACAGGCAGAGTTCCACGAGCATCTGTGTTTGTTCCAACATTTAACAAGCACAGGAAAAGCAGGAATGTGCTGATGAAATCTGCTGATAGCATCAATGAAGGAGGTACCACCTATACCCAGGAGGATGAGAAAGTCTGGGACTCTTAAGAGTCCAAAATTCAGACTGGTAAAATTATTATGAAGTATAACATGACTTAATTTTTGCAATACCCATGAGAAAAAACTTCAAATCTTATGTTAATAATCTCTGAAATCTTGTGTCAGGGGTTACTGAGCCCTGAATTCATTAACAGCAGCATGAAAACTCACCTCACCTGTTAAATAAGAACATCACCCAAGTGTTGCACACCTTCTAAGGAGCTGTGAACTGGAGATAAATCAGTGAGTGACCTGCATGAGAAAACATTATTGATTAATAAGCTGCCACGAATTAATTTCTTATTTCCAGTGCATGGAACATTGAGAAACAGTTTGAGAACAACTCTGATTTAAAGCCGTGTTTTGTACTTCAGTGCACTTTATAATTATGAAAAAGGAAGAGCTGAAGGAGGCTTTTATATTTATACACTTCCCAGCAACGTACAGAAGGCGTGCATAATTCCCAGCCGTAAAATACTACTTAAAAATAAAAATATAATTGCTCTTCTCTGATTTGAAAATCAAATTGAGACTTCTTCCACATGGTCTTTCATCATCCAAACACTATGTGAGTGACTAACTGAGCAAAGAGTAAGAGAAGGAACAATATGGCACAGCAGAAGTCAAGCACAACAGTTCTGTGTTCTCTTTGGAAAGATGGGAATATAGTCATTTAATCTGTAGAGTGTTTTCAGTTGAGCATCTCAAAACTGCTACTGATAATTAGGCAGAAGAAGTGTAGAAATTAGAGGTCAAATGGCCTAGAGAAAGAAGAGGATTTTGGATTTGTTTAGGCATAGAATGGTTTGGGTTGGAAGGGAACTTAAACATCATCCAGTTCCAACCCCCCTGCCATGGGCAGGGACACCTCCTACTACACCAGGTTGCTCAATTTCTCATCCAGCCTGGCCTGAAACACCTCCAGGGATTGAGGGGGCATCCGCAGCCTCTCTGGGAAACCTCTTCCACTGTCTCACCACCCTCAGATTTGATTAAATGCTCACTATATCCAGCCTAAATCTCACCTGTGCCAATTTGTATCCATTACTCCCAGTCCTGCCATCCTGTATCCTATAAAAAAGTCCTACACTTCAGTGTATCTGTGCTAACTAGCTCAAGTTTCCTCCCATATGCTGGCCACAGCCCAGAAGGAATGCCAGCAGATACTGCAAAGGCTGAAATTTCCAATCAATAAATCCTTGGCACAAGTTCCAAAAACATCACAAAAGCAGACTTGAATTGCTGCAGACACCTCCTGGAAACCTCCCTCCAACAGAAGCACAGACGTGGATGCAAATAGGAAGAGGGAAGATTTAGGATGGATAGAAGTTCTTTACTATTAGGGACCTCAGAGGAGCTTCTCAGTATCTGAAGGGGCTATAGAAAGGCTGGGGTAGGACTTTTTAATAGGATATGGAATAGGAATAATGGATGCAAATTGGAATAGGGGAGATTTAGGATGGAGAGAAGAAAGAAATTCTTTATTGTGAAGGTGATGAGGCACTGGAAGAGGTTGCCCAGAGAGGCTGTGGATGCCCCCTCAATCCCTGGAGATGTTTAAGGCCAGGCTGGATGAGGCACTGAGCAACTTTATCTAGTGGGAGGTGTTCCCATCCATGGCGGGGGGGGTGGAACTAGATGATCTTGAAGGTTCCTTCCAACCCAAACCACAATTCTTATCAAAATTACCTGGAAAATCTTTAAGTGTTTAATT
>VZTY01006479.1:17848-65188 GCA_013400935.1 Turnix velox | reverse complement strand
GATGCAACCCAGGATTTTGTTGCACTGAAAAGTCTAAGTTTCTGTCTAGATCTGTAAGGCTTAAACTTGTCAGTGGCCACTTAGTACGAGTATTGGAACACATTAGTTCCAAATTGGTTCCTACCCTTCTGATGATGACCTTCAAAGAGCAAAGATGAGCATGTGGTTACCTCCACTCAGGCTAGATTGGCAAGAACATTTGTGTGCAGATGTTTTACTGTCAAACCTGAATACCAAAGTGTTTGGCAGAACCAGCAACATGCAAATTTTTACACCTTCTCATTTACATCTAAGATAACAGTGCTGGTGGAGAGGGCAAAGAGCAGCAAGAAAACACTATGACAAAACACTTGAGCTCCTGGTCCTGAGATGCAGCAGACACAGGGCATCACAGAAGGAACCCATACACCCAAGACTTTTCAACTCAGCACACAAGAAAAAGCCAGGCTGGGAAGAGGCACAACGGGACACAGCTGCCCAGATTGCTATTCCCCTTCCCTCCTTTGTTGGTTCATGTTTTCATTGCAGCAATCAAAAGCCTATCATCTCCAGCCAATGTAGGCAAGCTGTCTGTGAGGTCTATTCAACTGGGACATAAATATTCCACTGCTTGCTGCTTTCCAAGCAGATCAAACCTCCTGGGCATTCGTGGCCTCCTCAGCACCATCACTATTTTGTTGACTTGTTTCAGCTGAGAATTTGCACGATTTTGAGACATTGATTCCAATTTTTTTTCGACTAGGTTGGATAAGGAGAACATTGCAAAGACTGACAATAGAAAAAACTACTGCAGAGAGCTGGGATAGAAAATACAGCACTCTCAGTAATTCATCAAACTTGAGTCTATCTCTTCTTGGGTTCTTTCAACCCCCAAAACCTCAAAACCAACCAGCTGGCATTCCTTGATGTATATTTGTGTTCTTGTTTACTTTTCAAAATAATTATCTTTTAAAGTATTACCAGGGAGTTGAACAAATGTACCATAGAGTTCCAAAAACAATACAAGAGAAGCTGTTTGCATTTGAATGAATTTACTTTGCTGCTACCATGCATGTACCAGCTGAGTGAACACTTAATGTTGAACATTAATTATATAAACAAAAGAAATGGCACAGAGCTGTTGTCTCTGTTAGTTTTCATCCAAGATTAATCCTTGTTTGTGTTGGAGGTTTTGTGTCCTAAATAAATTATAGTGTGACTGCTCCAAAAGGGTTGATATTTAAGATGATTGAGAATATGCACTGATCAATGCCCTAAACAAACAATCTCTCAGCTGTTGGTGTTCCCTCACTGACCCTCAGATGCTGAAGAAATGCCTTTTATCATGCTGTGAATTTCATCAGATGGTCATCAGCATGATGGACTGATGATGGCTCTTCTCCCTTCTGGCCAGTTATCTAACATATGGGCTTTCCAGTCAACTGCTCTTGGCTTTATGGCTTTGTTTCTGATCCTCAAGAGGGAGTAAACACTTGGGCACCAGAACAAAGGGAAACAAAGCATAAAATTGCATATAAAGTTCTTGAAGAAACAGAGATTTTTTTTAAAAAAGTGAATATTTAAGCTAAACTCTGCAGATACTTTTGGCTGTTGATTTACATAAAAACAAAGAAACAAAGAGAAAAGAGTCATTTTGGAACGAGATGATGGAAATCATCTTTGCATAAGATGTAAGATTGCAGATGTAAACAGCAAGAAATAAAATAATATCTCCTGTTTTGGACAGATTTCCTCAGGTAAGAATGAAACAGTGCTCCAAGAAAACTCTAATCACTTCACAAAGCAGCAGAGACCATTTAATCTAGATTTTTTTTTCTGAGAAGCATCATCCACTTCTCTTTGCATCAGTCCCATGAGACAGCAAGGTCCAGATTAGGACAAAACATACAGTGGAAGGTTCAAACAAACAACTGAGACACTGTCACACAAGGTACATGAACTTTTCTTTCCATGGGTTTACAAAGTGTTAGACAAGCAAAGGGGAAAAAAACTCTTTGAAGAGTTTTAAACACTATTCCTGAGTCATAAACTACTGAAAACTTGGAAGGTCTAGGAGCAAACTCTTTTTATCCCTTCCTTAGCATGTGCTGCAGCCACAAAAAGACACTGAATTTCTTGCTTCATCAGACCTAGAGATGGTCTGATGTCCCAGAGGTCATTCTTCCAGTCACCTGCAAACAGTAACCCACTGCAAAGCATCACCAAGTTATTTAGGACACATATTCCTAACTTAAATCATATATTGAGAATTACTTGTACTTTTGCAGGGCTTTCATTTTCATTATTTCTATTCCTATCCAGAGCCAAATCTCCTTCATCTCCAGTATTCTCTTTATACTCAAACTACATCAGTTTTGATGTGCTCTCTCAAAAGAAGACTTGTGCTATGAAATGCCTTCAGAAGGAGACACTCAGAGTTTTATTTATTCCATTCATCATCTGACAGCCTGCTTTGCAGAGCCTTGTCCAGAGTCACTGCTACAGGACAGAACAAGGAGGGAAATGTCAAAGTTGTCATGCACATTCCCCAAATCTCCCCAGTTCTTTGATTTCTGCTGCCAGCCACTCCCTCTGCAAAAACTTCTTTGTGCTCAGGCTTTAAGCTGAAGATGACTCTCCTACGCATCTGAGAAATCCTCAAAGTGTCCCAGGGTCACTGCTAAATGGCCCTTAAGCATGTACAAACCTGGAACATAAAATACTGCCAAACTAGATCAGAGCAATTGTCCATCATGTGTTCTGTACTCATTCTGTCAGATGAAGCTTCAAAGGGACATTAAAGAAGCCCATAAATGGGACAATTACGATACAGCCTGTTTACACAAGAATAACCTGGGGGAGTAAGAGCTCCCTTTCCTTTGAAAACATTTTTCATCATAAACATGATGTTCAAACAATCCAGAAAAATACCCATATTATGTCCCTGGTATCTCTATTACACTGTGTATTTCACATATGTTACACACCATAACAATAAATATTTCAAACCATGTTCTCTATTTCAAATTCTTAAATTTCATTATCTGAAAGGGGCCTGCAGAAAGGCAGGAGTAGGGCTTTTTAATAGGATATGTGATGGTAGGACTACAAGTAATGGATGCAAATTGGAAGAGGGGAGATTTAGGCTAGATATAAGAAGGAAGATCTTTACTGTTAGGGTGGTGAGACACAGGAACAGGTTGCCTAAAGAGGCTGTGGATGCCCCCTCAATCCCTGGAGGTGTTTAAGGCCAGGCTGGATGAGGCATTGGTCAACCTGATGTAGTGGAGGGTGTCCCTGCCCATGGCAGGGGGATTGGAACTAAATGATCTTTATGGTTTCTTCCACTCCAAACCATTCTATGATTCTATTAAGAGAGCTGCTAGCATAACCTTGTCTGCTCTTCTATTTCATGCCTCTTTGTGAGTTTTTCTCTACCATATGTGGTCACTGCCATCAGTTTTTCTCATATAAAGGTATTTCCTTGTCCTTCAAATCTATTATATGGCTCCTCTCTTAGTGCTTTCTATATAGTGATGGAAAGGGGGATGTGAATCAAGAAGTTGACATATCTTAAATTCAGGTCACAACGTTCAAATATTCAGTAGTCAATCCAGTATCTCCCACCCCATTTTTATTCCAGCGTGCTGGAGCAAGCATTTCAGTAGTCACCAGTTCAAGCACATCTATTTCACTTTGATGCTGGGTTTTTCCCAGTAATCACTGCTTTCATAATAAATCATCCTCTGCAGTTCCACTGGGTTGATGGTTTTCCCCTCATCACTAGAAGATCAGTTGGACTCACAGTGACTCACTCCTGGGACTACTCCAGCTCCGCTTTCTAGTAATTCTTGGTCTCTTTCTCTGTTTTCCTCCTATCCTCTTGGGCTTGAACTCCCAATGTGCTATTCTGCAGTCTCTCCAAGTCCCTGGAAACAATTCACCACATGTTCCCCTGGGTGCTCTCATCTCTCTGCAGTTCATGTCTTGACAACACCATCTCCCCTCGTTCTTCACTTGCACGATCCTTTATGGATCCATTATTCATTTCCAGAGTGGGATGTTGCTAACCTCCTCACACACTGGATCACGTTAACTGCAGTGAACAATGAGCAGATGTTCTGCTCAGGAGATGAATCAGTTCTTTGAATTGAGTAGTTAGGATTTAATTAGAGTCCAGTACTGTGAGGGACATCCACAAGGACTACCTCAGAGAGGATTAAATGGCATTTTAAATACCCGTCTCCCTCCATTGTAGATGAAGGCAGAATAATGCCCCTAGGCTAAAATATTCCATGTGATTTTCCTCCTATGAGCACATTTTTTGTTTTATTTTTCCTGCTTTTATCAACACTGAAAATCAGTTGCCCTTTTAATACCCACTCGTCTAGCCTGTTAAGTCCTTGTGAAACTCATGTTCACCATCACCCCAGATGGGGTATATCAGTTTAAAGTCAAGACTCTTCACAAGCTTCAGAAATTAAGTTTTTATGCCCTACTTTTCCAGACTTGCCAGGTAATTGCCCAAACCTTTAGTAAATCTAATTTCCAGTAAACACAGCTTCCAGTGTTTCTTAAAAATAAGAAATAGCTGTAAAAAATATTTCCATGTACTTCTGGAAACACTTGAAAGTAGTGTTAGCCTACTTAAGGTATCTCTGAAGATAATTCCAATAGTTGCACACACAAACCTCTACATGAGCATTTTTTTTCTTTACATTGTCTTGGCTACTCAGACATAAGGAGGTCTTCAATTTAAGACTGGTTTGAATGCAGTGTGAGAGAACTTGGGGTTGTTCATCCTGGAGAAGAGAAGGCTCAGGGGGGGACCTCAGAGTAGGTTCTCAATATCTGAAGGGGGCTACAGAAAGGCTGGGGTAGGAGTTTTAAATAGAATATATGATAGCAGGACTATGAGTAACAGATGCAAATTGGAAGAGGGGAGATTCAAGCTGGATCTAAGAAAGAAGTTCTTCAATGTGTGGGTGGTGAGATGCTGGAACAGGTTGTCCGGAGAGGTTGCGGATGCCCTCACCCTCCTTGGAACGGTATAAGGCCAGGCTGGATAAGATATTGTGCAACCTGGTCTAGTGGGGGGTGTCCCTGTACATGGCAGGAGTGCTAGAACTAGATGATCTTTAAGGTTCTTTCCAGCCCAAACCATTCTATCATTTGATTCGAATCGTAGGATCACAGAATCATAGTATCATAAAATTATAGAATCCAGAATCACGGAATCAAAAAATTACAGAATCACAGGTTTGGGTTGGAAGGTGCCTTAAAGATCACCTAGTTCCAACCCCCCTGCCATGGGCAGGGAAGTCAACCACCAGACAATGCCTTGTCCAGCCTGGCATTAACACCTCCAGGGATTGAGGGGGCATCCACAACCTCTCTGGGCAACCTGTTCCAGTGTCTCACCGCCCTCACTGTAAAGGATTTCTTCCTTATATCCAGCCTGAGCCTGATTCTGTAACTTCAGATTAAAGCATAGACCAAAATCCACACACTTTTGTGCACATCAGCATGTAAAAACTCAGGATTTTCATGCAAGGGATGGGCAGTTGGGCATATCAGCATCCTTTCAGGTCTGCAGCCTTCAGTACTGAGCATGCCTGACCGTGGCCTGAACAGAAATAAAGAGTTTCTCATGTTATACCCACAGGGCCTATTACAGAAAATCTGTGTTCATTAGGGATGAGCAGTACATTTTTCTGTAATTTTTTTTTTCAGAGCATTAAAATATGTTCCACAACATATTTTTAGCTCAGTTCATTAAATACATGCACAAACACACTCACATATCTGTGATTCCACTAGGCTGCTCTTGCAGTGATGCTAAGCCATATTAAACACTCTGCACTGCATATTCTGTGGTTTACTATTATTGCCTTGAGCAGCACAATCTTAATTGCCAGGGTGACAATATTTCAGGCCAAGCTGTGAACTGGGGCCACATTTGGAAGGCTGTGTCTCACATCTGAAGCTGAAGAGGGCAGATATTTGACATCAGGGGATTCGTGTGGAAGCATTAGAATTTTATTCATGGAGAGGCAGTTCTGCTGGATACCACTCATGCCTAGGAGGAATCATATGTCAGTAAGGGATATGTCAAGGTCTTTCTACCACACTGCTTGATTCTTGATGCCAATCATCAAAGAGCAACTGGAGAAAAGGCAGACCCCCATCACCCTTGCATGTGTTTTTTAAAGTATTGTTTTTAAAGTACTCTGAAGTATTAGAATGTGGGTAAAAGACCTCCATTGCTGTCCCAAACATGTTAATGCCTTTTATGTTGAGCCTTTTATGCCCTTATGCTCAAGCCTTTCCACAAACTAGCTCCTGCCCACTCTGATTCTTCCTTTGATGGCAGCAGCAATGACAAATACAAAGCATTCAGCTTCAACTGCTTGGTTTCAAACTAGGTGTCGTCAAGAGATATTTCCTCATTCCTATACCTACTATTATAAAAATAAACATTGGGTGCCTAAACATAATTCACAGAAGGAAAAAGCTGTCTCTTTGGAAATGCAGAAAAAAATCAGTAGCAATAATTAACTAACCAGGTGACAATAACATACAGAAGTGGAATGGAGAAGGAAAAGATGAAGTCCAGAATGAACAAAAACAAGAACATGGAGAATGCAGACATTTCTGTCTCAGCCTTCACTTGCTCTGAATTTCTCCAGCTATTCCAAGCACATGCAGCAAAATCCACTGAAGTGCCTGTCTAAGATGCTTCTCAGAAATTTCTGTAAGTGAAAACTAACTCACTAAGACAGTTCACAGTGGTAAAGTTGACAACAGATTTGTTCCCTGTATTCAACAGAAAATCCCAGAGTGAGATCTTGGACACACTGAAAGAAATGGCAAATGTGGACAGGACTTCACTCTATCTGCTTAATTATTTAATCTGATAATGGATTTATTTATGAAACAGTGATGGCATGAAATTAATCTGCCTTCTCTTTATCTGTGCAGCCTTTTTCCAGCTGCTGGTGAGGGATTCCAACCTCTACATGAGAGAGTGAAAGTAGAATTTGATAGTTAATTTATGGAATAATTTCTTTCTCCCTTCTTCTGAGAGAAGATCTCAGAAGATCAGAGAAGATCTGATGATCTTCTTCCTTGATCATCATCAAAAAAACATCCAAAGTTTATTCACCATGCCCCCAGGAATTCAGGTTTTCCCTTAGTAAATTTTATCATACTTCAGTATCTTTCCAGATGTGTCAGCTTGTAAAATTGGATGATTTCTTTGTTTCATTTTCTAGCAAAAGGAGTTCAAGGAAGCGATAGGAAGGATGAAACAAAATGTTCAAAGGAATATCCAACACCAGATCAATATGTCTGACTGTTGAAGCTGAAGGCATCCAGCCAAAGAAACTATTTAAATGGAGGCAGTGTTGCAAACCTTCACTGCTTCTAAAAGAATACCCCCAAATAATGTAAATCAGGGCTTCCCAAAGACTTCAGTGAACCCACAGCATTATTACTACCTTTGCAGAAGATTACAAACAATAGAATCATAGGATGGTTTGGGTTGGAAGGGACATTAAAGATCATCTAGTTCCAACCCAGGGACAATGAATGGCATCAATTGAATTATGTCCTGATAGTTTCTGCCTCAGTAAAATAGACAATGAGGCTATACTCTTAGCTACATTAATATTTGATCTAGAGTAAATACAGTTCCTAACTCTAACTATAAGCAAGAGTAAAATAAATAAATCAATGTTATATTGCCATTAAGGACTGCCTCCTACCACTGCTTATGGATTCCTTTTTGCATCATAGATTTCTATTCCCCAGCAGCGTTCTACAGGAACAGCAAGAACAGCCCCACAGTTGATTTGTCAACCCCTAATAAGTTGATTTCAAAGTACAAAGTATTAAAAACCCTATGGAAACTCATACAGAAGTAAAAATATTACTGGTTTTGTTATAAAACTTCTTACTCTTCCATTATTTAGTCAACATATGAATGGGTATTACAACAGTTTCTTGTTCAGCATAAAGTGGTAAGATCTACACATAAATCAGACTTTTAAGCATCTTTGTGGATTAGTAGATGCCAAACTGTGAATTTAAATGGTTGCATATGTCATATTTATGTATTTCAATGCTAGTAATGAAGCAAATTTTGCCCCATTTCATCCAGCTGCAGACTCTTTTGTCTTTCAGTACTTATCAGATGACAATGCAAGTTGGCAACTTATTGAAGGAAGTTTTGAATTAGCTGTGACAACAATACCACTGAGACTCAATAACTGATGAATCGTGTCACTTACAGCTGGAATAAAGCAAAAAATCAGGAGTTAACCAGACAGCAATCAGCTCAGTCCCTGATGAGGTACATGGTTTCAGAAAAGGTATTTTATGTGTTCAGGTGACCAATTAATGTGCTTTAACGTCCTCCACCTTTATTACAGACCACTTTAATGATTCCAGCCAATTACCCATAAAATATTTGCCAAGATTGTCCTAGTTTTGGCCACACAACATCCCAAATAATTTANCTCCTCCACCTTTATTACAGACCACTTTAATGATTCCAGCCAATTACACATAAAATATAGTCCAAGAGTGTCCTAGTTGTGGCCACACAACAGCCAAACTCCCTCACAGCTTCCTTTAACAGCCCCTAAGTGGAAATAATGAACACTATCCATACCTGATATCATTAACTCTGCTAAAAGTATTGCAGAGAACAGAAATACTTCCATAGTTTTCCTGAGAAAATGCACAGGCATCAGGAATAAAACAGCATGATGATGAAACCAGCATGATGTATTTGGACAAATTTTACAACCACAATTTCCAAAGCTTTTTGGGCATCACATCACAAACAGGAAACTTTCTCATTAGTCCCCAAAACATGTAATTTTCATTAGAAATAATGTTGGGGAATCATTTTGACATTGTAGAATCATGCTCAGCCCCATCTGAACAGCTACACCCTACCTTTAACGACTATAAGTGCTGCTCACTGCTAGGAAAGAGCGTTTTTTAGGAGTGTGTATCCCACACTAACCACTTTATGAAGTATCACCCCTTCCTAGTGATCTACTGTGGTCATTCTAGCCCCAAGGTACTCCCTGCTAGATGCTTAAATTTATTGTATTTTCTTAAAGGAGTGGTTGTCTGGCTGGCTGGAGACTGTTTTCGACCTGGATGAGTTAAAGTAACAGTGCATCGATTTATTTGAGAAAGGTTATTGCCACAGCAAGAATGACTGGAAGTTATTTGGCAGGTTGCTTTATTTGGGAAAGAAAAGAGAGTTTCAGTAAGGATTTGCTTCCCTGATTCAAGCACTTAGCTTGTATGGCTGAGATTTCCCCTTTCTTTCACTCTACAAGACTTGAGGAGAAATGCAAAATGGTTAAAAAGTGAATGTTTTTTCTGTTCATTCCTCCACTTTCAAGCAAATGAGTATTAAAGCTCATTCAGGACAAGATCAAAAAATAGTCCTTATCATATAAAGTGTATTTTAACTAAAAAAAAAAACTCAAGCACCTTGATAATGGCTTTTGTTGAGCTTGCCTCATTTATTATTTTAAATCCAGAGAAAATCCCATAAATTGCCTTCTGAGCAGCTTCTGAAATGGTCCAGAGATGCAAGAGATATTGCATCTTCCCTCAAAAGTATAAAGATATTTAAAGGCAACATAAAAGATATATAAAAGATACATAAAAGATATATAAAGGCAATAAAATACAATCCCATCCCCAGGAACTCTGTGAGATTATTCTCTAATTCCACTAATTAGCTATTTTAGACTCATCACCATTATTTTCAGAGATCCTATTCACCAAATCAAATGAAAACGAGCCCTTTTATATGTGGGGTTTTGTTTTTTGCAGATGGTGCCCAATATTCAGCCATCATTCTTCCCAAATGCACACAGGTGAAAACCCCATTTTCTTAGCAACTAATGCCCCTTTTTATCTACTACTTTCTTGCTGTTCTTCTAATTATTTTTTAATCTTTGCACTGTCCAGCAACAGTTCCCGAATACTGATGTCTCCTAGAGCCTTGTCCTTTGAAAAGCCAGTGAGAGGCTGCTATAAATGCAAAATAAAATACTTAAGCACACAACCACTTGAGAAATACCAGCTCTGCTAAAGCTGAGGAAATCCGTTTCAAGCCAGCAAACAGCAATTATTATTACAACTTTCATGCAACAGTGGGCTGCATTATGTTTGCTCAAAATACCAAGCAATAGAGGATAATAAAAGGGTAATCAATTAATGCTAAATGATACTATCTATTTTAACCTATAAAATCACAGCTTCACTCCCACAATCTTCTTCAGGAAAAAGCAAATAAAGGAGAATGAGGGAAATGTTATGCATTGACTTTGAAGCAGGGCATATTCTCCACTTAAGTGGAGATTATAATGCCCTTGAAGGATGTATTTGCACATACTCAGAGTGAGTATCTCTAAAATCTGTGTACAGCTGTAGAAACACGTACTCGTTTTTAAACATATATATATATGCAGAAAGGTTTGGTGAGCTCAGAACTTAAAATTCAATCCTATATTCCTCAGGAGTCCCTCACTATCTTGAAAGATACATGCAGTTAGCAGATAGCTCCAGGTACATTAAAAAAAAACAAACCACTCTGCCTTTACCTGCTGCTATTATCAGAGGAAACTGAATGATGTCTTCTACTCATCATCTAAAAACACCACAGGCACTAGTAAGTGCTTTAAACCATCTTTGCTTCAATGACTTCCTTAATATCATCTGGCATATTCTGACATTCAGCAGCTATTTGCAACTTAGGTAAAAAATTGAATACACAGATCATTTTCTACAATAAAATGTCACACTTTGGTGCTTGACCTAATTCACGCAATGAGAACTTACATCACACACACATCCAGCTAACAGAAGTGGTGATATATGATGTAAATTAACTTTATCAGAGTTAACAACTCATCAGACTACTTTTCTGTGCTCTGATATTTGAAAAATACAAGAGAAAGAGTCCTAAAGTAGATTCATGAATGATGAGAATCATCATGACTATTATTGCTTGATGTGCCTACTTGATACAGCTTCAAGGATGTAAAATCTGGCCCACAAAGCTCAAATTTCCATGAAGATGCAGCACCTTCTGCAAAATCATTCCCCTTTGTGACACAACTTGGTGTTCCTCTCCCTTTCCTTCTCCCCTTCCTCTCCATCTCTTCTCATGTCTTTTAGGTCTTTGTTTTAGCAAGTCAATAAATAAAATCTATGCAGCTCTTTTGGTTGTCCTCTGCATGGTGTTATTGACAGCACCAAGCATCTGCTGCCTGGCAGTAACATTCTGTGCAGCAGATCATGCAAAGATTTGACTGCCAGGGGATCTTTGAGCTCAGGTGTAAACATTTGCACTGCAACCACTCAACTCACTGTGAAATAAATATCCCTTTCTGTATCATAACAGAGAAAGGAAGATTGTGGGGTTATTTTTGTTTAATTTTGGGGTTTTTTTTGGTTTTTTTCCCCCTCTTTAAATTTACTTTCTCTTGTGAAATTCTTTAGCAAGTAGCCTAAATTCTTCCCTTTTCCCCAGTTTGGACTGCTATGGGGAATTCAGCCAAAGCACACACCACTACTCTCTTCTCTCAGTCTGCTGCACAGCCCTGAGTCATGATTGCTTATGCTAGGTCTTCCCTTCCCTCGTTTCATTGTATGATCAAAGCTCAGCCATGTCATCTACAAATCACTTGTGATAATTACATAGTGCAAGTAATGTTTTTCAAAGGTATTTTGGGAAAGCAAGAAGTCTTAGTGATGCAAAGACTCTGTCTGCCTCAATATTCTACCCTAATCTTTAATCTTGCTGCTCCATGTACATGTGCCCCTGAATTCTCATTTATTTACACTGTTCCTCACTCTTTCATTTACACAAACATTGTTGGCACAAATTCTTTCAGTAAATGCACTTTGTACAACTGTGGTGAGCAAATATCTCACTTCATGTTGAGAAATGATGGCTAGAAAAGGAATTGTTCCCATCTCCTGCCTGTCTCTCTGTGGCAAACACACAGGAGGAACACACACCTCATAGCCTTGCAGACCTCATTATGCATAATTACAAAGCATATTTGCTGGAATTACAATAAATATAGAAAGCCATCCATATTCATGTGCTTACAATATAAGGCAGGAGGAGATAGAGTCAGTGGGATTTCTGCTCAATAAGTACTGAACAAAAAGACATCAGGAATTTGTCTGATATAATTAAGAGATCCTTTCTCTGTCACAGGCAAGGTGCTTTGTATTTCCTACTGTTTTCAACTGCAGAATATTTCACTGTTTGCCATATTGCACTGCATGTTATTTAGAAGTTCCTATTAAGCAGCTCTCACCACTTCCAGATGAAAGTGATTAGACCTGGATCATAAGAAAATCTTTGAGATGTTATTGAGGAGACAAAGAATTTGAGGGGTTACTAGAAAAAATAAACATGATAATGAGGAGACAAAGAATTTGAGGGGTTACTAGGAAAAATAAACATGTTAACGAGGAGAGAAAGAATTTGAGGGGTTACTGGAAAAAATAAAACATGTTATAGAGGATACAAAGAGTTTAGGGGGTTACTAGAAAAAATAAACATGTTAACTAGGAGAGAAAGAATTTGAGGGGTTACTGGAAAAAATAAACGAAACAAAAAAATAGAATTTTATGTCTTTGCTAAGCAAATGGTTATTTATATTTCTTTTTCTGGAGGCAGAGCTCCAAAAATGTATGAACTACTTCTGAATAAGCTACTGCTTGTCACTGACGTATTAGACCAATAATTAGAACAATTCTAGGATTAATGGATGCAAATTGAAAGAGGGGAAATTTAGGATAGAGAGAAGAAAGAAGTTCTTTACTGTGAGGTGGTGAGACACCAAAATGGGTTGCCCAGAGAGGTTGTGGATGCCCCCTCAATCCCTGGAGGTGTTTAAGGCCAGGCTGGATGAGGAATTGAGCAACCTGGTACAGTGGGAACTGTCCCTGCCCATGGCAGGGGGGTTGGAACTAGATGATCTTTAATGTCCCTTCCAACCAAATTACTCTATGATGATAAAATGAGAAAAGTGTAAAAGAAAACCCTTACACACCCATGTGTGAGGTACACAGAGCCATGCTACCATTAAAATGCTTCAGTTGGCTGGAAAATTCATCCTTCAGTCCTAAACAGCCCCTGAATCTTGGATACATTGGACTTCAGATTAATATTTTATGTTACATGGTAAAGGTTCTTCTCTACAGGAAGTAAAATAATTGTTATTAAATTCTCAGCAGATTACAAGGCATCTCCAGAACACAGTGCAAAGGAGAGACTGGGCCTTTGTGGTGTGCAACTCACTGAGCACTGGGGAAGAGGATTTTGCTTTTTTTGAAGGATATTTGCCTCCAGCGTAATACCAATAATGGAAATAATATCAGATCATATAAAGCTGAAGCTTTTATTCTCTATAGAACTAAGGAATGATGAGAGAAGTACTCTGGGAATTTTACCCTTTAGATTAAATATTTGAGCCGTGAATGTCTGAGACAATCAGTTTCAGTTCTGAAATTACCTTGCTATCTCAAGCATGGGAAGAAGAAAAGACACTTTCTGTATTACAATTAAGACATTGAAAAATATTATTTTCAAGAAGATTTTACACTTAACACCAGAGAAGTCTTTGAAGCAGCACTTGGCTGTGATGTCAGCTTGTCCAGAATTTGCTGAAGGATCTGGTGTCCCCTCCTTACCCACTGCTGCCAGTTCAATGGAGAACTGCACCACTGAGATGGAAACCCATCTGGGAGACAAACTCCTGCTGGCTGGCTGTTTGCAGCACACCACCAGCCTTTGCAGCAGTTTCAGTTCATCAGCACTGAAGGTGGCTCCTTTTCAACCAACATAACACCTGCTTGCTCTGGCAAACATCCCCATCTCCAGGATGAGCCACCACTGCAGGCACATAGCAGGGGGACCACATTTGGGGCACATCACAGAGACAATACTCCTACCAAACAGGCATGTATTCCACATAAGTGCAGTGTGGAACTATAACATGCTTGAGAAATTATGGTACCTACTTATTTCTGGACAAAACAACTTGATGCATAGACTAGAAATAATGGATGTAAATTGGAAGAGGGTAGATTCAGGCTAGATATAAGAAATAAATTCTTTATGGTGAGGGTGGTGAAACACTGGAACAGGTTGCCCAGAGAGGTTGTGGATNCAGCACACCACCAGCCTTTGCAGCAGTTTCAGTTCATCAGCACTGAAGGTGGCTCCTTTTCAACCAACATAACACCTGCTTGCTCTGGCAAACATCCCCATCTCCAGGATGAGCCACCACTGCAGGCACATAGCAGGGGGACCACATTCAAGGCACATCACAGAGACAATACACCAGCCAAGATGCACAGTATTCCACATAAGTGCNTGTCACAAAGAATTAGACTTGCTGAAAACAAGAGTTTTTGTCAGCAGTTTCTGCTAGGAGTAATGGATGCAAAGTGGAAGAGGGGAGAATTAGGCTGGATCTAAGAAAGAAATTTCTTACTGTGAGGGTGGTGAGACACTGGAACAGGCTGTCCAGAGAGGCTGGGGATGTCCCCTCAATCCCTGGAGGTGTTGAAGGCCAGGCTGGATGAGGTATTAAGCAACCTGGTCTAGTGGGAGGTGTCCCTGCCCATGGCAGGGGGGTTGGTACTAGATGATTTTTAAGGTCCCTTCCAACCCAAAACATTCTATGATTTTAAGTTCAGTACTTATATTTCCTCTAATTTTCTGTTTCCTTAAGGTTCTTCAAGCACAACTGATGAATTTTGCAGCATAGCTGATACATAGCATTATTTTTCTCATTTTTTTCTATTTATCCATCATCCCCTCTGCATCACATCTACAAGAAGCACTTTTGCCTGCTTTACTTTAACATGGTACTGTAATGTGGCTGCAGGATGGAGCTTTATTTGGTCACCAAAAAAACTCCTCACCCAACATTCCTCAAAACCCAGCCTGGCACATAATTAATTTGCCCAGAGAGCTTGTGGATGCCCCCTCCCTGGAGGTGCTTAAGGCCAGGCTGGATGAGGTATTGAGTAACCTGTTCTGGTGGGAGATGTCCCTACCCATGGCAGGGGAGTTGGTACTAGATGATCTTTAAGGTCCCTTTTGAGCCAAACCATTCTATGATTCTATGAATTGCAATCACATTCCTGTCAGGGATGGTCTAGTGAAGCCCTACTTTGGGTTCAAAGGCCCTTGGAAAACATGAGTCTGGCCACCAGATATCCTAAACAATTTTCTAAAAGTTTGTTCCTAGAAAATAACATGAATAAGATCAGACCACGTACCATTTAATCAGAATTTTCTTCCCCTTGCAAATTTGATCTGCAAAGCTTTTATTAAGTTTCTGAAGAGTTTCCCTTGTCTAAAACAAATGGATTTTGGATGCAGAGATGAGCACGATAGAAGGATTACAAATGTTTGCAGAACTAATACTATTTATTCTCAGGGAGACTTCACAAAGTAGAGGAAGTAGCATGAATCTGGTGTGTGGATTTAGAAGAGGAGATCCCACCTATCTTCCTCACTGAAGGGAACACATGAGGTGCTGGTTCTAAAGAAGTAACACAATCTTTACGTAGGTAATTTTTACAGGAAGATTGATGCTTGGAGTAAAAGTGGAATAAGATAGAAGAGACTTGCCAGGTTGAAAGGGGAGAACTCAGTTCATTTCTCCAGTTC
This sequence comes from Turnix velox, assembly GCA_013400935.1. Lineage (NCBI taxonomy): Eukaryota > Metazoa > Chordata > Aves > Charadriiformes > Turnicidae > Turnix > Turnix velox. The sequence goes on along the minus strand of VZTY01006479.1, from coordinate 49,467 downwards.
ATTGACTCATGCCTCAGTAAATATGCTTATTCAACAGAGTTTATGAGGCTCAGCACTGCAACAACCAGATGAAATCCTATGACCTGTATTACACAAGAGAATACAATATATAATTCTAGGGACACTTTCTGACCTTAAAAATTTGAGTCAATGGAATAACTCCAAAAAAAAAAGGATGTTTCACATATTTTTGAAATATTGAGCCTATGAACCTCAAAAAGATTAAATCCATGTATTCCCTTTTCCAACTTTTTTCCTTTTTTCCATTGTTCACATATTAAAAATTAATAAATTCTAGAATTCTATGTAATTATCTCTCTGCTTTATTCACTGTTGTCAATATATAATACAAGAAAATACTGCAAAATACCATAAATTATGTTTGGTAAAATGATAAAGCAGAGACCATTTATTATGGAAAAGGAAAACTGATAATAACTGGGGAAAAACAACCAAGTTACACATCTATGAGATGTTTGAGACAATTTCCAAGCTCAGCCCTAAGTACCACAGACTGAGTTCCTCCAAAGATACTCCGGTGGCTTTCAGAGCTACAAAGTGATGTCATGGACTGTTGAGGTAGAAGGCATACTGTACAGGGAGATATCCAAGCAGGGTCACAATGGAGAATTCATAACCACACAGAAACCAGAGGAAAATGAACACCACCACTGTTGGTATGAATTATTCTTCAAAAGAATCATCTGCCTCAGGGCAGTGATATGGGCAAGCCATCAGTGAAGGAGAAAAGATTGCAAAATAGGAAGAGCAGGGAACTACATTCCAAGAAGCAACAAAACACATCACTGCAGGACAGCTGGGCTATTTTATGGTGAGGCTGAAAGTGTGGAGCCTTCTCCAAGACTGTGCAAAAGGGAAGAAACTCTGCAGATATGATAAAGCAAAGTCCAAGAAATAAATCTAGTGGAACCTGAGACTAATACAGCTTGGTAAAAAACTTCTAAGTAACTAAAAGAGTAACCAAGAGATCTTTAGAGGCACAATGACCTTTTCTAGGAAGGCCAAAGACCTTCATAGAGCACCTTCTACTCTACTAGCAGTGAAATGGAATAATGTAAAGTGAGAAAAACATGATTTCCTTGCTGACGTGATGTGAATAATAGTGGTTTTGCTTTTCTTAACATTTACTTATATTTCAGAATTAGATGGAAAGCATGGAAATTATTACAAATATTACAATGCTGGTTTTTTTACCCAAATATTTCCTTCCAGTTTTAGGGCCATATCTTCTCAAAAGCAAGCCATAGTGAAAAAAATAAAACAAAACTCAAAAAACCTGAATGCTAAATACAGACTGTGCAGATAGGCAGGTAACTTACATGTGATTGCAAGTACATTACAATTTGAATTGTGTTCAGTTCTTGAAAGTTACAACTATCTAAATTAGATTCATTGAGAGCTATTCTTGTGCTCTCACAGGATTAAACACCAATTGGTTCTGTGGCATTTAGTGGGCAGATGGAGCACGGGGTTGTAGATATTATATACAAAGACAATGGCAAATACACATTTCATGTTGTATATGAGCACTTAAACCAAAATCTTCACTTCAAATATATATATCTAAAAAATAAAAAAATTCCTAGAGTTGAAAGAGACCTTCAAAGGTCACGTAGTCCAATCCCCTTGTAGTGACCAGGGACATCCTGCACTAGATCAGGTTGCTCAGAGCCTCAGCAAGCCTGGCCTTGGATGTCTCCAGGGATGGGGCCACCACCAACTCTCTGGGCAACCTGTTTCAGTGTTTCACCACCCTCATACTGAAATAATAGGTGATGCCTGTTAGATCTGATCTCTCACTGATTTCCAGCTAGAAAAACATCTCAGTGACTGGTCCTTGAGAAGGTCAAGGGAGCTATGAGTTCTCCACACACAGCAGACCCTCTTCTTTGAGAGAATTTATTGAGTTTTGGAAGCAGATATCAAACAGCCCAAAGACAAACTTCATAAAATTATGTCAACCATGCTAGAAGCATGGTTTATCTAAATGGGGAAAGCTCTGTAAAATTAAGACATGCTGAACATTAACATGTAATGACATCTGGGTCTGATATATATACCATAGTTATTTGAATAGCTGTGTTTTTGTCTGGATAAAAATAATTGTAGCTTAACGTTGAGCCAATTATTCACAGACACCAGGGGACTCACATTAACAGCTAGTTAGCTTCCAAGTTTTCAAGTGAAAGCAAAAGCAAAAGATGCATTTCAACTGTTTGTCTACAAATATTCAGCAATTATAAAGATATGAAGACATTCAATAACACTCAGTAGTCATGGCAACCTGCGTTTCACTTTATTTGAAATGGAAATTCAAGGAGCTACTTGACTGGAGTAAAGTACATCAGCTTTTTATTCTTTATTGATTTAGGAACAAGATTTTAAACTTTTGTCCTCTGATGCCATCAGGAATATTATATCCTGGCTCTGCTGCTGCCTACTTTTAATGTTTTCAGTTCTCTAATTATGTAAATCATTTAAATTTTTGCTCACTGCCTCATTTTTCCTTTGGATTTAATGGGAATGCACTAACAAACAGGTCCTTTCCACCTGTCAGCCCTTGGCTTTCCCTCCACGTCCCCCCCATTTTATTTCTCCTCTTTTTTCCTCATTCACATACAATGAGCCACATTAAACTTTCAGCTGTGAAGAACAGACCAACTGACAGCTCTGTGCTGTTCTTTTGAAATTATGTCCTTGCTTTCAGCTGGTAACAAAATGCAGCTAATTTCAAGCTGCTTTATGTTGCTTTTTATTTCCAAGTCACGGAGACAAAGTGGACATGGCTTCCTGGTGCAGGTGATGCCTCCTTATATCAGGATGCCAAGGCACTTTTAAATGGGTACCACATCAGGGAGATGGGTAAGGTACCAGGAACCACAAATTTACATGCTAGGCATCTATAAAAACTGTTTTAACTATAGTTAACACACCAAACTTCTAAAAATCTACCCTGAACCACAATACAGCTGCTGGATTTTAAACATCTGGGGACAAAGGGATATACACACAAGAATGCAACAGCAATTTAATATTATGAAATAATTTAACAAGTGGATCTTGTGAAAAGCACAGTGTGTCTTAAGTTTGGCTGGAACAAACACTGGTTCATAATTACTTTGAACCCTGAGGATCCTTGGTCAATATTGTATTGGTATTTCCAGGCTTGAAACCACTCATCTCAGATAAATCCAGTCATACTTATTTTGCTTTACTTCTATAAAGCAAACAAATGGCTAGATGAAATCTGAGGGTTTTTCTTGCTCTGGAGGGCCACAGCTGCTGAAGAGGGGCTGCTGGGGACTAATGAAGGAGGTGGCCTGGAGAACACACATTCATAGACTCTGCCTGTTGTGCTGTTCCCACTTACCAGTTGAGGGGCTGGGAATGATTATTTCCCACCCCTCCTCTCTGTATGTCAGATCTGCAGGGCTGTCTGAATTATTTTCTCTCTCTTTAGGAGAGGTGAGGCTTTCTTGCTGAGATCATTCAAGTACCTCCCACTTCAGGATGTTCCTGGACTCCTATTTCTGCCCTCTCTGCTCACCCACACTTAGTGTTCTGGGGGTTTTGCAGTCTCAGTGTGGAGTATCTGGATAAAAATGCAGACAAACTAGAGGAAGAAATAGTCATCTTTTGTACCCTTTACATTCCCTGAAACTGCAACAGTGACTTTTTTTGCAGACATGTGGAACTGAAACAACCATCAGGAAATAGCTGCATAAACTTGCAAGGCAATAAGCCAGAGAGTTTTGCTGAGATCATTTCCAGGCAATGTTCCATTCCCAGTGGAGGGTTCTATTGATCAGTAGTTATCTTTGCTTGTAATCATCCTCTGACTTGGAAAACCCTCACCTCTAACCAAGCATCATCATAGAGTGCATCAAAAACAGAGAGGGCCTTTTTGATTACAGTCTACATCCATTTGTTAATTTTAGTTCTTCTGCCTTCTGTTTGTTTGGGGGTTTTTAAACTATTTTGTTTTTCTGTGGCTTAGAATCAATAACAGTTCTGCCAGCCAAACACCTTATTTCTGATATTTATAGCAATCAGATGAAGGAGTTTCTGCAGAGAACATCAGCCCTGTACCACCCTGCTGAAGGTGCTCTGTGCAGAATGGGGGGCTCCACCAGTGGATGATGTTGTAGAAAACTGGGTATTCAGTTAACTTTGTCCTGAAATAACACTTCAAATGACTTGCCTTCTGCTTGGAGCAGCCTGGGACTCTGCATACTGTTAGCACAGGCAGAGTTTATTTTGTAGGAAACTGATGCTGCATCCACAGGTCCCTTTTTGCTGTTGTGCTTCTGTTGCAAAAATGACATTGTCCACATGAAACAAATGGGTGTTTGGCTTTAACCACAGCTAAATGTAACCTTGATGAATGCAGGTTACTATAGTGACACTGGCACTGGGTAATTCTTTTATTACAACTCCTGCATGTTTGTATGTAAACAGCTGAGCTGCATTTCTTTTTCTTTTTTTTTTATTTTAATCTAAGAAGCCGCAGGAAACGCTTTGATTTAAAAATTTGCTGATCCAGCCTACAACACGAAAAACTGGAGATCAGGGTGGAATCAGCACAATTCACTGTATCATTATTTTTAAAACTTAAGGAAAAAAATGCTCCCCAGAAACCCCCAAAAGATTTTTAGAATGATACACATGAGTGGGTCCACAATCCATTATGATTAAACAGGTGCTTAAGCATTTCACACATTCAGGTTTTAGTGCCAAATGATAGGCTTCTGTTAAGCAGACCATGAATATATAGGTTTTCTGCACACCAGTGCTTCAGTGATACATTCAGATCTATTAAAAAGGAAATCTTCCTGCACAAATCCCAACACTACAAAAATCTGGGGGTTATATTATGGATTACTTTGTTATTTTTTTGTTTTTAGTGGTGTGAGTGGTCACCTTGTTAAAATGCTTCCTATTTTAATAGGTTTTAAAAAGCATCTTAGTATTTAAATATTAATTACAATATTAATATCAAACGTAGCTATGTCTTTGGGTAACAGTCCCTAATTTGCTACACAAATTTACTACCAGAAGCCACCTTCATTTCTCAACAAAGTAACCTAAGGATTTGATAAGGAGAACAGCCCAAGATAAGATCCTGCACTTCTTGCAAACATCTGAGGATGCTTTATCTGTCCTGCTGCCTTAACCACAAAGCAGGGTTTGAACAGCACTGAGCTTCCAGGAAATATGATATGAAAGAGAAGGCAAGCAAAAACAACTTGAAAATGGAGAAGACCAGGCTGAACCATCAAAACCAGGCTAGATAGGGTTTTAAGCAGTTTAGTCTAGGTGAGAGGTGCCCCTGCCCATACAAGGGGGATTTTGTAGTTCAAAAGAGCTACAAAATCTTGTAGATCAGAAGTATCGTTGTGCCCAGCTGGTGTCTCGTGCATCAAGACACACAGAGAAAGAAGAAAGAGGCTGAGAGGAAAACAGACTGAAAAGAGGATGGTTCTAAGATCAGATAGATGAAGAGAGCTGGATTACTGAGTTCCTTCAGGTGTTTCTCTCTCCAGGACTCCCACCAAATCAGAATGAAGCTACAACAGCAGTACCAGTCATTTGCCACATTTCCCTGCACATTTTCAGCCAACAGAGAGATAAAGACAATAAACAGTTTCTTAACAAGACAGACCAAGACCAGTCTGTCATCAGCACATCCATCTCAAAATAATGTGACCCCAATTTCATAGTTTTCCCCTTCAAAAAATCAGCATGTAGTGCAGTAGACATCATGAAAGCTGAAACCAGATTCCCTTGAGTATTTCCAGTCCACTACAAGCATAGTTTACAAAGCCCCTGTATTAAAACCAAGGGAGGATAATGAGGGTTGTAATATCTCTTGTAGCATTAACTATAAATGAATATATTGACTCCTACTAAAATGAAGTCCACTAAACAGGAGGACACGGCTCATTGGACTTCATTTGGTGGTAATTAAGAATTAAAGAGTTGTGGTTTTTGTACCTGAGATTCCAGCACCTTAGTAACTGATGTTAAGAATAGAATTAAAGAGAAAATAATTGAAAACTGAATGTCCATACCCATGCAATTCAGGCTCCTACCTATCCTGCCTTAAGATTTCAGATATAGGAGAAGTTCTGCTGATGTCAAGGTCCAGAAACAGCCTATGATACTTTTTGAATTGCAATAACTAGTCAAAGAGAAGAAACCATGCTCCTTATGATCATTATCTTTGCTGAAATAGTGTACAGTCTCACCTCTTTTCAGAACTTTTGTTGAAATCAACTTGACAACCCCCCTCAAGACCTGAGCACAAACCCATGTTGCTTCTGATTGAGCCACCATACTCACTAACAAGTAGGCAACGTCTTAAATAGGCATCTTCAAAACAAAGGACACAGTATAAAAAGCAGAGAACAATTTTAGAGAGTCTCAATCCTATCTTTGAGCAGTAGCTGTTCCTACTAATTCTGCTCCTTACACCTAATAATTCACATCTCAAAAAATCTCTTTTATTTTTACTTTATTTAGCTCTTTTACCCTCAGTTCTGTCTTTTGCACTTAATGCCTCTGACTTTATTCACACCAGGTAGGATTGCTTATTTAAAATAACACATTTTTAATATCAGCATTAGTGCTGTTTTAGGAAGAGAATAGTCTCTGCTTGGTCAGATTAGTGTATCTCTCATTTAATTACAACTCCAAAGGTTAGAAAGTTTTATCATGCACGCACATTCTCTGGGAATTATCTGACTCCAAAATATAATTAATCATCCCGTGTCATGCTTTTATTATACCCACTGCTCTCTGGAGTCATTCCTTTATTTCTTCTTCATTCATATTCCTCCGACCTTCCTCCTCACTCTGTTCCCACAGACCTCAGGTGAATTTGAGCCGACTGCTCAGAAATGAGTGGATATTGTTCAACCCATTTGTCAACCACATTATCAACTCACAAACATGAGATCTCTGCATATGTTCAGCATTTCTCCTTATATAGCAGCCCAAGAATTAGCATGGATGGCATCTGTCAGTGTTGACTAAAATTAAATTTTGGAACTACTGTAAATAATAAAGCAGCCATATAAAGATTATTTCTCTGGAGCATAAGCTACCAGTAAACATGATTTGCATATTGTGCTTACAGCTGTTTCAACATGAACTGTTTGCTGTGGTTCATTAAAATTATTTGATTTGTCAGATTCCAGGATAGTCACAAGTCTACGTGTACAGGCCTGGATGGATGTGGTGACAATTCAGGTTCCCAAAACTACACACATGTTCACTGGATCAGTGAGCCAAATTGAATAACAAAGCTTAAAAAGAGATCATGAATCACATGTTCCTGAGGAGAGAAATGAAAGAGGGAGTACCTCTGAGAGACATTCCTGAGAAACAGAGAGTACAAATAGCAAAGCAGCATCCCTTGTGGAAAGAAAACCTTTTATAGACCAACATTTTGCTTCCATTCAACACATCACAATATTTTCTATTGACTTATGGGAGGTTAAGCTGGGACTTGGGCATGAAACTTAAATGATATTTCCATATAGTAGTCTTGATCTAGATAATATTCATACATCTAGGAAGCATTTCACTCCGAGTTACAGTAAATCCACACGAATCTTCCTTTTTTTGTTTCCTCATGAGCATTTTCTCTATTTCCTTCTCCCATAATAGCACAAGAGTCTAAATTTTCTCTCCTCTTTTCCTCCCTATATGTGTAATCACAGCAGAGCAGCAAAAAGCAGGCAGATATTTGATTTCAGCTATGGCCCTGTCTCCTCCCAAACAGAAAAATGGTGAGATGGAGCCAAGACTGCATTAAAAGGAATCCTATGCTGGGAAGGCATGTGAAGGCACAGATAACTCACCAAAAAGCCAAAGCACTCAGGATTGTATTTCAGAGTCCAGCCACATCAGAGATGGACCACAGACACAATCATCGACATCACTTCAGAATTTTGGGGCTCTTCCTTCTTTCTGCCAGACCCTCAGGGTGTGAGCTTGATGCTGGACCCCAGGTGACTGCATCTTCCTTGCATCACATCCCCCAACACACTCAGTCCCAGGCCATGTTTGAGATTTAAAAGGCAAACACTCTGAGTAACTAGGACAACAGCAGCTGCCCTTTTTTCTAGTTAGCCAGCCTTCCTTTCTATCACCTTGCCAACCCCTCCTTGCTCTTAGCCACCACAAGAAGAAGACTTTAAGAGATGCACATTGTTTTTCCTCCATTTGCAGAAGAGAGGAGAGGTGCTGCCTGGCTCTTCATTTATTGGAGAGAAAGCATGAGGTGCAACACCCACTTGAACAGCTGCATCCTGAGCAGAAAGATTCCATTTCTGCCTCCTCTGCCTCTGCAACTCCTTGCTCTTTACAGTCCTGAAGTGTTTTTTCAATATTGCTGAAAGAGATAAGAACACCAGAGTGGGAGCTAAGGATGCTGTAGTGTGGCACTAAACTTTTACAGCACTTGGACATCGCTGAAAGTGTCAGTGCAACTTTTAGAGGTGTGTTTTCCACCCAGAAGCCAACGTAGCCAGAAAATAAATGGATATGATGGCAAGGGTTCTGCAGTAATTCTGATTAACCAATGCTAACTGGAGAGGAGCCAGAGGAGGCCATGAGGATGATTTGAGGGCTGCAGCACCTTTGTTACAGGACAGACTGAGAAAGCAGGGGATGTTCAGCCTGGAGAAGAGAAGGCTGTGGGGAGATCTCACTGTGGTCTCAAGGTAGCAAGAAGAAGCCACAGGAAAGCTGGGGAGGGATTTTCCAGGTCATGGAGTGACAGGACAAGGGGCAGTGGTTTGAAACTAGAGCAGGTCAGACATTAGGAAGAAGTTCTTCACCATGAGGGTGGTGAGAGTCTGGAACAGGCTTCCCAGAGAAGTGGTGAGAGCCCCATCTTTGGAGACATACAAAGCCAGGCTTGCTGAGTCTCTGAGGAACCTGATCTAGTGCAATATGTCCCTGCTCACCACAGAAGGCTTGGACTAGATGACCTTTGAAGGTCTCTTCCAACTCAACACATGAACCTATAACCTCTGATGGTTAGCAAACACTCCTAAGTCTGCAGCCCAAAGGCAACAGAGATATTTCCACTGCTCACAAAAATATTACAGGCATTTAAATACCACATTTGCCATGAAAATCAAAACTTTTACAGAAACACATACAGGAAATCCACACATTGAGGTCCTGTCCATTGAAACTGTCCTGCAACAGAACCTGCCTCAGAAGGAACATACACAAAAGATTTCAGCAGGAGAAATTCCCTCACTCATCACAGGTAAATAGTTTTGCTTCTACTCCCAAAAAGTCCACTCTCAACAAATCTGTTGAGGAAATGTAATGCTTCATGAATGCTGGAATGGGGAGAAGGTGAGAGAAAAAAAAAATAGCTTCTTCAGTTTCCCAGACAATTCTGAGATTGAGAAGGAAATTGGTTTAGGTCAAAATATATCTGCTTTTTTAAAAGAACATCACCATTTACCAGAAGCCCAATCTGAAATGCTTCATTTAACTTAAAGAGGTTTATTATGCTTTTTGTTTATTTGACTCCTGAACAAGGAATGTTTCCTTTTTTAGTTTGTAGAGTTGTTTTTTTACAAACTAAAAAAAAACGCTGATCCGAAGAAAAATACTAAGAATCTAGATCATTAAAGTGCTGAAACGAAACATCTTGGCATTTCCCATGGAATGGTTTTGAATTCTCTCTTGTTCCTATGGTTTTCATCAGGAGCTATTTATGGGATTTGACCCAAATTCTTTTCTCCCCAGTCAGCTCCTATTTTTCAGCTAATTTAGTTGTCCAGTAAAGTAGTGCCCAGATCTAAAGGTAGCATCACATCAGCATAAAGAGAAGTGTGACCAGCAGGTCAAGGGAGGTGATTTTGCCTTTCTACTGGGCTCTGGTGAGACCCCAGCTGGAGTTATTGTGTCCAGTTCTGGAGCCCTCAACATAAGAAGGACATTGGGATGTTGGAGTAGTTATAGAGGCAGGCCATGGTGATGATCAAAGGGCTGGAGCACCTCCCTTCTGAGGACAAGGTGAAGGAGTTTGGGTTGTTGAGCAGGAGAAGAGAAGGCTCAGGGAGGACCTCATAGGAGCCCCTCAGCACCTGGAAGGGGGCCTCCAGAAAGGCTGCACCACAACTTTTTAATATGGTCCAGGATAGCAGGACTAGGAGTAATGGATGCAAATAGGAAGAGGGAAGATCTAGGCTGGATCTAAGAAAGAAGTTCTTTACTGTGAGGGTGGTGAGACACTGGAACACGTTGCCCAGAGAGGTTGTGGATGCTTCCTCTCTGGGGGTGTTTAAGGCCAGGCTGGATGAGGCATTGAGCAACCTTATCTAGTGGGAGATGTCCCTTTTCATGGCAGGGGGGTTGGAAGTAGATGATCTTCCAGGTCCTTCCCAACCCAAGCTATTCTATAATTCTATGACTCCTAACACATCAGAAAGAGACAAACAAAGGGAATAGAAGCCTTTTCTTGCTGCATTTCCTAAGAAGTTGCCCTCAAAATAGATAAATGGTGTCTTCAAATTGCAGCTTCTCTTATTTGGTGACATATTCCCTACCCCACGTCAGCCTGCAAGGTAAGTTTTTATACCTGATGCCAATGTCAAAGTCCAAATATCTGTTATGAAATCACATTGGTGCCTGCTCTGCTATTCTCCAGTCCCTGATACTCCTCCCTTTGTGACACTCCCATGACTTTTTGCATATAAACTGCAGCTTGAGCATTGGATGAGAAGCTGTATGGGAACAAACATAGAATCATAGAATGGTTTGGTTTGGAAGGGACCTTAAAGATCAGTTCCAACCCCCTAGATTTCTACATCCAAAGAAACAGAGTTTCGGGGGATGACAGTCCTCAAACTTTCTCCTATTAGATATGTTTACTGGACCAGATATTCCATGTGACATCTGGATTTTCTTCAGGAGCTGTGTTATTAGTTGCAAAGAAGCTACTGAGGTTTTTTCACTCAGATTTTTTTAAGAACTCTTTTCTACATCTACTATTTCTCCATATTCATGTTGCATTAGTTTTCAGTCTGAAGCAATATATTGGAGCCAAATTCTTGCTCAGATGCTGACACCAAGTAGCACTGCAGAAGTCACTGTAAGGACTACTTGTGGGTAATTGGCAGAAACAGGCTCTTTTATTTCAGCAAGCAGAAGGGTTTTGATATAGCTCAAATTATCTATCGACATCTTCCTCTAGAAGGAGAGAGACAGACCTTATTGAAGTCAAAATCAAAACTCCCATTTACTTAAAAGGGCCTAAAAGTCAAAAATCTAAAACTTTAGCAGCTTAAAAAAAAAGAGATAATTATAGGAGAGCCAGTTCTCCCATTCATTTACTGGCTCTTTCTGAAGAGTCTGCTCCAAGAAGCTTTTTTTAACTTTCAATTTTTTTGGAGAAGACTGAAGGAAAGAAATGACCTGCCAAGAGGGAAAGTAAATGGATTAATTCTTTACTTCTGGGGGAGGGGAGGGGGAAGTTTAAAAAAAAAAAAGCCTGGAAATTGTACTAACTCAGTCCTCACCCTTTCATTGGTACAGGTTGCTGTCTGCACCAGATTACATCAACACACCCAAAGCCATCAAACATAGAATCATAGAATGGTTTGGGTTGGAAGGGACCTTAGAGATCATCTAGTTCCAACCCCAAGCTTACCTGATGATCCTCTTCCTCTTTCCCCCTCCCATTTTCCTCTTTGCTTCAGTTTCACCCCAAGTTTGCTTTAGTTTCAAATGGGGAACAACCTGATTTCATCTGAATCATAGAATCATAGGGTTAGGGTTGGAAGGGACCTTCAGAGTCACCCACTGCCCTGACCCCCAACTCCTCTCCACTCATTTCATATTTTAGGACTCTACCTTCTCTCTGACCAGGGCAGGCGCACCATGATCCTAGTTCCTCTCTCACAGGGGCTCTGGTTTTTGATTTCATCACACAGAGATTTCTAAAACCACATGATGCACCTTGTACCACAGATCCAATAATGCAAGCTGCTTCCATAACTGTTTTTAAAAGCATGTGTTTACCTACTGAAGTCACTGTTACATGGAAGAACAAAAATTAGAGAAAAAAATTAACACCTGCAAATTTATAAATGGACATTTACACTATCAGTCAAGTCAGTTACAGTGAGGAGGGAGAATCATAGAATGGTTTGGGCTGGAAGGGACCTTCAAGATCATGTAATTCCAACCCCACTCAAGGGACCTTCGACACCTCCCACTAGACCAGCCTGTCCTTAAACACCCTCAGGAAGGGGGCATCCACAACCTCTCTGGGCAACCTCTTTTAGTATCTCCAGAAGAAGGACTGTGTATTACCCTCCTCCAGGACAACGTGCATAGGACCTTGATAAAGCCTTAAATGCTGCAGATGGATACTAACAAACATTAGGTATTTAAAACTCAACCACAAAGCAGCCTGCTAACAGCACACGAGAAGGCTTGCAATACCCTCAGCACCATCACACACACTCTTATCTGCTAAATTGCTTTGCAGTAACCTCACCTCATGTCCTTGACCACCTTTTACAAGCATTTGTTGCTTTCCAAAGAACTTGCAGTTATTTTGGGCTTCTGAGTATCTAAAAGATGTTTTGTTTTGCTTTTTATGAAACACTTTTGCTTTTTTTCCTCTTTGTACATGCAGTCCATTCTTCCTCAGTACACAACTAAGGAGCTAAACCAATGATTTGATGGTATTCATTTATCACACAAACTGCTACAGCCTTAATTAGCCATCAGGGAGCTGGCAAATGAAAGAATTACCTTTGGCAGTGCATGAAATGGGACGTTTTCAAAGGAGGCTGTGAGAAAGCATCCAGCGAAAAAGTTTTTCAGAAAGGGGGAAAAAATATGCTTGCCTAAATCCTCTTGAAAGGAATACCTTTAAGACATTCCTCTTTAATATCTTTAAGACATTAAGACACTAAAATCTTTAAGACATTAAAATCCCTGGAGAAAATCCACTGTCCAAATGCACATGAATGTGGTCAGTCTTTCCCAGTCCTTCTTCTCTTTTTATTGTATCTCTTCTGATTTCTCTATAGTTTTCTGGGACAGAAGTAATTGACTGAAGGAGGCCTACAGAAAGGCAGGGGTAGGACTTTTTACTAAGATATGTGATGGGAGGATTAGAAATAATGGATGTAAATTGGAAGGGGGTAGATTCAGGCTAGATATAAGAAAAATTCTTTACAGTGAGGGTAGAGAAACAGTGGAACAGGTTGCCCAGAGAGGTTGTGGATGCCCCCTGCCTGGTGGTTTAAGGCCAGGCTGAATAAAGCATTGAACAACCTGATCTCTAGTGGGAGATGTCCCTGCCTATGGCAGGGGGGTTGGAACTCAATGATATTTAGGTCTCTTCCAACCTGAACTATTCTATGATTCTATGACTGGGATATTTTCCTCCACTTAGGCTTTTTATTTTTTACCTTCTCTTTGCATGCTCTACCCCCTCCTGCCTTTTCTATTCACACAGCAAACTTTTTGAAGCAAAGACTTTCCCCTGTTCTGCCTGTGCTATGTCTCAAACCACAGTGTCCCATCAATGCCCAGCCTGTTGGCACAACAGTAATAGACTTGATAATTATTATTGGTCCACACTATTAAAGCTGCATCAGTGACATGAATGTGCAAAACCATCAAGCTGCTGGGAAGAATATCTGCAAATATCTTAGCAGATGTCATCTGTGTGCAAGAAGCAGAGGTAAGGTGCTAAACAAGTACAAATTTGTTTACAAAATGATGCAAATGCTCAGGAAGGATGCAATTAGTTGGCACAGCACAAAATGGAGGTGTCGTGGTGCTAGATACTTACTTCACCTCTCCTTGTTTCACATCAGGGGTCATACTCCATTACCTTTTGCTCCAAGCTCCAAGGCAAATTTGATTAGGGACTAATCTGATTCCACATAATGAGAATACTATTTAGGACGCATGCTTTAAATGTGGCTTTTAGTCCACAGTTTGTTAGGTTAATGAATTTAACAATTGAGATGATTTGTACGTTCCATGGGTGATTTGGCATGGAAGGCATTTGTATAATGTGTGAAACTGGCTAAAAGTGGCATTTCAAGCAAAACAAGCAAATAATCACGGCTGATGCTACAACTCACATTTTTCCTTCACTGATATGTAGTTAATGTTCTCCAGATAATTAAAAAAAATAAAGTTAGAAAGCACAAAACAAGGAAGAAATTCATGGACAGATAAAATGCAAGAAGAAAATTTGAATTTTCTCAATAGATCTAGTAAAGGACCTCAGTGCCACAACTCCTACATTTACACAGTGGCTTCAAATGGGCATGAAGCATCCCATGGTAGGGACATTGAGCATCTGAAGTCTGCACCTATGTCTAGGTAGCCATCAGCAGGTCTAAATCTCTCCCATCTTGCCAGATGTCCAACTCACAGCTCTTTTTAGCCCATCCAGGACTTCTTCTGAACACATGCATCATCATTGTTCTTTCAAAACATGAGCTCTGATCAGTCCTTCAGCTTTTAAAATGAAGTTGATGGTACTGGAGCTCTCCTTTTCATGGCACAGAAGTTTCTATGAAACTAAAAATGTCCCTGCCCACTGCAAAGGGGTTGGACCTCAAGACCACTGAAGGTCCCTTCCAACTCTATACATTTTATGATTCTACTCAACCAGCAAAGCAGAAAGAGTCATCCTCTTCATTACCCAGTTGTACTGAACACCCTGGTTGCTAAATGACAGGCAGAACAAGCCCATGCTGCTGGGTAGCAGAGATAACAACAAAGCTGATAACTACTTCTGGAAAAGTGGATCCTGGACTTTGCTTCCTGAAGTACTGTCACATTTTATCCAGTCACTCAAGGGATGATGTTAAACCAAAGCATTTAGGTATCTTCAGAAGTAGGTGGCTGGATGAGCTCTCAAAGTTGCAATTTCAGAACAGAAGAACCTGAATTTTGCCCAAACCTTAGGTGATGCTTAAATCTTTTATTGGATTTGTCTTGCTCATTCCTACTTGGGATCTGAGAGCCAATTGCTTGTCAGAGGCATTGAAGCAGAGTGGTTTGAGGGCAAAGAAACTCTGATAGCACTACAAATCAATAACCACTTTTCTTATATTACAAGTTTGTTGCAGCACAAAGCTCTGCAATCAGATGCTGCACATATCATTGCTCTTTTATGAAATTTGGGGGCATGGGAACACTATTGGTGAGCAGTTTACTGGGAGTTTTGGTGCTAGGCCAGGTTTTCTGAAGGAAAGAAAGTTGCATTTCCCAGGGCACCACCTGGGAAATGCTTGAAAACAGCAGCAACAAGGTCATCTAAATGATATCCTTGCAAAAAAATGGAAAAAACCAAATCATCTACCATGGTTACACTGCTTCTTTGTGCTCACTCTGCTGTGTTTCCTTGGAGCTCTACTTTAATGATCATCTTTCTGCCAGCATGTCACAAATTACCATGCTCCCTATAGTAGCTCCAGGGGACATGAATTTTGTTTTCCCTCTCCTTGTTGAGTTGAAACCCAAACCCTACAGGGAGAAGAACTGGTGCCTCCAGACAGAAAGGATGATAAGTTTGAGAAAATCTGAAGGAATAAGAATCTCTTGGTGCAAGGATGCCAACAGATGCCTGGAAGGAGCTGTAAAAGGTGATGAGACGCTCCTTTCTGGTCCTCCTGACACACCATATGCCACTCATGGCAATCTACCTTCCCTGAAACCCATTTGCCTTTACAGTACTTTAAAAATAATATAGAATTGCACAAGATGTCAGGTCAACCCTCTGCAAGGGGAAGAAGAGGCTTCAGCCAGCCCTCCTGGGTGCTCCATGGACTTGTTGGTTCTACAGAATGCAAAAAGCTTTCTGTTCTGCTTCACAAAACCCACAAGAACTCAAAATTATGCTGAACCATGTTTGTGTCATCCCGTTTAAGACAGAGGTATTCTCTCCATTTACTTGCCTGCTGAAGCAATCCCTTTCTGTTAAATGTACAGGGGATATCATAGGATTTGCCTCAGGGTAGAGATTGTAGTGACTCTACATTTCCCAGCTAATGAGCATTTGAGAAAAGGTTGTACAAGGAAGAGGGAAAAGTAGCAGTAATGCTTTTAGTTCAATATCAATCATTTGATCAATCTTATTCCAGCTTGATGTGAACATAAAGACATTAAGGTTCATGCTGTAACTTAGTGAACTATGAGTAACAGAGACAATTTAGGGTAGAATAGACCTCTCCCACTGACCATCCAGGATTTGTGACTCCTGAATAACCAGTTCAAGCACTGGACCATCTGATGAACACTTTATAAATGCTCATTTATTACAGGGTCCATTCTAACTGACACAAATTTACTCAGTTTATTTTTGCCAGATGAGGATCTTCCCCTGAAATGATGACAGCAGGCCAGACTGGGGGAACATAACAAGAAATAAACACTTGGTATAAGTTCTGCTGTTGTATTCAAATGCCTTAATTGAGTTTAATGGTGATTGTTTACAGCACTGAGTGCAATCCCTGTCATGAAGTGGGAGAGGAGGTGAGCAAGATGACAGGAAGAGAAAGGGACACATATTTCACAGAATCTCAGAATATCAGGGATTGGAAGGGACCTCAAGAGATCATCTAGTCCAATTCCCCTGCCAGAGAAAAAACACCCAGATCAGGTCACATAGGAAGGCATTGAATGTCTCTAGAGAAAGAGACCTCAAAGCCTATCTCTGGGCAGCCTGTGCCACTGTTCTGTCACCCTCACTATGAAGATTTTTCTTGAATTTACATGGAAACTCCTGTTGTCCAGCTTGCACCCATTGCCCTTGTCCTACCATTGTGTGTCACTGAGAAAAGCCTGGCTCCATCCTCCTGACACTCTTCCTTTACATATTTATAGATATTAATGAGGTGACCCCTCTAGGTCGTCTTCTCCAAACTGAAGAGACCCAGGTCCCTCAGCCTTTCCTCAGAAGGAAGTTGCTCCAATTCCTTCATCACCTTGTTGCTCTGCACTGTACCCTCTCCAAGAGTTCCTGGAGTACCTTACAGAAACTACAGTATCAATTTTCTAAACTTCTTTCCTTCTTCTATTGATCTGATGATATTAGGATGCAACATGGTACAGCCTTCATAGCAATGAGCTGGCAGGACTGTACTAATATTAGCATTTAGGAGAATTTATCTGGTTGAGTTAGCTTTGGACACATGTGCATTCTGTTGAAAAAGCACACGAGGGGATCTTCAGAGAGAGCTAATCATTGCAATGAGCACGGGGCTGAAAGCAAGCCCTGTTGATTGCTGGATGGTAACCAAGACATTAGAGATCCCCAACAACTAGTTGCTTTGTGGATATTTTAACACCTCCATTGCTTCTGTCTTCTTCATGGTTTGCTTAACACTGATCTTCTAATTTCAGCTGCTCACAGTAACCAGAAGTAATTTGCCAAAGGTAACAACAGCAGCAAGGAACTGTGCTTAGGATTAGCTCCCATATTGCCACCATAATACAAGAGCATTAGCATCAGATAGCAGAGAAGATTTTGAGTCCCAGCACAATGAGATGGATGCTACTAAATGTTAGGCTACTGTGAAAGATTCCACAAAACACAATTACCATGATTATAGGCTATAAAAAGTAACATTACAAAAGAGCTCACTTGAAGAAGAGGAGCAAAAAAATAGATCTGTCTAGAGGTGCCTTTTACATGATTGCAGCACATCTCAGCAGTCGATACAAAAAGGCAGGTTTTAGCCAGGAAAGCAGAGTGAATTGGGATTTCCATTGAACCACTGATACCTCCTCACTCCCCACCCACCATCTGGTCCTGCTGGTTTTGTTCTGATGAGATGAGCCATGACCAACTTGACACCTCCCAAAGGTGTTAAGACAGCAAGCATTTCACAGAAGGAATTCCCCATCACCCACAATGGCATGTGGAAAGAAAGAGACTTTGAAAGCAAACCAGTAGAGGGAATGTCACATGAATATAAACTTTCCACCACAGATTATATAAAAATACCTTTTCTTTTGGTAGACATGGACTAATCTAAAGACCTTTGTTAGATTTTCTATAACCAGAGCAGCAGACTGGCCCTGTGCACACATTATACATAATATACTTGTCATATTCAGTGCCATATTGGGATAACATTAATCACAGATCATATAACTATATAAACCTGTAATAAACATATAAATCTGTTACTTGAGTGAGCACCCACTCTTCCTCACCACAGTGTCACAGAATCCCAGAATATCAGGGATGGGAAGGGACCTCAAGAGATCATCTAGTCCAATTTCCCTGCCAGAGATGGTCACACAGGAAGGTATCCAGGCAGGTTTTGAATGTCTCCAGAGAAGAATCCTCCACATCCTCCCTGGGCAGCCTGTTTCAGTGTTCTGTCACCCTCACATCATCTATGTCAGGTCTGTGTCATCTACATCAGGTCTGTATTTCAGCCTTTGGTTCATTCATGAATGAATTCTGGGGATTTTCTGCTGTCCAGCACAAGCCAATGATTACCAAAATCTCAAAGATCAGCAGCCATTCTCCTGTCACTTTACATTGATATTTTCTAACTCCTCCTATCTCTTTTTCAATAAGCCAAAGTATTCCTTTCTAGCAATGCAGCTTGTTAAAAATATTTTAATGACAGGTATTACTGCCACAATGTGAATTTTTTTCCCCCCCTCTCATTAGCTGCTCCACTTATCAATTCCATTTTTCCACCATCCCAAGGTGCATTCACTTCAGACTCTGCTTTGTCCAGAAGTACAAGCACAACCCAGAAATTCCTTACAAAGAAAAAGTGACTGACAAAGTAGTTTAAGGTTTTAACTACTGATTCCTTTGGATAACTTATGCACAGGTCACCATCTTCTTTTTCTGGGTAACCTGTCATATCTCTGCTATGGAGGAGCTTACTTAGCTTGATCAATAACATTCTGCCCTGCCATTTTGGGACACTGAAGCATGAAAAAAAACCCTCTGAAAAACACTGAGCCCTTTTTTGAGCTTCAGACAACTTACACTCAATGTGTACTGTAAGAGCATAGATCTGTTGTGCTTTTCAGTGATGGAACACAAGTAGTTTGGATGCACTAGTGATAGAAAGCAAACAAAGAATAATATATTGTTGAAGAAAGAAAATTCACACAAACAAACGGGTGTTCTCAGTACCATGAAAGGCAGAAATGAAGAAAGGAGCAGTTTTAAAGTCAGAGGTAACCTAAAGTATACCTACTACACGTGAGCTCATTTGAAACTATGCTCTTGTTGAAGCCTTGATAGGAATGAGGCACAGAGTGATGAGAAGCTCTCAGAAGTACTTGCTTGCATTTTTAGCTACTTTAATGATAGCTAAATGGCTTCAAACCAGAGCAGGGAAGGTGTAAATTGGACATTAAGAACAAGTTGCTCACCATGAGGGTGGTGAGACAGTGGAACAGGCTGCCCAGAGAGGTGGTGGAGGCCCCATCCCTGGAGACATGCAAGGTCAGGCTTGATGAGGCTCTGAGCAACCTGCTTTAGTACAAGATATCCAANACTCTGCTTTGTCCAGAAGTACAAGCACAACCCAGAAATTCCTTACAAAGAAAAAGTGACTGACAAAGTAGTTTAAGGTTTTAACTACTGATTCCTTTGGATAACTTATGCACAGGTCACCATCTTCTTTTTCTGGGTAACCTGTCATATCTCTGCTATGGAGGAGCTTACTTAGCTTGATCAATAACATTCTGCCCTGCCATTTTGGGACACTGAAGCATGAAAAAAAACCCTCTGAAAAACACTGAGCCCTTTTTTGAGCTTCAGACAACTTACACTCAATGTGTACTGTAAGAGCATAGATCTGTTGTGCTTTTCAGTGATGGAACACAAGTAGTTTGGATGCACTGGTGATACAGTGAAAGAAAGCAAACAAAGAATAATATATTGTTGAAGAAAGAAAATTCACACAAACAAATGGGTGTTCTCAGTACCATGAAAGGCAGAAATGAAGAAAGGAGCAGTTTTAAAGACAGAGGTAACCTAAAGTATACCTACTACATGAGAGCTCATTTGAAATTATGCTCTTGCTGAAGCCTTGATAGCTCTGAGAAGTACTTTCTTGCATTTTTAGCTACCTTAATGATAGCTAAACAGCAATGTCTTCAAACCAGAGCAGGGAAGGTGTAAATTGGACATTAGGAACAAGTTGCTCACCATGAGGGTGGTGAGACACTGGAACAGGCAGCCCAGAGGGGTGGTGGAGGCCACATCCCTGGAGACATGCAAGGTCAGGCTTGATGAGGCTCTGAGCAACTTGCTTTAGTACAAGATGTCCAATCTTACTGCAGGGGGGTTGGACTAGATGGCCTTTGAAGGTCAATTCCAACTGAACACAGTCTATGATTCTATGATCAAAGCATCACATTGATTTTACATGCACTGAAAGCAACATCTCTATTAAATTCATCCCAGGTATTGAACAAAAGAGAGAAGCAGAAACAAAATCAGCACCTACTATTTTTGCCAAAATCACCTTCTCTGAGGAGTATTTGCACTGCATGAGAAATGTCCCAAAAAAGCAGCCTCATCAGTGGTCTCTTATCTTCTCTAACTGCAGCCTAAGTAAAAAAAAACATGGCAGATTCCTTTATAGCCCTGGGAAATATGTGAATTTGTCCATCAGCTCTTGAGGCAGACACATAAATTGATCTCCACAAGATGCCTCCTTCAGAGAAGCTGCACAGCAGTCCTGGTCACATCTGTATGTCTTCATCTCTCCTGCAAATAACTACCCTGCTAAGAGCAGGACATCCTGACTTTTACCCTCTTCTGCCTTCACATCCCTTCAGAACTCACTTTTTGTTTCTGTGCTGAAAATGGAGTCACAGCAGCTTCCACATCACTTCTCTACTCTTGCTTCCAAACTGTCAAGCCACCAGACCTTTTTTTTTTGTTTTTTTTTCCCCTAAATTAGAGTCACCATGAAGAGGAGAGATGGCACTGGGCAGGGGACCAGTTCTGTTGGTGTTTGGAAGAGCTGAGCTCAGCAGTGCTATCAACTGCTTCTTGGTGTGAGGACCAAACTGCTAATGAACCACTTCTCTGGGTTTAAACCTGCCTCCAGCATGGCTCTGCAACCTTTATTTTAGGCCTATTTACTTTGCAACACAGCCACAAGCAGTGGGACACATACACAGAAGCTTCTGAACCTTCAGCTTTGCTTAGAATCCCTTTCCATGATATGCCAAGTGTTTAACATGACTAATGATCAAACTGGAGGTATAAAGTTTCCTGGTGAAAAAGTGATAAAAATCATTGCAAGAAGCTTTTAAACAGTCCCTTCAATTATTTTCCAAATTCAGTTCAGAGGTGACAAATTAATGCTCCAGCATATTGAGGGAGCACGTGCCCTTTATTTAAACAGCAATATAGATATCAATTAGAGGACAAATTAGTTATACCTTTTGACTCATGTGCAAAGAAGAGAATTGCTAGAGTATTAAAGAGTTTTTAACTAGTGGGTAGTCTGGTAATTAGGGAGCTGTCAGAGCTTGTTATGTTATCTTGCAGCAGTTGGTGTTCAAAATACCTCTTGCCACTCATGATCTGAGTGGGATGCTGTTAATATGCAGCTACAGTCTGCAAGAGTTCAAAGGGTAGAATTTAATTACGATACTGTAAATTCTTAATTTTCAATTACTATGACACGAGGGAACTGCCCTTGAGAAAGGGCAGATAAAAGGCTTTTTGGCATTTACAAGTGTATGAATAAATAGGGAGGCAAAGAGAAATAATATTTGCAAGATTTTTCTTCTTTTTTTTTTTTACATTTGCAAGTTCCGCGGTTGCTTTTTTAATTTGTTTTTGCTGCACTGGATGGCAAACTGCTTTTCCCACATCAACAGTTACAATGCAGCATTTGCAGTTATTATCTCACTCCAGGCAGCAGTTTGGAGGCCATCAAAAACAATGCTTTGATCTGCAGTGTATTGTAAGCCCACGCACAGCTGATGGTCACCAGTGTTATGTGCAGAAAACAACCACCTATTCTAGGAAAAACCTTTATTTGTAATCAAATGCCCAGCTGCCTTGCTCAGACTCCTTTATTGTTCAATTCACAAGACCACATAGGCCAATAATGTGCAAATACTTAGGACTAGACCTCTCTCTGCCCTCCAGTTTCATCACCAACCTCACCACGAAATGCAGCAGTATAGAAATGATTCAGCCCTACCATCAACCAAATTCCATCTTCAGGCTGTGGGCCACATTAGAAATGATGCATAAAGCATCCCTCTTCCTTGCTGAGGCTCCAGATGAATAAATATACCCAGCCCCAGCTCATAGGATGACTTTTGTATGGAAGAACATCTATTCATTAGAAGGGCACAAAGGATCATCTTAAAGCCAATGTTAATAAGGAAAGCAAAAGAAAAAAAGATTACACAGAACCACAGGGTGTCAGGGATTGGAAGGGACCTCAAGAGATCATCTAGACCAATCCAACTGCTGGACCAGGAACACCTAGACTAGGTCACAGGGTGTCAGAGATTGGAAGGGACCTCAAGACATCATCTAGTCCAATCCCACTTCTGGGGAAGAAACACCTAGACCAGGTCACAGGGTGTCAGGGATTGGAAGGGACCTCAAGAGATCATATAGACCAATCCCACTGCTGGAGCAGGAACACCTAGACCAGGTCACACAGGAAGGCATCCAGGTGGATTTTGACTGTCTCCAGAGAAGGAGACTCCACAACTTCTCTGTGCCCTAAATAAAAGTCAAAAAGGCGATAACTTTTAGCCTGTGGGCAGTGCTTCAGTCCTGTTCATGAAGGAGAACACAGAACATCACTCTTGTGTAGCCTTTCTCACAGGGGAGCATCATCCCTGTGCTACCCCTTAGCAGCACAGCCTGTCATATATCACCTAGGAGCACACCCAGTGCATTTTGTCAACCTGCTTTTCTCTCTCTGTCATTTTCAGAGGTGCCAACACAAATGTTCACTCCAGGGCAGTGCAGCTCGATACAGAAACACAAAAATAAAAGGCTCCCCAGTGCCTGCAGTGAGGTGAGAAGTGATGCTGCTCGCCCTCATCCACATGCAGGGGCACGTGGAGAAAGGCTCACTCTTCCCCTTTGCCTGCAGCAGGAGGTTTTCAGCTTCTCTGGTCCTAGCAGTTGTCACAGACAGCTCTGAAACAAGCCTTAGCAGAAGGATAACAAGCAAATTCCCTGCATAAAAGGTAAAAAAAGGAAGCACACTGAGACCCTGAGACATTTCTTTTATCATTGAGGAGCACTAGTGACTTGCATTTTAGACTTAGAGATAAGTTACTGCAGCTTAACAAGTTACACCAGGGTAGAAGAGTGGCTTTAACCATGTCAGTGCACTTCAGGCTTTTTGCCTGAAATGAGACCAAGAGAATGGGGCTTCTCTTACACTTCTGGGAAATGGCTCTTAGGACAGGTTGTGTTACCTTGCCTCCATCACAAAGGCTGTAGAGACTTACAGGGTTCAGCTGACTGCTCATGTCACAACACATTACTGATTTAGTGGGGGAGCACTGAATCATAGAAGGGTTTGGGTTGGAAGGGACCTTAAACATCATCTGGTTCCACCCCTCCTTCCATGGGTAGGGACACCTCCCATTACACTACATTGCTCAATGCCTCCGTTTTGGGTGGGAAAGGATCTTAAAAATCTTCTAGTTCTAACACCCCTGCCATGGG
Source organism: Turnix velox (assembly GCA_013400935.1). Classification (NCBI taxonomy): domain Eukaryota; kingdom Metazoa; phylum Chordata; class Aves; order Charadriiformes; family Turnicidae; genus Turnix; species Turnix velox. The sequence continues at coordinate 25,721 of VZTY01006479.1, read as the reverse complement.
CAGGGTCACCTCCCACTAGGACCAGGTTCCTCAATGCCTCATCCAGCCTGGCCTTAAACACCTCCAGGGATTGAGGGGGTATCCACAACCTCACTTCCAGGGTCTCACCACCCTCACAGTAAAGAATTGCTTTCTTATATCATTAAGGAGATGAATAAGTCACTGGATTTCAGTTGGAAACACACTGAAAACCATCTTTCAGGTCTGCATTCCAGATATTCATGCAGTTCCAAACACCAGACCTACTAGTTTCACAGCTCCCAATAAAAACCAGCAAGATCAAACTCACAGAAAACTCCATGTCCCTCTCTGAAACTGCAGGCAGTTTTATTTTATGATGGTCTTTTTGCCAAGTTTCCCAAACAGCCTCTATCTTGGGGGGGCGACTGCAGCAGAAATCATGTTTGTGGGCGTTTCCTACCAAGCCCACAAAATAAAGATGAATGCTCCAGGGCCACGTATCTAAAGAAATCTTTTATTCAAGCTGAATAAATAGCTATAATCCAATTCCATGAAAACAGAGTGGGGTTGGTGGGGGAAGGGATAAATAGCCCTAATCCAAAGTTTACGTAGCGTGATGCTCCGCTGTGGCAAAACTGCACCATTAAAGTATTTTTTTTCTGATGTATTTTAAAAACATTCATAATTTATATAAAAACACCAGGCGGTACCTTTAAAGTTATTTAGCATGAAAGTCCAATAAAAAGGCACTCAGGTTTTGCCAGTGTGATACAATAGCTCTCACAGTACGTGCAGTTAGCCAGCTCTTGTGTTCAGGAGGGCAGGGAACAAAAGCTCAACACTTAGTGCTCTCTTTCAAATCAAGGGAAAGTCATTTCACCACTTAGAGTGATTTACATGCGTGGCAAGTCAGCCCAAAACTCAGGTGCCTTCCCCAAAGGAGGGAGAGGAAGCTCAAAAGGTCACAAGCACCATCACAAGCCCTAAATATAAAGCAGCTGCATTAGGTTTGGCAAAGATAAGAGATGCTGAAGGAAATCCCAACTGAAGCACGTCCTTCAAGTAACACACATGTAGTGATATCCTCATTTACTCAGTTATTCAGCAGTGGAGATGGCATCAGCTTATTAATTAGGCTATCAGCATGTGAGGCACCAACACACAGAAGTAGGAAAACAACTCATCTTCAAGCTGCAGGTGCACATACGTATTTGGGGTCTTTAATTTCCAATTCTGAGCTCACACTAGATCCTTGCTTTTTTTTAATTTCTTTTTTTTTTTTCTTTTTGCCAAAGAAAACTAAGGCAAAACCTTTCTCCTCAGGCCCCACTCTATAATCTAAGTCAGTGGGAGTCTATAAATACCACTAAGGGCAGATTTTGTCGCTATGCCCGGGATTAATGATTCAAGGAAGTAAAAAGAGTGGGGGGAAAAAAAAGAAAAATAGAAACAAAACTTCTTTCTTGTAAGACAGATGCTTTTTATGCTCTGGGCCACTCAATACCATAGCACTAAAAGCAGTAAAAAAGTCATGCTTACACTGGCATCCATGGTGCTTCATCCTGATAGGGAGTTAACTACCAGTACTTATACACATTGTCAAAGAGAAATCAAACAAAACAAAGAATAAACTTTTGAGAGGGGAGAACACAAATCCACTATGTGAATCAGGAGGAAAGAAAGGAACAGGTTGCCCAGGGAGGTTGTGGATGCCCTCTCAATCCCTGGAGGTGTTTAAGGATAAGACACTGAGCAGCCTGATCTAGTGGGAGGTGTCCCTGCCTATGGCAGGGGGGTTGGAACTTGATCTTTAAGATCCCTTTCAACCCAAATTATTCTATGATTCTACATCTGCTCCCAGGTCTGGATATGGGTTGGCTCACAGTACAATGAAAGAACTGTGGTTATCTGCACACATTCACCTCCTGCATCAAAGGCTGAGCAGTGCCACAAAATCAAGTGTTTTCAAGGTTCCATCTCTGGGCAGATCCATTGAGAACCATTTGCCCAGCTACAAACTAAAAGTGCTCAAAGCAAACTTAACTGATCTATAGTCTGATGATCTTCCTACTGAATTCCAGCAATTCAGAGAGAAAGGTTCACAGCTCACTTGCAGATAATCACAGAATGTCAGGATTGGAAGTGACCTCAAGAGATCACCTATTCCAATCCCCATGCAATTTGGGAAGTTTTTGTTTTACCTTCCTCACTCCATCACCCAATGACATATTTTAAACTGAAATAACCAAGGCTTCTGCCTCCTAAGGGGTTGGAGAGAGAAGTCAAACCAGCAGGGGCAAACTTGAACATCTGAATTTACATCTAAAAATGAGGAGGAACTTTTGAGGGTGACACAGCACTGAAATAGGCTCCAAGTGCATATCCTACAAGTGTATGCTACCAGAGAACAAAGGATAAAAGGAGCATGAAGTGAACTGGTGTCAAACAAAAGGGACTTGGTCAGGACTGGGATCTTGATGTTTGTGTGCCTGTGCTTACTCAAACACAGTGAAAAAGGCAAGTAATAACTTGGTAAGTGAATGTATTCAAAGAAAAAAATCGGTTTTATTAATTGTCAATCCTAATATTATATCCCTACATCACTTTATAGGTAACACCAGGGGAGCTAAGTGCATTACAATGTAAATACAGCAAAATGGAAATGTTTCTCTGAAAAGGATCGGCTCATCACCTGGGCCAGCTTCTCCATTGATCTACATTCCACAAAGCCTTAGGAATACTGTAAGAGCTGTAAATCGCTGAAGAATAGCATCCTTTGAGCCTAAATCTCCCCAGCCATTCAGAAGTCATGTTAATTGTTGCTACAGCTGTAACAGACAGGGAATGACTGTCAGTCAGGGCTGTTACAATCGATGGTATTGAAAGAGAGAACTGCAGTTAGTTACCACATCGATCACCTTAAAGAGTGATAAACAATTACAACTATCAGCCCAGTATCACTACTTAGGGCACTAAATGAAAGATTCCTACATCTTTAAGGTTGCTTTTTTTTTAATAGTTGATTATGCCTTTGTTGAAATTGAGTTTTATAAAATCTGTAGGGAAAAAAGCCCCCTCTCTCTAAATGCTAAAAGCACGAGGACCTGGAGGACAAATATCCTTGAAAACTATTGGAAAAAAAAAAGAAAAAATACACACACACAAAAAAACCCCAACACAAAAAAGGAAAAAGCCTTGCCAAGTTACAGATTTCCTCCTCAGTAACTCTTGCTGTCTTTGAACTGGATGTCGAGTTGTTCTTCTCTTTAACCAATAGCACCATAGGCTTGACACTCCTGTGAGCTCATGCCTGGGGCAAACCTGGTGATAGAGGGGCAGAATCAGAAGAAACACAGCTCCAGGGACCTGGCAAACTACAGCCTGAGTTAATTTGACAAAGCCAGGGCCAAAGGTGAAACCAGCCCACTCCCATGGATGTGTTTGATAGGCAGCACTGACAGCATAGAGCTCACATTCACAAGTTTTTCTTAGAGAAACAGCTACTATTTCACGTTCCTGTAGGAAATGGAGATATTAAAAATGTGCTCCATTTTCTCAGACACACTGATCTTCACCCTTGAACATTTAGGAATTTCCCAGAGGCAGAATTCTCAGGAAAGAGATCTGTATCATTGCAGAGTATACTGACATACAAGAAGGAATTTTCTCCTGCTTTCAGCTTCATTGCAATGGATGCAAATTGGAAGAGGGAAGATTTAGGCTGGGGATAAGAAAGGATTTCTATACTGTGAGGGTGATAAGACACTGGAACAGGTTGCCCAGAGAGGTGGTGGAGGCCCCATCCCTGGAGACATCCAAGGCCAGGCTAGATGAGGCTCTGAGCAACCTGATCTAGTGTAGGATGTCCCTTCCCATGGCAGGGGAATTGGACCTAGATGATCTTTGGGGTCCCTTCCAACCCAAACCATTCTATGATTCTATGTATTGAACCTGCTCTTTCCAATTCCCCATGCTGATGCTCTGCTCTGTAAACTGGATGTATCTTCCAGGCACCCCAGTTATGAGATATACTTTCCATTATTTCCTTTAAAGCCAAAACAATTGGGAAAAACATGGCTTTTTTCCAGTTGATGCAGAACAGCCATACAGAATCATAGAATGGTTTGGGTTGGAAGGGACCTTAATGATCATTGAGTTCCAATCCCCCTGCCACAGGCAGGGACACCTCTCACTAGATCAGGTTGCTCATCACCATTTATTTCTTTTAAAAATATAGCATTATCAGCTACAGGAGCAAACCAAGCAAGAGTACTGGCAGAAACATTCATAGTGATAAATGCAGACACACAAAAAAGGGTGTCACTGCCCCTGAAAAAAGTATTCCTATCAGCAGCCATTTCTGGGTTGGCTCAAACCCATCCCTAATTTAGTTTCATCTGCAAGGATATATTGTGAAACACTCCAAATTCACAGCATCTCTTCTCTTGCTGAGCCAAGCACAGGCCAGGTGGGACCGTGACCCTTTTAGGACTTTGCTTAATGAACTAAGTCAATGACCAGCACACCATGAATTTGCCTTCTGACCAAATCTCCCATGAGGCCAAGAGCAAAACAAAGAAAACTCTGACCTAGAGTGCTGCCTGCCACCTAGAGTGGTCTTTGTGAGGTCTCCTGTGCAAAAGCATCTCTAAACATTTTCCTGAGTACTTCTCCATCAGCAGTTCCTCTCCTGTGATTCATTGGAGCTACTTCTCCAAGAGTAGGGCTGAGGGGGGAAGATTGGGGCTTTTCAAAATGCAAGATCCCTCTCCTAAGTCATTATAATGTCACTGCTGACTGAATAAAGAAATGGGAATTGGGCCTCTCAGACTCCTGCATTTAAAAGTAGCCATGTAGAAGGCATATGTATGCCCATCAAGGGGTGAGTGCTGTGTGGGAGCCTTGTGCACAAATCTTATTCAATAAGCTGTGGGATGCATGGCAAAAGCCTGTGTACCTCTTCAAATAAACTACTATGAGCATTTATTTACCATTTCTATAGTCCATGTCAATCAGCTTTGGAGAGGAAAAAAGAAAAAGTAAATTGTGGTCTCTACAATGCTTCAGTCCTGCAACACTAAACTACTAGATGGTTGTTTCCATCATCTTTCTGTACAGCTTTGGAGAAGATTTGCCAGCCCATCTGTTTGCACAGTGTTAAGGGCCTGTTTGTATAGGAAACAAATGCAAAGGTTGACAAAAAAGATGAAAAAAAAAAAAAAAGAAATCAAAACCCCTCCACACATTGCAGTTTAGAAACCAATAAACAGAAAACAACCCAAATATAAAGAATTCCTGAAACATTTTGGGAAAGCAGACTGATTTCAGGCTGGACAAGACACTGAGGGGAGGTGTCCCTGCCTATGGCAGAGGGGTTGGATCTCAATGATCTTTAAGGTCCCTTCCAACCCAAACTATTCTACGATTCTATGATTTCCAGAAACACATTAAAATTTTTCACAATTAGTTGTAAAATAGAAGATTCAAGATTCATGTTGTAAAGAAAGAAAGAAAGAGTCTCCATCCTCAGGGCTGATAGATGTTGTGATTTGCAGAGCTTTAAAAATAAAAAAGCTCCATAACACCCACCCTCCCCACCACCCCCTCTTTCACTCCCATTTTAAAACATTGCTTTGCAAAGCAGTCAAGAAGCAGTCCTGGAAGAGCCAAATCAAACTGTATCTTGTCCTTGAGGATATTAGCTGAGAAATGATTTTTGCAAGCTACACTGTAAGGCATACATTCATCTGATGACAGCTTTTGAATCTTTAGATAGAGTTGAACTTTGGCCTTTTTTTCATAATGCCAGCAAGCCTGTCTCTCTGAAAGTCCTCAGAGTCACTCCTTTTTTTTTTGCCAAACACAGAGAAATAAATCTATGAATAATTCCTTTGCCATTTCAATTCACTGCTCCCATTTCTCATGCAAGTTTGTGGGCCTGCTCCTGGCTTTTTTTTTTTCCTGCCAGGCTATAAGCTAGCACATAATTTTAAAGAAAGAGATAAAAGTAATTAAGCTTATTGGGTTTTCCAAGTTGCTGGATTTTTAATTTTTTTTAAGGGAAATTAAAATCTTTTTTCTTTTCTTATGCTTTCTTATCTCAGGGCAATTGCCAGCATTTTCCTTATGTTTCAGAGTGGGCACAAGGACTGATTCAAACTGCGTGTAGAATTGAAGAAACTGAGAATGGATTGTCTAATAAAAAGCTTATTTTAGCTCACAAGATTGCCAGGGGTAGGATACTTAGGAGAAGAAAATAAAAGTCATTTAAGGGTTGAATAAAGAAACTTCACTTCCTCTAGCCACTTATAAGAACAAAGTCTCCTTAGGGCCACCCTGTGTGCCACTTCCATAGTGGACTTGATGCCTTCCAAGTGAGAACTTCTCCTCAGCTCCCAGCAGTTTCCACTAGCTGGACTTTCAGCGGCTAATGAAAACCACCAAGATCTTAAAAATAAGAATTTACTCCTAGGAAAACAATTTTATGCCAGGACGACACACAAGAGAAAATAGCTCTTAAATAGGTAGATAATTGTCAAGGAATAGGAAACTTCAGTGCTCAGCCCCTCCACCAAAGGCTGCTGAAGTCAATTAGAAGACTTCACGCTGTCTGTGGTATGTGACTTAGCTGTAAAATCATAGAATAGTTTGGGTTGGAAGGAACCTTAAAGATCATCTAGTTCCAACCCCTCTGCAGGGGACACCTCCCACTAGATCAGCCTGCTCAGTGCCTTGTCCAGCCTGGCCTTAAACACCTCCAGAGAGGGGGCATCCACAATCTCTCTGGGCAACCTGTACCAGTGGTGAAGGCTCAGTGACAATAGTGAAGGTGGCTAAGAAACTTGTACTTTTTCTCACTTACCACCCCTGTAGTCAATGAGCAAAATCAAAGAGATGATCTAAGAAACCAAAAATGCATCCCAAAAGAAGGCATTGCCTCAATCTTCCACCTCTTGGGTAGGTTCCATAGGACCTCAAGTGGTGAAATCCAGGAGGGTATTTCAGGAATCCATATGGGATTAAGTACAATAATATCTATGGCACAATTTCTCTTAAATACATCTTACATCTGTCAAATGCTCCCTGCAATCAATACTTTTATGACTGTAGCTGCAAGCGGATAAAGAAACATCGCAGCTGCAATCTTTTAAACTGGTATCAGCCAGATATAATGGGATATTGGAATTAACGTTAGCTCAGTCAAGCATGGCAGCTTGGTGTAGTGACTAAGTGTCAGCTGCTTGGAAAGTTTACATCTCTTTTAATTACCACCATTACCCAACTGACTGGTTTTCTGCTCCTGTGCCTCCTGGAGGCTGAGAAGGAGCAACAAACTGTAAGACACACACACACTTCAGCGAAGTTTTCCTCTGAATGGTTAGGAGTGGATGTTGATCCACATCAAAGTACTGTCTCCTGCCAAGAACCACATTTCAGAAAACCTCACCACTGCTTGGGATGGGGGGATAAGTTCTATTTTTATTCTCCTACTTGACATCATAGCTTTTCAGGGCAGCAATATTTGCGGGAACTTAGAATCATGGGTTTGGGTTGGAAGGGACCTTAAAGATCGTGTAGTTCCAACCCCCCTGCCATGGGCAGGGACACCTTCTACTAGAACAGGTTGACCAGGAGTTTGACCAGCAGGTCAAGAGAGGTGATTTTTCCCCTCTACTCAGCTCTGGTGAGACCCCACCTGGAATATTGTGTCCAGTTTTGGAGTCCTCAACATAAGAAGGACATTGAGCTGTTGTAGCAGGTCCAGAGGAGGCCACAAAGATGATCAAAGGGCTGGAGCAACTGCCTTATGAGGAAAGGCTGAAGGACTTGGGGTTGTTCAGCCTGGAGAACAAAAGGCTCAGGGGGGACCTCAGAGTAGCTTCTCAACACCTAAGGGGGCTACAGAAAGGCA
>VZTY01006479.1:0-17798 GCA_013400935.1 Turnix velox | reverse complement strand
CTGCCTATGGCATAGAGGTTGGAACTCTATCTTGAAGGTCCTTTCCAACTGAACTATTCTATGATTCTATAATGCCCCATCCAGCCTGGCCTTAAACACTTCCAGAGAAGGGGCATCCACAGCCTTTCTGGGCAACCCTCACAGTATACTTAGTTCAAACAGATCAACTTAAGTTAATCAAGGAGTTTTCTTACTGCAAGGCCTCTCCTCCATCCCACCAAGTTCAGGGTGGTCGAAATTCTGCTTGTTTTGTTTCTAATTAAGTCTTCCCTCTTTCATCTCCAGGCTAAAGCAGCTCTTCAAACCAAATCCTGTGGGTTACATACTATGCACAAGAACTATTTTTCCCCCGTGTGCAAGGGCAGGCTGAAAAAATAGACTTCACGTTTAATGAGTTCTGTTTTCAGCTAAAACACCTTTACTTTGTCAACCCAAAGCTTCCAACAGCAGAAATTCTGTGTGAGGGAGCACCAGGTAAGCACACACCTACAGAAAACCTGCTTAATGGGTCAATCTATACCTGAACTGTGTAAGACACAAACAGGGACCACTGGGATGCATTGAGGGATGCATTGAGTGCTGCTTCCAGTGAGAACTATGGGAAATCCTACACTGGTGACTGAGTGCTAAGACCTTAGAATTAGACCTTTTCTGAGAGACAGCAGTTTGAAGCAGAATTCAGATAGGGAGGGATATCTCATCACCTCCTTCCCTGCTTTCCAAGCCTTCAAATCATGTTTCTGTGGATTGCATTCCAAATGTACTCCCCTTGAATCCATTTTTGAACTAAGTATTGCAGGAGCTATGAAGAGATGTTTTCATAATGAGGGCAATTATCATTGCATTTTAATGTACTGCAATACAGAGCCACGGTTCAGTAGCTTTACTTTAGAGCAAGTGTTAAAATAGAGAGCTTTAGATCTATCATGAAATACATCTGTAACTAACCTTTTTGGTGCTGCATGCCAGGATTTTCTCATACTAAACACTAATGAGGTGTGCTCTGGCCTGCCTGCCACAAGTGGATGATGCTCTTCTAATGAGTCTAGAGCTAAAAAAAAAAAAAAAAGGAAATAACTACCAAGTCATTTTGGCCTCTTTTTACGTACAGTGCCATCTAATAACTCTAATTGTGGCAGAATATTGCTTCCTATAGATTGATATCACTAAGTTTAAAAAAAAAAATCTAATCAGAGTGCAGCAAAGGACAGGGGAGCTCAGAGAAAAAATAAGATTAGCCATAGCTGACTATCAGAACCATAACAGCACTATAAATCCCATTACTTCCAATATATCTGGCTTAGCATACATAGATGGAAAGGAGAAGGAAAATACCACATGTGGGTACATTATTTTCCTTGGCATACAGTATAGTTTTCTGAGAAGGGAAGGGGAGGACTATGCTTAGGGGATGGTGAAGGAGGACTCCCCTATCTTTTTTCAAAGAGAAAAATCTCCATTTCAGACTCACACCAGGCATCTTTCATTGTGGTTTCCCTTAGAGTATACCACTTGTATAGTTTTTTGAGAAAGGAAGGGGAAGACTATGTCTAGGGATGGTGAAGGAGGACTCCCCTATCTTTTTTCAAAGAGAAAAATCTCCATTTCAGACTCACACAAGGCATCTCACATTATTATTTCCCTTGGAATACACCACTTGTATAGTTTTTTGAGAAGGGAAAGGGAAGACTATGTTTAGGGGTGGTGAAGCAGCACTCATCTACCTTTTTTTCAGTAAGAAAAATCTTCAATTCAGACACACAGCAGACATCTTTCATTATTATTTTCCTTGGAACACACCACCAGTATAGTTTTTTGAGAAGAAAAGGAGAAAACTATGTTTAGGTATGGTGAAGAAGCACTCACCTATCTTCTTTCAATGAGAAGAATCTCCATTTCAGACATATACAAGTAATCTTTTGGAGGAGAGGTAAAACCACCAGCCCCCAGGTACTACTGGGAGCCTGTCCAAAGGTTCTGAGCTCAGACAAGCCTTGAAAATCCTTCTCCAGCCTATCAAGACCCAGCAAAGTCAGCTGAGCTTTGTTAGCAAATTGGCCAGGCAATGTAGGTAAACTTTAGTTATCCCCAAAAGGCAATTAAAAGGTCTTACAAGGCAAGGCAGGTTAGTCAGTGATGGAAAAAGAGATTGGCAGCCTTGTCCTGGGAGGTGGGAGCCAAGATAGCTGGGATAATTACCCAGATTGTGTGAGAACACAAAGCTCTTTGGGTCTCAGTTAAGAGCGGAGACAGGCAAGCTGTGACACAGAAGATGTGGAGATGGTAATGATGTTAATCAGAGACTGAAAATAAACCAAAGCCTGAGCAGAGATGTCCTTTGCATCACCCTGGTCCTGTGAGGAGGGTGTTGCTTTTGCTGTGCTGGCTTGACTCCTCCAGCTGCCCTGCTTTTAGACAGTGGAAACATTAGATGTGTCACTGGACCTCCTGCTCTAGTCTGTGCTTTTGCAAAGAAGCTGCTTTTATGCATAAATGAGTGCTCTCGGGGAACCTGGGATGGAAGCCTCCATGAGTGAGATGAAGCTTTAAAGCAAAGCCTGTGAAAAACCCAACCTGGAAGCAGTTTAACTACTGGTATCAGAGGTGGCAGAGGCAGCTAATGGAGCAGGGAAGAGAAAAGAGAACAACACATAAATTGTGAGGCCTGGGGTCAGCCAGAGGAGAATGGGTAAGAAATCTCCTTTATTCCCACTCTCACCTCTTGTGATTTCCCCCTGCAGAAAGGAAAGGGCTTTCCAAGTGAAGAAGCCATCAATGCAAGCAGAGTTTTATGTTGGCTACAAAAATGACTGTCTTATTGAATCTTCTCCCAAGAATCACCATCAAGCTCTTCCTGTGCAATGTAACATCTCTCCCCTTCCATAAAGTCTTTCTCTTTGTGAAAACTGCACTGTTCTTCAGTGGCTTTTTCCCAGGCATGAACTTCCATCCTTTCACCCAGGAACCCCCACCTCACCCCAATCAATCTCTCCTAAAGCCTTCCTATATCTCAGTCTCTCAAGGCAGCAAGGGAAGGCAGCATTTCTCTACAAATCTGCAAAGAAATGGGTTCTGCAGCTCAGAAATGCTAAATATTAGCAATGCATTTGAGGGAACAGGATCTGTGCTTGCTTTTAAACACCTTGGTAATGCACTAATCTCCCCATCCACATTAAATTCTTAGCATCTCCCCAGAGGAGGCAAGATTACTGCATCAGCCACAGAAAGGGAAACGTTGTTTTGCCATTGTGATTCTACCCACAACTTCTAGTGCTGACTTATTAAAATAACTTGCCCCTGACTTTCACAGGATTCTGAAGGTGACAACGTTTTGAGACGTGACATCCGTCTCCAACAGAGAATGCAGTTACAGGAGCCTTCTAATGGCTTTTGCAAAGCAATAACTCTGCAACTTGGAAAAGAAATAAATATGAAACAGCTACTTTTATTAAGATCCTCTTTTTCATTAATGTTTGTATGTTAGACCTGGGTATAATCCTGTGGATATTGATGACAGAGAGCTGGATTCTATGGCACTGAAAGCATCCTCTTCCTGTGATTTATTTTACTGTAAATACCCTTCATTAACTGTATTGAAGAATTAAAAAAAAAGAGAAAAAGAACATATTGATATATGGGGTTTTTTTCCCCCCAAGCTCAGGTGTGTCTCTGGCAAGGATAATCTGTCAGTATTTAGAAACAGAATAAAATCCATCAGAAACATAGATGTTTCTGCTTCAGTGTGTTGGGGAATTCTACCAAAAGTCACTTGGGAGCCCTATCTAATACAAGGCTTCTGGAGATCAGAAGGAGATATTTGTTTGCAAGTTTCACTCCCAACAAAGCTACTCTGTGCAGAGACAGTCCCCAATAGACCCACCATCACTGACAAAGTCCTCAGTGGCCTCCCTGCACCTTCTGCAAGTGCTCCCACCAGCGTTTTATTTTGCTAAACCAGATCAAAGTTTTGAATCTCCTCACAAGTCATGAAAACATAAACACTTCCACAATAAAAGCACTCAGCAGCAATCTCAGATATGGTAGATATCAAGCTCAAGGAGTTATTTTTCCTCATATCCATAAAACTTTCTTCTTAAGAAGCCTGGGAGCACAATTTACAGAAAATCCAGATTCAATTCCCTTTAACTTCAGGTTTGCCCTTGACACTTCCAGCAGGAAGGTTTCCTTCCAGTAATTTTACAGTTTCAAACCACCAGCCCTGCTTTTGGAGCTGCTCAAGTATAAAACCTTTCTCTTTTGGCAAGAATCCTACACAGGTGAGTTTAAATGCCACAGGTACCTGCAAATGAGCCACAAAAAGGGAACCTACAGTCACTTGTTGTCACTTAAATAAGGACAAAAGATTCTGCTTTTAAAAGAAAAAAAGTTAATATGGTATTTGCAAATATCAAAAGTATTTGATAGATAATTTTTAATGAACATTTATTTAATAAATGCACTTTCTTCCACTCCAACACAAACCATTCTATGATTTCCATATCAATCACACTCTGTAAGGAGCACCTTTATATCATCTTAAGAAAGAATAACAACAATAGAAATTACTAAAAAAGAGCTAGAGGCACCAAAAATTCTGTAATTAAAAGTGCCTAACATCATATTCATGCTTTCATGTATCAGATGCTCCCAAACTGCTTTTGCTGCATTCATTACACTGTGTAGAACTGCAAGTGATAGTCATGGTCTTGAGTTAAATTATCCTGCTTCAAAAATCAGCCTCTGCCCCTCTACCCCAATCTTGTCGTGCTGCTTGGCTTCTAAGTTGGTCTCTGCCTTTAATTGAATCCTTATCTTTAATGCTTCATCCTTCTTTCACTTAAAAAAAAAAATTGCTTTGTGCTGCAAAATGTGGCAGAGGATTTTGGGAAGGAAGGGAAAAACCTCACTGCAGTAATCTCAACCCCTATCCTAGTGCCAATTTAGAAACAACGTGTCAAAAATCTCCCAAGTGGTGTTTTCCTCCCATATGTTTTCAAATATTCCCTCCCCAGGAGGTGCCCCTTCTGAGAGAACACCCCTACCCAAGCCAGATGCTCCAGATCCACACTTTAATTAGTGGGAAGGGAAAAAGGGCATGGAGCAGGGGAGGCAGTGAGCAGGGCTGGCTGCACAGTGGGGTATGATGCCAAGGTCTGTGTTCAGGAGTGACCCAGGACCTTTTTCATTGTAACTGATGCAAAGAGGAATCACCAGGATTCCCCTCAGACAGACTGGGGATGCCAACTGGCAGGGAGAGAGCTCATCTGGGCTAATTACTGAAAGGGGAGGACAAGTAAATGAGTCACAGCAAAGGAAGTCTCAGCAAACCATGGCTGTTCCTTTCATCACATTAAAATATGGTATTTCCTCTGGGAAACATCAAACCCATTCCTTTTCCTTTAACATTAATAAAAATCACATCAGAAACACCAGCACAGAAATGTGACTAAGTTTTAGATACATGGCTTTTTTTCTGGAAAGCCTGAAGTGCTAAATAATCTTTAATCAGTAGAATGTTTTGCATTTGAATTTTGTTTTGTGGAAATTATTGAAAGGAAGGCTTTAAAAGCAACTTTTAGGTTCATTTCAGTCCTCTAACATCTATCTCTTCAAAGTTCAGAGCAATAGCTGAGCAGTCGAGTGCAGCAGTACTGGGAAATACACATCAGCTGGAAAATCACAGTGCTATCACATGGACATTATCTGGAAATAAAGATCAAGTAAAAATTATCAACATGTACAGTAAATATTAGGGAAGGATATTAGTGACAATGAACTGCAGAGGTAAATACGATTATCACAGCAGAGAATCAGTTTTTACTATTCCAGGAAAGATTTGGTGGTATTTCCAGGAAGAGGATGGGCTGAGATCCTTCCCACAGGATCCAACAAACTTCAAGAGGAGCAAACACAGGCCAATAAAATAATTGCTTTGAAAAGCTGCAGTTTTTAGCCTTGAGGGTAAAAAGATCAGAATCTCTAAGATTTCTGTGGAAATTCTTAAAAGTGCAAGTGCAGGGCTGTGCTTTCCCCTGCACACATAAGGAATCAGAATCATTGAGAACAGGAGATCATTTCTGTGCTCAAATTAAGTTGAGATTTAGCAGTGTGCAGGATCCAGTGCGCAAACATCTACTCCAGGGTAAAAGATGGGCTGTGCAATTCTAGAGACTGCTATAAAGTTGTGTCCCTTTGCAGAGAATATTTGGTTTAAACACTTTGCTCAGGTACTCAAATAACTCATGAGCTTCCCCCTCATGGTAGAAAGAAGCTGAAGGTAGTTCTACTCCTCAGGCTCAGCTCAGTCTCCTCCTTCAGGGCATTCAAAATGGGCACCTGAGGTACTCCACTGACATTTCTTCACTGAAGGGATTGGACCATCTCTCTTCTGAAGAAGGGCTGAGGGAGCTGGGTCTCTTTAGCTTGGGGGAGAATGAGGGGGACCTCATTAATGTTTATAAATATGTAAAGGGAGAGTGTCAGGAGGATGGGGCCAGGCTCTTCTTCAGTGACCTCCAATGATAGGATAAGGGGCAATGGGTGCAAACTGGAACACAGAAGGTTCCACAGAAATATAAGAAAAAACTTCTTCACAGTGAGTGTGGCAGAACTCTGGAACAGGCTGCCCAGAGAAGTTGTGGAGTCTCCTTCTCTGGGGACATTCAAACCCTTCCTGGACACTTTCCTGTGTGACCTGGTCTAGGTGTTCCTGCTTTGGTAAGGGGATTGGACAAGATGATCTTTTGAGGTCCCTTCAGATCCCTGATATTCTGAGATTCTGTGATTTTTCATCCATGGAGTATTTCACTGCTCTAACAGGGTGTGCTGAAACCTATTATAAAAAGTAGGAGGTTTTTATCTAGGGCAGGTAGTGCCCAAACAAGTATTTTGATACACTTGCAAGAAAGGAACAAGCCAAGAATCTAACAGGCATCGTATAATTACACAGATCAGATCAAGAGACTCTTTTTCCTCTGTCAGGTTGACTAATTGTTCCCCTGCACATGACAAATTTCTATTCAGATGAAAAAAGTAAAGTTTTTCCAACACAACTGCAGTAAGCCCTTAAACCCTGTAGTGTGTGAAGGTTTGAGATGTACCTAATGCATGGTGTCAAGGGTATTTCAGGTCTCACTTTGTGTCACATCGAGTCATTATTTTTTTTTATTGATGCATTACATTCCTGGGGCTGGGATGGCAGAAGTTGCAGGGAGGCCTCTGAGGTGCAGGCCTGGGTAAAAGAGAGCATCATGTCATGAGATATTTATCAAGTAATAATGTGAGCCATTGAAAAAAGAGATGAGGTGGGGACAAAGGCTTCTACAGCTGGGAAAGGTATTGAACAGTTGGAGCCTAGGAACAGATAGCTCAGTGGCAGCTGGCTGTCCCTGACTCCCTAAAAAATTAATCACTGCAGATAAATGCATGAAAAGACAAAACCTCCTTCAGTTCTCCACTGAAGGAGGTGGCAAAATTATCATGCCTGGTTCCTACTCCCTGGCCAATCTGTGCTGTAAGACCCAGATGTGCTCACAGCATTCCCAGTGTCATGGAAGAATAAGAAATCCATAGGAAACCATGTCCCACCACTGTGAACTCTCCTCCCACTCCCTCTGCACCACACAGAATGAGCTCCAGGTATTTGAGCCTTTACAATGTCAGGCTTGGCATGTCATAGTATCATAGAATAAAATCATAGAATGGTTTGGGTTGGAAGGGACCTTAAAGATCATCCAGTCCCAACACCCCTGCCATGGGCAGGAACACCTCCTGCTAAACCAGGTTGCTCAATGCCTCATCCAGCCTGGCCTTAAACACCTCCAGGGATTGAGGAGTCATCCACAGCCAATCTGGGCAACAGTGTCTCACCACCCTCACAGTAAAGAACTTCTTTCTTAGACCCAGCCTAAATCTCCCCTTTTCCAAATTGCATCCATTATCCTAGTCCTGAACCCTATTAAAAAGTCCTACTCCAGTCTTTCTGTAGGTCCTCTTCAGGTATTGAGAAGCTTCTATGAGGTCCCGCCTAGTGCTGTGGTGCAAACAAACACAAACAGGTCACCTCAAGGAACTGTCTTCTATCCCTTCAGTTACAAACCTGATACATAGTGCATGGACCAAAGAGTAAAGAGCTGTGACCACACAAAGAACATCACTATCAGCCTTCCCTGGCATTCAGCAAATTCCATTTGCAGCCCTAATACTCTCTTAACACTGGAGCAAAATCACTTCTCTGTGCTGTTATTTGCAATAGGTTTTTGTAAATATAAGAATTTCCTACAAACAATGCAAGAGCACTCTGTCCTCTCAGAACAGATATGTGTGTGAGCACCAGGAGTAGCCCCTGCAAATGTGCCTTGGCTTTGAAACAGTCATTCCATGAATATTTGTGTAGATAAAACCACACTGTAGAAATGCTCATAGAAAATTAGCAGAAGTGGAGCACAGAATAGCCAAAGGAAATGAATTTACAAGTGCAATGACATGAATATTCCCAGGAGGCACTGTGCAATTGAACTAACCCCAGTTTAAAACAGCTTTTTTTCCATGTTTTCAATATCTGCATTACACTTAGAAGAAAAATCCTTCTACCTCCAGCAGAACAGCAGATTAATAAAGGGCTGATAATGAAGCCCAGCCAGGTATCTTTTTACACTGGTAGAAGTGTGTCTTGCAATTACAGCATAAATACTGATTCTAAGTAAAACTGTAGCAAATTCCTATTCTAGACCTAATATTGGTAATGCAAAGCTGATCTAAGTACCTTTACAGCCTAAATAGAACATTTACAACCAAGAGCTATGTAATTAAGGGCTGGCAGAAGCTGATATAACTCATGTGAAGGCACTTCTGTGGTGCAGATTTCACATTTACTGTTCCAGCTTTTTGGTTTTAAAGACAGATGCTTGCAAAGACAGCACCTGGGAACAGCGTGGGCATCCATGGACAACAGCTCTGGGGAAAAAAAGCAGGATGGGATGACATGATACAGCTCATAGGGTGGTGCTAGAGGCTTTCCCACCTTTTATCTGCATCTCTCCATAAGGCACTCACTTCCTCCCAACTCAGCTACACCAAAAAAAACCTCCATTCAGGAGCAAGGTGGATTTCTGGATGTGCAGCCACATTGGAAAGGAGGGAGCTGCTCAACAGCAGGAGGTATGAGTTATGTGGGGGTCCTACAGAAAGGCAGGGGTAGGACTTTTTAATGAAATATCTGATGGGAGGACCAGAAATAATGGATGTAAATTGGAAGGGGGTAGATTCAGGCTTGACATAAGAAAGAAATTCTTTACAGTGAAGGTGGTGAAGCACTGGAACAGGTTGCCCAGAGAGGTTGTGGACACCCCCTCCCTGGAGGCGTTTAAGGCCAAGCTGAACATGGCACTGAGCAGCCTGATCTAGTGGGAGGTGTCCCTGTCTATGACAGGAGGGTTGGAACTTGAGGATCTTTAAGGTCCCCTCCCACCTGAACTATTCTATGATTCTATGTGGATAACTTCTTTCAAGGAAAAACACTATTAAGGAGGTGAAAGCTATTTTTCATGCTAATAGGAGAGAAATAGGTACAATTAAGTATGTTTGAAAATAGCCACTATATTTGATTGTCAGATAAAAACCCCTCATTTCTGTAGGGAGAATTTTTTCCTTGCACGTGTAGCTGGTGAAGGCAGGGAGGCTTTGCCATTCCTTCCACAGGCTGGGGTTTCCCTCTGCGTATAAAGCAGCCCATAAACATTTCATAAATGATTGCAATCAAATCCAAATAAATATATTTAATAGAGCAATCTTCTCAAGATTGATTCTGAAGAAGCTCTATAAAA
Source organism: Turnix velox (assembly GCA_013400935.1). Classification (NCBI taxonomy): domain Eukaryota; kingdom Metazoa; phylum Chordata; class Aves; order Charadriiformes; family Turnicidae; genus Turnix; species Turnix velox. The sequence goes on along the minus strand of VZTY01006479.1, from coordinate 7,974 downwards.
TGATACGTGCTCGTACATATAAAATCAAGTAAAAAAAGGCCCTTTTTTCCTTCATCTTTTAAATGACTGAATCCTCCAGACTGATGCCTTTGATTTTAATCTAAGAGGCTGAATTTGCAGATTGCCTGAAGATAAATGAAGATTCGTCACCTGTCCCCTAACATTTTTCTAATACATTGCTTCTCTTTTTGCAGACCTGCTAAGGATTGCCTTTAGTTTTTATCTCCTGTTGTAAAACCAAATTTGCTTTGAGTGACAAATAATTCATTGCAGAATTCATTTTTTTTTTACCTTTCCATGCCCAACCCATCTTTTCACAGTGGTTCCAGGGCATTGTCCTAGCCAAGGTAACAAAAAAAAGAAAAAAAATAATCCCAGCCAAACAACAAATCCACTCTTCTGTTTATTCCACCTTGCAGTTTTGTGTTTTGCTCTGGCAAGCTTCCAGCTGAATTAATTTGACATTCACTGATCAATCAAACTGTCTCATTACTACCCTCTGCCCGCCTTGTCATCATGGCCCAATGTTGACAAGAGCAAGGAATGAACACCCACAAGGTCACCTTCATAAAATTCTTCTATTTAATTGTAGCAGCCCTATGCTAACCCCCCTCCAGTTATCTGCAGTTCCTCCTCCATGTCTCTTCTTTTTTTCTACATGTGTAGTGAATTATTTTTACATGGGCTCATGTAGTTCACAGATGGAGTGACTCCAGCAGAGTGATTTAAGCAGTGGCCTCAGTAATTACAGCGAGTGTTCATCTAAAGAGGATGGTTTTATTTCAAAACCCACATGAATGACAGGCCAAGTGGATCACTCAGAGAGTGGTGCTGAGGACAATTTGGAACCCCTTCAGTGTGGTATTAATTATATTCATTACACAGTATTCACAAGAAAGCCACTTTCCTTGTTCTGTAGCTGATGAATTAGTGTTAATTAATTGCTGTTTATGTGTACCAATTGAGATGGTGAAATTTCATAGAATCATAAAATAGTTTGGGTTGGAAGGGACCTTAAAGATCATAGAGTTCTTCCAACCCTCCTGCCATAGGCAGGGACACCTCCCACTAGACCAGGTTGCTCAATGCCTCATCCAGCCTAGCCTTAAACACCTCTAGAGAGGTGTTTAAGCCTCTCTGGCCAATCTGTTCCATTATCTCACCACCCTCACTGTAAAGAATTTCTTTCTTATATCTAGCCTGAATCTACCAAAAAGACAGTAGCATTCCTCACCAGAACTGGTAATCTGCCAAAGAATTTCCAATGAATTGGAAATTTCTGTTATGAAAATCTCATGCAAGCAAAGCTCTGGTGAGACACCACCTAGTGTCCAGTCCTGGTGCCCTCAACATAAGAAGGACATTGAGAAGTTGGAGCAGGTTCAGAGGAGGGCCATGAAGGCGATGGGAGGGCTGGAGCAGCTGCCTTATGAGGACAGGCTGAAGGAGTTGGGGTTGTTCAGCCTGAAGAAGACTCAGAGGGGAACTCATAGTAGGTTCTCAATAGCTGAAGGGGGCTACAGAAAGGCTGGGGTAGGAATTTAATAGGGTCCAGTATGAAAGGATGAGGACTAATGAATGCAAATTGGAAGAGGGGAGACTTAGGCTGGATCTAAGAAAGAATTTCCTTACTGTGAGGGTAGTGAGACACCGGAACAGGTTGCCCAGAGAGGTTGTGGATGCGCCCTCAATCCTTGGAGGGGATGAGACATTGAGCAACTTGATCTAGTGGGAGGTGTCCCTGCCCATGACAGGGGATTTGGAACTAGATGATCTTGAAGGTCCCTTACAACCCAAACCATTCTATGATTCTATATGTGCCATGCAGAAGCTGGAGCATTTAAAAGGAGGTATCTGCTCTTCTGAAATAATTTGTCCTTTTGTGAGTTATCTTTAGACCCTATGATATTTTGCCATGGAGTCATTCTGGTTCACGTTTTACACTGATCACTGCTTTAGTGCACATTGCTAGAAAGGGAACTTGAAGTCCATTATAATCTCCTGAGAAAAATATAGCACAGTTTTGATTATATTTGGCTATACATATTCATGGGGACTAGGAATATCCCAACATTTACTGCCACCCAGGATCACATATGACACTGCCCCTTTCACAACATCAGACTTCTTATGCAGCACAACTATATCAAACTGAAATTTCAGGCTGCTTTTGTCTGAAAAACATGCCTTATTCTTCTTCAGGCTTCCTGTAAGATTTAAAAGCAAGTATGATCTGATAGTTAGGATTTAAATATTTCAATACATCAAATAATTTAATTTGTTTCCCTCCCATTTCTTAGAATTTTTTTATGAGAAACAAATGATTTAAACAGTAATTTCAATGTTGCATAGAATTTCTTTCCATCTAATGACACTTCAGTCTGTGTTAGGCATGAGTTTAGACTGGAGTTCTGAATTTGCACACAGAGCAGCAAATAAATCTCAAATTGAGAGATGTGCAGAACATTAATCAACTAGGACATGACCATGGAAACTCCATCACTGGCACAAACTTGGTAAGGATACTTTTATAAGGGAGAAGCTGTACAAGGTGGATGTTTCAACAAGTCAAAGTCATAAGACACCTTGGGACAAATTTACTAGGTACTTAGAAACCAAAGGGTATCATCATCTTTAAGAGGAAAACTCACTTTGCAATAAAACACAAGCCATCAAACTGGAGATGGGAGAGTTAAAGGAGTTATTAAAAAGGAAGGAAGTAGTTTGGCAGCAAGCCCTTTGGTGGACTTCCTGAATGCAAAGGGGAATCAAGGTGTTGCCACTCCAGCACCAGGGGAGAAAGCCCTGACTTAAAAAGAATTTGGAGAAACATATGGTCAGGTCTACCCAAGGTGTACCTGAAGCAGAATTAATAATCTAAAAAACTATGAGTCCAACAGAAGGAAAGCTGAAAGAACAGGAAATATAAGGGGGGAAAAAAATCTTATATTGTGAAGATTTATAACACTGGTAAGCACATTATAAATTAAGTTCTGAATAAAGGCATGAAGATAAAAATTTCTGTTGTTGTATGAGGTGGGAAAACCTCTTTTTACCTTGAAATTCAGTTTGATAACTACTGCAACACATAATTTCCATGCTCTTGGATATTAAAAAAGGTTTTTAAAAAGATATTTGTGGTAAAAAAGATAGGTCACCTTAATTAAGATGATAAATTCTGTGTTATTACTTTTCCAGCTAATCACACAATCAAATGCAACCTCCCCTCCCTGAACTGTTTGCTAATGTATAACAATCTCACAGGAGCTGGCCCAAAATAAGATGTTGACCTCATCATGCTGCAGAGAGTCCATCAGTCAAAACAAATAGGACACCCATTAAGTCCTTTTCACCAGAATCATTCCTACATCACCCCATAGTCCACCACTGTCTAAATACTGCGTGCCACTGCCAGACAACATGGAATCATAGAATGATTTGGATTGGAAGGGACCTTAAAGATCATCTAGTTCCCTTCCCCATAGGCAGGGACACCTCCCACTAGACCAGAAAAAGAATGAACACAGTGATGAAAAAAACCCCCAAATTACTGGACTCCATTTTTAATAACATTTTAAATCACATCTAAATGTAAAGGCTTGCAGCTTTTCTGCACACAGATTCCTCTTGACCAACTGACTGGGTTGTTGCCAGAATGGCAAAAGCTTGTGAGGACATCAGTCCCACAGGACATGGAAAGAAACTTATAAAACACTTGCTAAAAATTAAAAAGAGGTCAAGGAATACTTAAAATACGCTGATACATGAAAGAAAAGTGGGTTTGAGCATCTTTGCAAAGGGTTGCATTATTTTCACAGCACCATTCTGAAATTATGCCACAGTAGTGACTCTCATTTCGTAACTGGTGTTAGTTTGTGTGACTTTGGTTACCATATCTCTTGCTTTTGAGCAGTGAAAAAGGCATTTAAGTAGGCATGACAGAGAAAAGAAAGACACAAATATTACATTGAAATATAGAATCACAGAATGGTTTGAGTTGGAAGGGACCTTAAAGGTCAACCCTCTGCCATGGGCAGGGACACCTCCCACTAGACCAGTTTGCTCAGTGCCTCATCCAGCCTGGCCTTAAATGCCTTCTGAGAGGGAGCATCCACAACTTCTCTGAGCAACCTGTTCCAGTGTCTCACCACCCTCACATCAAAGAACTTCTTCCTTCTCTCCAGCCCAAATCTCCCCTCTTCCAATTTGCATCCATTATTCCTAGTCCTGCCATCCTATACCCTATTAAAAAGTCCTACCCCAGCCTTTCTGTAGGCTCCCTTTAGATATTGAGAAGCTACTATGAGGTCCCCCCTGAGCCTTCTCTTCTTCAGGCTGAACAACCCTAACTCCTTTAGCCTGTCCTCATTAAGGGAGATTCTTGCTATCTTCATGGCCCTCCTTTGGCCCTGCTTGAGCAGCTCAACATCCTTCTTATGTTGAGGGCCTCAGGACTGGACACAGTAACTCCAGTTGGGGTCTCACCAGAGCTGAGTAGAGGGGCAAAATCACCTCCCTTGAACCACTGGCCACACTTCTCTTGATGCAGCCCAGGATTCGGTTGCCAGCTCATGTTGAGTTTCCTTCCTTTCAAGGCTGCACTCAAGTTACTCTCCTCCACTCAACCTGTATCTGTGGTTGAGGTTGAACTATGTTCATATGACCCATGACCTTGCTTTTACTCAGTGTACAACATCATAGAAAAGGGCAGAAGATTTCCAGCTTTGATACCTTGAGAAGACATCCCATTTTCAAGTGAGCAATCATGGTGACTGCCACTCCAGTTAGGTCTTGCTGTGTGGTTTGCCAAAGGCATTTCAGAGGTCTGTCTGCCCTTGGGAAAGTCTCTTCAGCCCTGGGTTGCAGGTTACAAACCTCTGGCTCTCAGCCCTGCACCCTGAGCACTGAGCTCAAACTCATTAATCCAAGCAGAGGTGCAAGAGAACAATCCTGTTTCCTCTGGGTGCCAAGAGAGAGATTTGTTGTCATCAAGGGAATACTTGAAATTTGTTTCCTACAGTTAAAGCTATAATAAACTGAGAATCCTTTTATTTCCCTTCTTATGTACAGTACAGAGTTGCAAGACAGATGGTGTGAACCCATATAGTGTAAAGAAAAGGGTAGTTTTAATTGGCATTTCTGTTAAAAGGATTGCTGTTTGATAAAGGTTTGTATTTTCCCCTGTGAAAGGGAGGAAATTAGATCTTTGATGGAGGTTTAGGATGGTGACTGTAGGAAGTAGATATTTCATGCTTGTGATGGAGAGTTTATTTGCAGCTGGCTGTGTAGCATTAGTTTATCAATTACCTCTCAAAATTTGATTCACCTATCTGGAGAAAAAAAAAGAAAACAAAACAAAACACATCATTTTTATTGTCTCTAATGATTAGTTTTCACGGTTCTTGTTATTCTCAGCTGCAATAAAACAGTTCTTGTGACAGAAGTTTAAATGTATTCTGCAGAAGTTTTACTGCTGTCAGCATCGAGTCAGCACACACCTTCTCTCCATCTTCCTTTTTGTGTGATATTTCATTTAGATTGCACTTGTATTTGTAAAGATGAGAGAAAAAATGTTGGATTGTTTGGTTTTGTTTTTCTTTTCCCCCCATCAGATTAATCTGAATATCTTTAAAATGTGTATATCTATATTTAAAAGGAAACAAAGGAGGAACTGAAAAGACCACTGAATTCAACCCTCTGAAAGACATTGCTTCATCCAAGGACCAGCCAGGAAAAATCTACAAAACACCCATTAGACATATCCAACCTGTTTCTGTCACTGAAATCTCTTAAGGATTCAGAAATCTCTACAGCAACTGAACGTGCACAAATTGCCTGATCAAACCTGATCCTCATTCTTTGTATTCCCTTCCATTTCTCACCAAAGCCCTAAACTCAACATGCTGTATTTTAACCTCATCTCTATCAGCAATCACAAAGGACACATTTTCTCACCTATTAATGAAAAAATATTTGAAAGAATTCCCTCCTGAAGCAAGGGAATTATTCCTGAAGGAGGCCTACAAAAAGACCTTCTTAATAGGATATGTGATGGCAGGACTAGGAATAATGGATGCAAATTGGAAGAGGGGAGATTTGGGCTGGATCTAAGAAAGAAGTTCTTTAGGGTGAGGGTGATGAGACACTGGAACAAAGAAGTTGTGGATGTCCCCTCTCTGGAGGTGTTTAAAGCCAAGCTGGATGAGGCATTTAGCAATGTGATCTAGTGGGAAGTGTCCCTGCCTATGGCAGGGGGTTTGGAACTATATGATCTTTAAGATCCCTTCCAACCCAAACCATTCTATGATTCTCCCTTCTCCTCTGCTGGTGACAACTCCATCACCTCAAGGTCAGGGGCTGACTCCTGCCCTTTCTGCTTTCCTGGATGGAAGGAGCAAGCTTTTGCCTTTCCAAAGCTCACCAATTTTTATGGGAAATAACAACAACCTGGCATAAAATCAAGTGTCAGTAAGATTTCTGGAAGTGTCACCATGTCAGTAACTTTTGAAACCTGCTTTCTTTCTCAAAATTATTTCTTCCCCTCTTCCCTATTTTCTCCTCCTTTCGTTGCACAGTGTTCAAGTGTTGGTAAATTAAGTCCTTGATACAGCAAAGGTTGTAAGCATGTGATTAACATTGAAATGGCCTGTCAGCAGTCTCAAAGCAGATTTCATCATGGGACCACTGAGGTGCTTAATGTTCAGCATGAATTAAGTGCTCCGCCAGTTAGAAGGTCTGTTTGCCATGTTGTGCCTATATTACCACTGGAAGTTAAATTAGCACAGTCTATAAAACACCTTGTAGTCCATTTCTTCTGGATGAAAGGAGCTATGCAGAATAAATTGTGGTTTCTGAAACATAAACACCCACCTGAAATGATTATGGGAAGAAAAAAAAGTACAGGGAAATGGGTGAAGATAGATCTATTTCTCAGCTATTTCACTAACACAGCTTTCAAATGTATTCTCTGCGTATCAGATAATTCCATCTCACTAATCTTCAAGGTTTCAACACCAGCAATTATAAGCAAAATGTCAAAATAACAGGAAGGCAAAGCATCAGGGGTATCATTTATCTATCAATAAGCTGTATCTATTCATCCCTAAATCTAAAATGCAGCTCAGGTGTTTCATGTCAGAAATCAAGGTAAGAAATCTATCACATAAGCATATTTCCACTCAAAGAGATAACCTGCTTCTGACTAATTTTAGAATGTGTTCACCATACATTAGAAGAAAGAGCAAATATGTGTATGCTAATATGGTCTTCAATACCACATTTCAAAGGGCATAAAAGCATGTCAATCTCTTCCATCTTTTTTTTTTTTTGGCTGGCCTACAAGGAAATAGCATTAGTAAGTGGCATAAAATCATTCTGTTTTGAGCAGTAACCTGACCCCTTGTTTTCAATTGTGTCAGAACCAAGAGCTCAAAGGGACAATGGGAAAAAGAAGGCACCCTAGAGACAGATAGATCACACATTTTTTCTATCAATCAAATAGTCTCTGTGCTCAGGTGGACTGAACTCAACAACGTGGCTGGAATTAGAATTGCTGTCAGAAATTTATCTTCAGCATTTGATGTATCCCAACTGCACTTTATGAAAGAATTAAGAATTTTTCACTGATGCTCTTTGGATCACCCAAAAAGTCTTACAATCATAGAATGGTTTGGGTTAGAAGGGACACTAAAGATCATTTAGATCCAACTCCCCTGCCATAGGCAGGGACACCTCCACTAGACCAGGTTGCTCAATGCTTCATCCTTAAACCCCTCCAGGGAGGGGGCATCCACAGTCTCTCTGGGTAACCTGTTCCAGTATCTCACCGCCCCCTCAGTCAGGAATTTCTTATATCCAGCCTGAATCTTCCAAGGAAAACTAGACTCTGACCTTGCAAAATGATTGATGATGTGTTCTGAGGTGGCACTGATCACCATAGACATCCCATAACGTGTTGTAACCTTGCTAAATAAA
>VZTY01006477.1:0-19072 GCA_013400935.1 Turnix velox | reverse complement strand
TATGATTCTGTGATTCTGTAATATACAAAAAATATTGAACACCCTCCCCTCCTTTGCAAGAGGCTAAAAAACTTTCTAAGAATGGCATATGTGCTACAGCAGTTCAACAGTTCTTCATCACACCATACTTCAGCCACAAGACATCTCTAAAAAGAGCTCACGCCTTTCAATTACATTTTTAAATAGAAAGTTGGGTAAATAGACAGGAATGCAAGTAGGTAGGCAGTAATATAAGGACATAATATCTCTATACATTTTTTTATGTTATATTGTCTGTTTTGTATGAAAGCTCATTCCTTTTATAACTTCAATAATTATATTTTACACTTTTTTCACCAAATACTGTACAGACAAGCATGGAGCTTCAATATAACACCAATTAAAACAATTATTTCACTTTACCAAAAATGCATCAGCATAATTTCTCCATTTTGACATTACACTATTAATCCTCAGCAAATTTCATGATGAAAAGAAAGGTTCTGGGGAAAGAATTAAAACTTTTCAAGCAAGCTGAGTCAACACTATAATTTAAAGACAGGCAAAACAGTTATGTTTGTTTGATGACTATAATAGTAAACTTTTTGAGATTATTGATTTTTTAACCCATGTTTTCACTTCAACCCCTATCACACAAAAGGCAGGAGAAGATTTTGGAAGGCATTTTCACTCTGTATGACTTTTTTGTTTAGTTGCAGCAATATATTTACAATAACTACTCAGTAAAACCAAGACAATTAAAAAACTCTATAGGTGGTTTGCATAGAACACATCCAGATGATTGAAATTCCAGAAAATTTATTTTCGCAGCCAGTATTTACTCAAAGTTTCAGATTTCCAGTTACACAGCTCAAAATACTGGTATTTTAAACCAGATACCCCAATAAGTAATCTACTGAACTGAAAAGGGAAACTTTTTATTGCTGGCAACAGTTTGCTGCAACTTCAACAGGAAAAAAGTTGAGATTTGAAAAAGAAACCACAGGCTGTTCTGTTTTTATGATAACATTATGGTGAAAATTATATTACACATTTTAAGGTGTACTTTCTAGAATGATAAGCCTATTGAGAAGGCTGTGAAGAATATTCCCCAGGTACTAAAAATCACTTTTATAACTGGTATAATGGGTTGGAGCAACACCTCATTTTTGTGATAACTTTGATAACAAGATTAGCAAAGGCCTTTTTCAACAAAGGAGAAAGAAAGTGGTAGTCACCTGACCTTCTGCCTTCTGAAATCAGAAGAAAAATTTCCCTTGATAAAACAATTGTGCATCTAATTGTCACTCTTGTAACATCCCAATTCCTAATGCATTGCAAGTATGGTTGTGTTAGTTCTGCCATCAAGAAACACAGAACTCAGTACCAAGACAAGATAGAAATAATGAATTTGCATAAATACATAGATTAAGAAGGTAACACTGAAAAAAATATTTGTGACAGCACATCATTACTCAAGGTTCCTTTCCTCAAAAAAAGAAATAACGGCTGCAGAAAAACCTAGAGAAGAAATAAATTCCTACACTTCAGCATGAACATTTTTAATGCCTTCTAGAACATGGCATTCTATAAGGAGGCAAAGGAAGAAGGGTAAAAAAGAAGAGAAAAAAATCTACCGAAGGAATGAAGTATGGCCTACCTTTACTGTGCAACATTGCATTCTGTAGTTATTTATTGTATTTACTATTCATATGCACTCATTTAAGTGAAATAGCATGACAAACCTATTTTTCAGCACAATGAACAGTAAAATTATCTCATAAAATAAGGCAAGTAACTTCTCTTTGGAATATTTCTATTTTGCTCATGCAAATAACATTTTTGCAAAGGCTTCAGAGACAAAATATTAGCAGCTTTGACTTATAAGCTCCAGTGTTGTTCAAAGAAAGGATTTAAGTAGAGAAGGTCCCTGACAAAACACTGACTTCAGTGCAGAGGTTGTACAGCCTGTCTTCAAATTCACAAGGCTTTTGATAATCCCATTCAAACTTCTCATTGTGAGGATAAGGAAGTGCTTGAAGGAGGTCCTTCTTTGCACCACAAAACAGCCAGAGGAGGAAACTCTCAGCAAATTCTCCAGTGGTGGCTCCCGACTTCAGAGTAACCTGTCAGTCTGCAATCCAGGAGATCCATCTCCCACACATTCCTGCCTGCAGAGCCTGCACAGGGCGGGGAAAGGCTGCTGCTCTAGCCATAGCCAGGTGGCACATGACTCCTCAGAAATCACAGCCAAGTGGACTAAATTCAAGGAGACCTCAGGGTACCTTAGAAAGGGCTGGGCCAAGGCAGTAGAGGAGAATTATGTACCTGTAATTAGTACAGGGTTCAAGGAATACACACAGTCTTAATGAAAAAGCATTTTTCCTCTTTACTTGGTCAAGTACTAATAGTTTTACTAAGGTCTTTGTAGCATACATGTCCTCACCATTTCTGCAGCCACAGATACAAGTATGAACAAGTTTAGGTAGAAAGAAGCATAAATGAAAGGAATTACTACCTGTGACATTGCTATTTCTACTGTATTCATTATGATTCCATTCTATAACAAAAATACCACTGCAATGAAGATACTTCTTTCTCCCAGGAAATGCATCAGGTAGGTAACTCTAAACAGGTTGTCTCTGCAGGCAAGTGTTTCAGCAAGCCAAGAGACAAATCAGAGTCAAATGCAAACTCATACTCTTAAGTTCTACAGGTATTCAGTAAAAGTGAACACAAAGTGGACCAATGCTGGAAAATACTGGTTCAGTGCCCTTTTTCTTCTTCTGTAATTTTGCTGCCAGCATCATAGAAACACAAAATCATAGAATGGTTTGGGTAGGAAGAAATCTTAAAGATTATCTAGTTCCAACTCCCTTGCCATAGGCAGGGACATCTTCCATTAGACCAGGTTGCTCAGTGTCTTGCCCAGCCTGGACTTAAACACCTCCAGGAAAGGGGCATCCACAATCTCTTTGGACAACCCGTTTCATTGTCTCACCACCATCACCATAAAGAACTTCTTTCTTCTCTCCAGCCTATATATCCCCCTTCCAATTTGCATCCATTAGTCCTAGTCCTGTATTATATATCTTATTAAAAAGTCCTACCCCTGCCTTTCTGTAGGCCCCCTTCAGGAACTGATAAGCAACTATGAGGTCCCCCCTGAGCCTTCTCTTCTCCAGGCTGAACAACCCCAAATCCTTCAGCCTGTCTTCATAGGGCAGTTGCTCCAGCCCTCTGATCATCTTCNGTGTAGAGGGGCAAAATCACCTCTCTGGAGCTGCTGGTCACACTCCTCTTGATGCAACCCAGGATTTGGTAGGCCTTCTGGGCTGCAAGTGCACACTGATGGCTCATACTCAGTTTGTCATCAACTGACACACCCAATTCTTTCTCTTCAGAGCTGCACTCAAGCCACCCTCCGCCTGCACCTGTGCTTGGGATTGCTTCGACCCAGGTGCAGGACCTTGCACTTGGCCTTGCTGAACTTCATCAGGTTGGCAAGGGCCCACCTTTCAAGCCTGTCAAGGTCCCTCTGGATGGCATCCCCTCCTTTGGGTGTATCAACTGCACCACACAGCTTGGTATCATCTGCAAACTTGCTGAGGGTGCACTCAATCCCACTGTACATATCTCCTACAAAGATGTTAAACAGCACTGGTCCCAATACTGATCCCTGAGGAACACCACTCGTCACTGGTTTCCACTTGTATAATACTTTTCCAGTTTGGTGACCAGGATGTCATATGGGACAGCGTCAAATGCTTTCCACATAACATGACCACAAAGACACTGGAGAACTTTACAAAGATTAAAGATGAGAAACTGCCTAATAGGAATCCATTACATATTCAGGAACTTCAAATCCTGAGATCAAATTCCAAGCAGCTTTACCTGTGGTAGACATGAGTTCACTTTGAGGAACTTCCTTAAAGCAGAAGTCTTTCTAGAAACCATGAGTATTTTAAATTCTTTATAAATTCATGAGTTTTAGCTTTGGGAAGTGAAATCACACAAGCTTTTAAAAATTACAAGGGACACTGGGTGCAACCGTGTCACAGAGATGTCAAAATCACAAAACCAAGCTATGAAATTTAAAAATTAAGTCTGCAGATATAAATATCTGTCTATGGCTGCAGGCATTTTTTTCAGTAGAAAAGGGGTCAGAAATTTGGCAGAGCTCAAGGTGTGGTTTGTTGGCGCATTTTTTTGCCCTGCTTCCATTTTGTGGGTTTAAGTCAACCCCTGTTCTTTGAGGTGGAATAAAACCCCTGATATTTCCCTGAACACATTTCCAGTCTTCAAGGTCCTCTCAAGTCTTCTAACAAATAACTACATGAGTCCTTGAATCTAGCAGGAATACTTATATCTGATAAGATTGTTCTAAATTAAAATATAAAGGTGCTCTTTTACAACAGAGTGCTTATTTCATGTCACATCACTTGTCCCTTCTGCTCTATTACCATTACCATTATCTACAGAGATGAAACATAAGGATTGGCAAAATACTGCAAAAATACTCTAAAAAAAAGGAAAAAAAAAAGAAAGAGGAAAGAAAAAAAGAAGGAAAACAAAAAGATGGAAAGAAAAACAAATAAATAAGCCACATCTAACTGACAGAACCCAAAGTCAAAACAAAAAGAGGAAAAAAAGGGAAATACTACTATCACCTTTCTTAAGGACAAACACTTGAAAGGCCAGGCCCTCCTAACAGGCTCAAACTGGTAGAAGCGAAAACTGCACTTTGCCATCTCAAGGCCTTGGCCAGCAGTTAAATCTTGCCAGTTTTCAGCCTCCTTGTCACCTCCAAGTCAGAAAACTGTTCTTACCACTTCTTCAGGATTTCTACAGGATTCCAATCTCACTCATTTTAAAGCAGGTTTAGAAAAACAACATTCTGCCCAGCAAATAGCTCTAGGGACAGCCAACATGAAGCACAGAGATAATGATACCCATTCTGAAAGTGTGTTGAGTGTGTTGTGGTTTGGAGCAGTCACAAAGTTAAGTCCTGTCTGCATGGAGACTATGAGAAAAACACAGCAGAAAAATAATCCTTACAGGTAGCAGCCTAAGGAGCACGGCTGCTTCATCTCTTGAATGAGAGTAACTATACAGGACCATAAAAGTATATGGTTTTTGGAATGTGTGAACAACACCAGTTGATTTGCTGCTCCTAAGAAGGGGAATCTATGCACAGTCATCTACCCATGGATGAAGTGACTACTCAAAAGTTGTTGCTTTCATATCACTGACAGTGCAACATACACACCGTTCTCTACTAGCTGGAAAGCCTCTGTCCCCCTCTCACTGAATTGACTAGGGAAAAAACAAATGAAAGGAGGTGAGGAAGGACTAAGAAGGTTTTTTAGATTAATTCAATCCTCTCTCCTTATTATCTGGGAAGGGTGAGTGTCAGGAGGATGGAGCCGGGCTCACCTCAGTGACCTCCAATGACAGGACTCGGGGCAATGGATGCAAACTGGAACACAGGAGGATCCACAGAAATATAAGAAAAAACTTTTTCACAGTGAAGGTGATGGAACACTGGAACAGGCTGCCCATAGAAGTTGTAGAGTCTCCTTCTTTGAAGACATTAAAAACCTGCCTGGACATCTTCCTGTGTGACCTGGTCTAGGTGTTCCTGCTCTGGCAGGGAAATTGGACTAGATGATCTCTTGAGGTCCCTTCCAATTCCTGATATTCTGTGATTCTGTGATATAATAAAACAAGAAGAATTATTCAGAAAAGATACATCAGAACTGCAAAGCAGGGTTTTAGCAAGGGCACACTGCAGAACAAAGATGAAGATTTGTAAAACAATACATTGAAAAGGAGGGGAACAGATAAACTAAATCAAATCAGTCTTAATATTCTCCCTAGGTAATTGAATATGAAATGGTAGTAGAAGACATCTGCCTAAAGCCCCCATATATGCAATAACAAAGGACTGCAGTTAAGCCCCTGGGAGACTCCTTTAATTGAGATTTTTTTTCAAAAAATTGGACCAAAGAATCTATAAAGAACTAATCATGTATTTGTGACCATGCCCTCATGTAATGCAATTCACAGTAAAATGATTAAACATCTTATTCATCTAATTCCCTTCTGTTCCCATTGCACTACAGAAGTAATCCTAGGTATTAGAAACTGCGACTTTACTTCTAAGGCAAAAAAATAAAATCAAATCCTACCAATCGATTTGATTCTGAGCTCCCTCACAAATATTCAGGCTTAGTGGTTTCAGGAGTCAGCAGGGTTCACACTTTGGAGTTCCTCTCTGCAACCATGGCAAAAAATTTATTTTAAATACATAATTGAATTACTAAATATTTGCTATTCATGCATGTTGATAGTGACCACAGACACCAAACTGACAACATGTCCAAACTTTTCACCAAAAACTTATAAGAATCAACAGATACTCCCACAAATCCTGCACATAACAAAAGATTTGAATACTGTAGTCCCACTGGAGAACTCAGTTTTATATAGGGTGACACACCTAACGGAATCACAGAAATTTCATCTCCATGTCACTATATAAATGACTTTATGACAGTCCAGCCTTCCTTTTGAAATACTGTTTTAATATAATCCTACATGAAGAATAACAGTATTGCTTAGAAGCAAACATTTCTTTGTGTCAGCAGCAGCTGTTCCTTAAAACTGTCAAATCCACATTCAATTATTTGGGATTGTTTGTTCACTAAAAACACAGACTCAAACAGCATAAGATCCTCTGTCTTCTGTTCCTTTCACTGAATAGAAAAATGCTGAGATGGTGCTTCCCATTTTCTGCTTGTAGGTCTAGCTCTCACACGCCCAGCATAGAATCACAGAATCATAGAACAGTTCAGGTTGGAAGGGACCTTAAAGATCATCGAGTTCCAACCCACCTGCCATAGGCAGAGACACCTCCCACTAGATTAGGCTGCTCAGTGCCATGTCCAGCCTGGCCTTAAACACCTCCAGAGAGGGGACATCCACAACCTCTCTGGGCAACCTGTTCCAGTGTTTCACCACCCTCACTGTAAAGAATTTCTTGCTTATATCTAGCCTGAAACTACTTCCTTCCAATTTACATCCATTGTTTCTGGTCCTCCCATCCGACATCATATTAAAAAGTACTACCCCTGACTTTCTGTAGGACCCCCTCAGGTATTGATAAGTTACTATGAGGTCCCCCCTGAGCCTTCTCTTCTCCAGGCTAAACAACCCCAACTCCTTCAGCCTGTCTTCATACCAAGGATTTGGTTGGCCTTCTTGGCTGTGAGTGCACACTGCTGGCTCATGTTGAGTTTGTCATCAACTGACACGCCCAAGTCTTTCTCTTCAGAGCTGCACTCAAGCCACTCTCCACCCAGCCTGTATTTGTGCTTGGGATTGCTTTGACCTCGGTGCAGGACCTTGCACTTGGCCTTGCTGAACTTCATCAGGTTGGCAAGGGCCCACCTCTCAATCCTGTCAAGGTCCCTCTGGATGGCATCCCCTCCTTTGGGTGTATCAACTGCACCACACAGCTTGGTGTCATCTGCAAACTTGCTGAGGGTGCACTCAATCCCACTGTCCACATCTCCTACAAAGATGTTAAATAGCACTGGTCCCAGTACCACTCGTCACTGTTTTCCACTTGGACAATGAGCCATTGACTGCAAAGGCACTTCCATGGAAGTGATGCCATTGCACTGATGTATGTTGTAACTGGTAATTCAGGTCTTAAGACAGTTTCTGAGAATTAACTGTGCCAAATGCAATCTATAGAAAATACTCTCCAAAAGCTCTTATGCAAGCACCTGAGTACTTTTGAAAACAAGTGTCATCACTATGTCTTTTGTGTACAATTCCAGCCCTGGCTATTATTACATGATACAAGATAATCCTCATTGACATTGGGGATTCACCAAGATCAGATTCTTCCAATTTCTTCTTTGTTTTAAGCATATTTTTTGTTTGATTTAATTTGATACATTATTGCTTCAATGACATTTGAAATAATCCAGCAAAGGACAGCAGTACCTCCTTTTGTTCCTGCAGTAGAATGTGCAAACTGACTTAAAACCTAACCACTGAATTGACTTACTTTATGTGTCAGTGGAGGATATAATTCCAGTTGAAGCTAGAGTCCAAACCAGCAGAACCTTTATTCAAAATAAAAAATCCTTTTAAGAAGAAGCCTTCCTCCTAAACAAAGTAGTTCAAGAAAAGGATTCATAAAAATCACCTATTGCACTTGGGCTAAAACAAGACTGTTATTTCACCACACTATTTTTTCTGCTTTTATCCTCACTGGGGGCAATGGAAGAAGAGAAGGGGGGGAAGTGGAGTGAAAGACAAAGAAATGGATGGGCATTTCAAAGTGCTTTAACCTTCTTCAATATATTCCCCTTGCTATGAAATGAGATGTCTATATAATGTGAGCATTATCATGAGTAGCCAAACAAATTACAGGGGAATTGTATTTTTTTTCCTTATGAAAGCACATCTAGTTGATCAGAAAGATAATTGCTGTATGCAGAATAAATCTTAAGGTTTGGAGGTTTGATGGGCTGGCAGGGCTGAGGGGTTGATCAAATAATAGATTGTGGGCTCTATTTTGATAAGATCAACACATTGTGTAATTAACTGTTAAACCTTTGGCAAATGGGCCACCTTTGCAGCTTGGTGTTAGAGATGCTTAAAACCTTCAGGCTTGCCTAGAAAATTCATGGTGCTCTTGGAATCACTCCCAGCCAAGAGGGGCCCACTTAACAGTTATCTCTCACACTTAAGGAAAGGTTAAGCTAGCTAAGTATAAAATTATTTGTATCAGTATATACTGCTTCCATGTTGATTTATTTTAATGATTTTTTTTTTTGCAATTAAAACAGAACATTCTGAACTAAAATGGTGACAGCCTGTCCTACAGAGGAAGAAATCTGTAGACAACAGTCCAGCACTTCTCACAAAAAGCACTTACAATCTGGGGCAGATGCTTGGCGCAGTTTACTGCCAGCAGAATTCTACAAATTTATCCCAGCAGAACAACAATCCCAGACTAATCAGTTATTCCACTGCCTAGAGACAACATTCCCTAAACTGACAGCTTGTCTCTTCTCCATTCAATCTGCTCCCCTCCCACTCTTATCAACTGCTCACCCCTATGATGCTGCAGCCCCAGTCCCAGATCTCTCTAGGGCAGGGCTTGCCTGTTTGCCAAGTACTTTGATGTTTCAAGTACTGCTGTGACTGAAACAATGCATCACTCCACAAAAACTCCAACCCAAACTGTGTGAGAAAACAGCTGTACACTTAAAAAATAAACTTTGACTACATGCATCATGAATGCTGGGTCATAAAAGAATGAATTCAAAGGCACTGTTTATTTAAACATTCAGTCCCTTCTGCCAGATTGAAAATGGGTAATACTCCTGATGGAGTGCGAGGCTTCCTTTGTGTATACCTAAAACAATCACCATTGCAATTTTCTTTAAATCATTCTTCTCATTCCCCTAATCCGTAACAGGTAAAGGCAGAAGAAGCTCCTCTGCCTTAAAGAGAACTACATCAATCCACTGATGGAATACATACAAACTCACACACGTAGTATAATCATCTCAAGTTGAGAATGAAGATGGGCACAGCATACATTTATACAACTTCAAAAGACAGATGAATGCAGGAAAACACAATGGTATGTTCTTTTGTGACTGAGTGTGTGCTTAAACTTCAGTAGAACAGGAGTATAGAAATCTAGCTGTTTTGATCAAGAGAAGGCACATGGTAGAATTAAACACAGCTGAGGAGAATATTGCTTACCCTTTCAATTTTAGAGTTGCTTTGTGTTCATTACTCACTTGTGGAAAACTCTGAATTAATATGGTAGGAAGGTTCTATAGGCAGAGTACATGGGTAACATGCAGTCACAAAATTACTTCTACAGGCTGCTGTGCTGATAGTGCTAACCTGTGCAATACTAATGAACAAAAAATTACATTAAAATAAAAGATTTCTAAAACAAAAAAAAAGAAAATGTCATAGTCTTAGATATGCCCTAAAATTTATAGAAGAAATGTTGGATTTGATTCATTTTCAGTGAATTCAATGCAGATGGTTTTATTCCCTTAGTCAAACCTTCCTCTCAACAAAGAATGCCCAGTGAAAAGCATGCTTTCTTTCATGCCTTCCACCTTCCCTGGAGCTTCTGCATGCCATGATACAAGTTTTGAGCTCTTGCAAAAATACAAACAGGAAAAATCACAGCACAGAAAGAACACAAGAAAGGAAGTACCAAAGAACTTTTTTCTTTTGGACATTCTGAAAATTACCATCCTCAAACAACTTTACTAAGATACTTAAAATTTCTGTGCAGACTTGTACCCAATATCAAAAATAAACTTATTATCTTTCTGATTATCTATGTTGACTTTTGATCACTTTTTCACAAAGTAACAGACATCATAAACAAACATGGTCTGTACTTCAGTTTGTCTTTCAACAAAGACTTCAGGACAGTTTGAGAAATCAGCTTCTGTAGTAGGTTTGCAACCAGCTTTAAGATTCAGTCATGAAAGCAACAAATACAGCTTTCATGCTTTGAACAGTCATTCTCAAAATCAGAATGCTGATGGAAGGCCAAGGATGACTAAGAAGAACATAACTTTTATTTAAAAGATAGGAACTTTTTCTTCTATGTGAACAATATGCAAAATCTTCACATGAGATCTAACACAGTTTATTTTTAGTATCATAATTTACTAATAGAGCCTGCTCACAGAAAAAAAGGGTCAAATTTGGCCTCCTTTGAAACTGATGCCAAAGCACAGCAAAACATTTATTGTCTTCAGTGGTACTTAGACCGAGTCCACAATTTCAAGTATTCTTAATTCAGGGAAAGGCTTTGGTAACTCACTACTGCTTTAGCAAGATAAGTAAATATTATTTACCAAATGGCTGCCTGAGGAAGAAAACATGCTTTTGTGGGAACAGTCCAGGGACAATGGAGGAACAGCTGAAGGAATCATAGTGCCAGGAGTATTTTCTCAATAGTAAATCTAGTCCATATCCTATCTGTAGTACTGGGAGTGCAGAGAATATCCTCCACTTGTGGAGAAAGGAATTTTGTAGAGGGATTTTAAAGGTATTATAGTTTGTCAAGCCTTAACTTGTAAGAACAAAATACTACTCAAAACAACCCAGAAAGTGCCTTTGAAGGACACCAAAAGGTTTTGTTTCTAAGTATGATACTACAGCTTTAGGGTTCGCTGTGTTCCAGGGGGAGAATGTACTAACAGAAAAAAATAATTCAAGTGTTCATTGAACTAAACCATTTAAGAAAAGGCTCATGTGCATGTGTTTTGGAACACCTAGCTCCTGATGAGGAGCATTTATAGAGAAATAAAGAATGTGCTATAGAGTCTTACATTAGTTCAACACAAAGGCAAAATGTTTTATCTTTTATACTTATGGGCTTTATATTATACTGAAATTATTACTTTAAAACAACATTAAGCCCAATCCTTCTAGTTAAACCTAAAAAGCTGAGGGCAAGCCAGAACATTCACACAGCTCTTCAAAAGATTTCACTAGTGGACTTGTGGCTTTCTTCCCTATTTTCACAGATGAAACAGTGCTAGGAGTTATTTTGCAAGTGCACCCATGTTGTCAGTTTGCATCTCTCTTTCATTTGCCCAGGGCTTTTTCCTCCCTGATCACCACTACTAAACTTAAGCTACATTTCTCCCATGACCTCTTCCAAAATGTCCTCGTTTCCTGTGAAGGGAGATTTGGTCACCGTTGTCAGGATCATCTGCTGCATAGTCCCCAAAATAAACAGTTTGGTTTTAGCCCTTCAAGCCAGTCTTCAACATTATGCAGCACCTTCAAAGAACTCAGACACTTAGCTATCACTCCTTACAGTCATTCTGTGACAGTAAGGATTATGACAGTTGGAGACCCAGCTTCCTTTTATTCTAGCATATTGCATAAACAAAGAAACCATATAGACAAAAGATCATCCTTCGGAATAAAGCTGACTTCAAAGGACTCTCAAAAGGGGAGGTCTGGGCTGTGTGCAACACACTCCTTACCCTCCCTCATATTTTCTTCACGGGTAGCACAGTCACAGAAAAGCATGGGAAACAATATTCCTCACCATGAAAACTGGAAAGTAGCAGTAGTCATGGCTTTACAGATCCATTTGGTTCTGACTTCCCTTTCCTTGATGAGAAGATTATGCTCCTTTATAAATAACAGACGTCTTCCGTAGCACAGACAAACTGAGAACACCACCAAAACACACAAAGTGGTAGCAATACGCAGTGTCTTGCGTGTCAGCCATCAGCAGGTAGTTTTAAGGACAATTTAAGATACTCCCAGTAAGAAGATGTTGAAAATCTGCTTTGATACCACATGTCATACCACTATATAGAAGACTACCTCTTTTCAGATAAATATCCATTTGCTTCAAGCCATAAGTCAGAGGTGAACTCACTCCCTCTACAAGTCACACAAGTGTTCTTCCTAATTTTTTTTTTTAGTAGTTGGTTTAAGTTTCCTGCAGCACTCACAGATAGCATAAAAATAACTAAAAGCATTTTTATTGTGGTTATGAATGCAGACTCTTATAGAGGCAATTCTTGAAGGAGAAAGGAACTAAACCTTCCAGCCACCATTCATTCACTAAATAGGAAAGAAGTTTGTAGCAAATTTTTACACTGTGACATTGAGATTCTGAATGAAACTGAAGATCCAAAACCAGAACTGCAATTTTTTATATCTGATGTAAAAGACCAGTAATAAAATAGATCTTTATTATTTAATAAGATATGAGTATTACTGTAAATAGAGAATATTTTTGTTACACTACAAATAAGTTAATCTCAGAGGTAAATGAGAAGATATAGTGAAACACATAGTATGTGTGAAACAATGACCAGATCTGGAATTTTTTGTCTGGACAATCTTTCTTCTGGCTCAACTGTGCAATATCCTCAATTTCAGTTCTGCAAATTGTTAAAGTCATGTGCTTACATATATTAGTAGCCATGCCGTTTTTCACCACTAATTGCATGGGGAAATTGCTGGGGTTTTGCCTTCCAAATACTTTTCATGCAATTGAGATATAAAAGAACCTCCTTTTTCATTACTGAAAGGCATTTTTTCTCACACAGCCAAAGAATTTATCCCTTAGGTCATTCAGTTCTGATTTTCCTGAGAATACTGGAAAGACAGTGAAGTGCTGAGCTTATTATCAAACTGGTTCATGTACAGATTTTACCCATACATTCAAAACTTTAAAACGTAGGTGAAGACAGCATGTGTTATTTGGGCTTATAGAGAGCAATGAGTAATTCTGCAATTTTAAAATGTAAATACTAAGAAAAAAACAAATACATAAACAATAAAATTGTAGCATGGTATTTCCTCCACATGGGTAACTATCTGTGATTATGACTTTTTATATATTTTAAATATAAACAGAAGGAGCAGTTTAATTTCATGGAATGTAAAGCATTCCCCTTATTAAACATAACTAATAGAAATACCTGATAGGTGGAAGGGCTTGTGTATTTTTCTCATGTTCCACCAAGACAAAATAAAATTAAAAAATTGTGTGAAAGGAAGACTTGTTTAAAAGGAATCCTTTAAAAACTCTGAATTTTCTAACAACTGAATTTTAACAAAATAACCCTAGTACTATACATTAATGATACATTAAACTCACCCCAGTCTTTTCAACTCAGTAGAGTCTTCCATGAAAAATGATCCAAAAGACCCTACAAAGGTATTTTATGTTTTAGTTGTTATTTTCAATAATGACTGTTTGTACTAACATTTCAATGAAACCAATGAGGTGTATTTTTTCCAGCTCTGGAAAAGTACTACTAGAATTACATTTCACAAAAAGTCTCTTCCCTTGTCATCACAGGATTTATTTTCCCCTTTCACTCTTATTGCCAGCTGTTTTTTATTCTCTCTGACCTCCCCAATACTACAAGCCTCATTTTCCATTCCTCAAATAAAGGATGAAAATCTACCGGCTGTGTGATTAATGCTGCCTGTGTCCCCCTAGACACCCAAGACCTGCTTCCCAGAGAGTCACTAATCACAAACTACTTCTGACCACTGGGACAACAGGCAAAGCAAGGTATGATGTACTTACAGTGATACCGAAAATGTAGCTTAAAAAAAAATACATCAATATATATGGTCATAAAGCAACCAATATGGCCTTCCATCTAAGAAAAAAAAGAACATTTTCTTCTTGGCAAAACAAGCAGGTTTCCCTCCTAATGCTGCAGTGGAACTCAAGGAGCAGAGCTCTCATTTTACAGTATTTCTACTGGTTTTCCACTGCTAAACAATAGCATGGGTTGACCCCAAGCATGTCTGTTGACCTTACAGTCCATACTCTTCAACCATCCCCAACAAAGGATGCAAAGAAAGAATAGGAACAAAAGCACAATCAATCCTGAAAAAGCGATCTTCATTTAAGACTACTGAACTGGTATGAAGCAAGCATAAGGCAGTACCTATATACTAAAAATGCAGTCTGTGAAACTCTACCCAAATACTGATTATTCATTTGCAAAGATTTCACTTTGCATAATAAAATGCAGCTATTGTAGCTGCTGTATAATTACAAAAGTTAAATTCTCTTGAGGAGAATAAGAGTTTGTAAAAAAAGAAAACCTGACAAGAATGAAGAAGAGAATGTGCCAGTAATCTATCATAATTTCATTAAAAAGATAGATATTAGTAATCATGGTGTATGATCAATTCAGAACTTCTCATTTTCTCATGTATGTTCAATACTATCATGGCAACAAATATTTTACAATGTGAAGTAACATAAAATGATAGCTTATTAATGAAATCTTCTTCCTGAATTTTCTTCCTTTCAAATTATTCAGTTTCTCCAGGAGCTCCCTTCACATAGCATGATAATTTTTAACAGCTTTCTTCGTTGAAGGGAAAGGATTCAATTCTGCAGTTGAATTTTAATTTATAAATTTAAATTAACAAAAATAAGTAAAATGTCAACAGATGGTATTCAAGTGTACTAAATACTCTAATGTAACATATGGTCAATCCAAGTTACAGAAATACAAAAGCATATAAGGAGAAGGCCATCTCAGACACCTTACCTGTGCTCTGGTCAGATTAAGAAATTATTGCTCACTGAAAGCAGCAAAACAGACCCTTCTGACAATATTATTGCTCAAATCTCTGGTCAACTAAGAGGTAACTTCCTTTAAAAGCTAATGGATTTCCTTCTTGCTGTCATGCTGGTTTCATTAATTTAGTTAAGTGTACCTAGGGAAATTGAAGTGTCTCAGTGTTCATTTATTTTATGTTTATTCCCTGGGGTATTCAAAATTACTGGTCTCATCTGTAAAGACACTGGTGAAATCAGTAATCTATTTCAAATGTGTGACAATAATTTTGAGAGGTAGTTAACAGCAAGTTTCACAAGCCCATTTGTTCCTTTAATTCTTTTTTAAGAGAAATTGGGCTCATCTTTAGAGGACTGAAACAGAGCACAATTTCACATGCACCTCTTGTAGCCAGTGTGGCATCAAATGACTATTTAACATCTGTAACAGAAGTTTAAGAATAGCATTTTCCTAATATGAAAGTGATATGGAATACTACTAATGTACATTTTTGTACATGTTAAAAAAATATGCTGTTGTTAAAAGCAATTCTTAGATGTACTGTAACTTTGACATTAAAGAGAAAAACATATAATTATTTACACTTGGTGTATGACAATGTTTTATGTTTAGTGTCCCTGTTGTTTTGCAAAATATAGCTTTATCAATAAAAGTAATTACAATTTTGACAACAAGATTTAGAATGGCACTTGTTTTTCTAAATACTATTTTCTTTTCAAAACAATATTCTGATTATAAAGAAGAATCTGCCTGGAAAGTATCTGCTGATCAATACTAAACAGGGCAAAGAACAGAATACAATTTCCTAAGCTTGAGCTTTGGTATTATGACTTAGTAATTATTGCAGGTGGTATGCAAACACCATAGGTGGAAAGCAATTGCAATCGTATCATTAAGATTTTCAGGACTTCTAAACTAATGTACTAGCATAATTATGAATATTTCTCACAAAAAGATGCTTTCCTTTATCAAAAAATGAAGGAGCCAGCAAACATCACTGTCACGAAGAATACATACCATATTCACACAGAAAATTACTAGCAATTTGAATTTTAATGCCAGTTCACAATTAGAATAATGAACACAGTGTAAAATCTTTCTCATCACAGTTTCCTGCTGACATGTGCATTCATTATACATTTTTGCCAGGGACTAAAACAGAAGCTGACCACTCCCATACCAACTCCATGGAGTCTCCAGACCTAAAAGCTAGCTTGATCCCAAGGTACACATTTCATTTTCTGTGTATAACAGACTTTGAAGGCATGAAGCCTAGAATATTTTGAACCGCTAAGACTGGAAAAAACTACCAACAAACTTCATTTGGGTGTGAAACTAAGAAGAAAAATGACAAAATAATTGCCAGAAAACTTCCTGAAAAATGGCATGATTACCTATTTTGATCCATCACACTAAATCATCATGTAAACCATTCATAAAGTTTCTTAACAGCAGGTATCATAGTCTGATGAACCTACTCATTCTTTTTATATATCCAGTCATTTAATGCAGTTCCTAACCTCAGTCACACCCTATTTCAGATCCTTTTGTAAATTTGAGGATTTTGTTTATTTTTTTAAAAAAGTGTTATGATGTTGAAGCCTGTTTAGATCATTGGATCTAATTTTGTTAAATTCTTGGTAAATTTTCCTGAAGAAAAATCTGTCTGCTTATGTCCCAGGTAAAACCCACACACTTTCTTCAAAGACTGAATACCTTGTATAGAAATTTCATCTATAAGCACAGCTTGCAAACCATGAAATGCATCTCTGTATGAAGGGCCATGTATGGAATGTCAGACAGCCCTGTATATCACCGTGGTGCCAATTAACATCTTAACATACCAAGTAAGTGGTGTTGTGGCCAGAATATCACTATTAGGTATTACAGCCTAATAAAACCCTGTTACAGAATATGTGCTGTAAACAGACTCTTACGGGAAGAATCTATCCTGTTTGTCACTTTTACAATGAAACTATGCTGCTGGCCCATCACACATGTCAAAATAAAGAGGAACTGGCATATAACTAGTGTTCAGAGAGGAATTTCAGGGAGTACTTCAAAACTGCAATGATCAGATGGCTCATGTCTAATTAGAGAGCTTCTCCACTAGGGAAGTAGATAGCATTTATTGAAGAACTTTATTCCTACTAAAGAGATACAAACATTAAAGAGAGATGTTTCATAATACTTTTTAGGAAAAAAAATGCAAACATTTGTCTTAAACGACAGCATTATTTTCTAATGAATCACAGAGGTTTCCTTGAGCCCCAATAACAAATTTGTGCATCAAGGCATGCCAGACTCCTGCTGCAAGGACAAACACCCCACTTCTTAAGAGTCAAAATATGTAACACCCACAACTCATCATTCAGGCATCATGTCAAAACATTATTGACAAGTCTTGTGACACCAACAAATAACCTACTTTGAAGGTAGTACAGCACCATAAAAATGCTTAAGTTACTACTACATCTATGTGAAGACAAGTCAAAGTAACAGTTTCGGAAAACAAGTTAATTTTTTTAACAACTGATTCTTACCATATTTGTAGGAAGTTTGTTAAAAAAACATTTCTTAATTGGCACCTTCAACATCCTTTTAGCAGAAAAGCCCCAGTCTAAGACCATCTTCACACAAACTGTGCCAGAACCTGGTAAACCAGATTAACCTCTGTTAATCCAAAATTGTTTGGATTAACAATTGTCATAGCTTTATCATCTGAAATTATATACCTTGCAAAATATTTCTCACTGATAATGTATTATAGGTAAAAATAACTAATGAGATTATGAGATATCTCATGTCCTTTCTTTATCATCTAGCTATTACCAGCCTGCTGTAAACCAAAAGGCTGGAGAGCAATCTTCTACATTTTAATACAGCACATTTTAATGACAGAAACAAAGGGAGACCAGTAACAAGGCACAGTGAGAGAACAGAAAAAAATTATGAGAAGTGCAAGTCAATTTGAGCAGGAAGAGATCATCACCATCTTCTCCAGATAGTGTGGCTCCTGGCACTACCAGCCTAGAGAAAATGGCTCTGATGTTGATCTGTTGCATAGCCACAGAAAATCCACTTAACCTCTTTGCACATCAGCTTCTGCACTTGGAGCCAGAAAAAAACCCCAATTCTGTCTTTTCCCTAAAAAGCTCTTTGAAATCCATAAAGAATACACAAGTATCACTAAATTTTACCTAAGTCTTAGGTCTTGTGCCACCTCTGCTCATTAGTTCAAGTACAAGAGTGTGTCAATAGAAGCAATAATTCAAAAACGTCACATGTTGCCATGTACAGTTGCTGTCAAGCATAGCACCATGCACCATAGCACCATTTGCACCACGCAAATTAAACAATGCATCTTCAAAACTTTATTTCAGATTCAATGCAGAAATAAAGTTGCCTAGGACTCCCACAGTCACAGGGTTCTGTCTTCCTCCTTTCACACAAACAGGACTACATCCATTGATATCAAGGAAGTTCATAGGTAGTAAATATTAATTTATGAGTTTTAGTTCTGTCGGACATGTGTCTGCTTGGGAAAAAAGAAAGAAATGAAGTTGCCTGTATAACCACTTTAAATCTCTGCTCATGTAACAGGGTAGCTGTGAGCCCAATTAGAAGTGTGAAGACAAAAGAGATTACATCCAGAATCTGTAGTTCTAAGGATATCTTTGTTTTAAAATAAAAGACATAGTAACATTGACAGTCTTCACCATGATTCCAAAGCTGAAATTCTACAAAAACAAATATATGATTCCACATTTTTAGACATGTACGTGCTGACAGAAGAATTAAAATAAAACATTTATGTTTCAAGGTTAAAGTGGCAAATGACAGAACATGAAAAAGTTAAAGTTCTGTTTTACTATGAAATAATTGTGTAACTTCAGTGGAAACCTGCAGAACACTGTCCTGTTTTGAGGTAAAAT
>VZTY01006438.1:9707-27938 GCA_013400935.1 Turnix velox | reverse complement strand
CCTCTGCAATTACTGCTGTTGCTACCTAGGTGACCTTTTTATTGTAACACAGCTGGATTCAAGGACGTGTTATCTCAAGGTGCCCTAGGAAGAAACAGCAGGAGGGGGGGCCATCTGTTATTGGGGGGGTTCTTTTGGGCCTAAACCTGGACATAAGGTCTCCACAAGACTCTTAAGTACTGAACCAATGGCCTGATAACATAAATCTGTGAAATTCTTCAAAATAAATACAACCTTTTTATGACTTTATGCATTATTGGGATGACTTGCTGGATAAAATAATCCAGTGGCATCCAGTCAGGTACAAGTACCCCATATAAAATCTCAGTGCCTCAAATGAGAGGCATGCAGAGAAATTCTGCATCAGGAAAAGAAACTCTGACAAGCAGAAGCAATGTGCTAAAATAGGAAGAAGGGTGGAAACTGGAAGATGTAGTGGCATGGTACTGAAACTTGTCAGAAGAATGAATTGCTGAAGGGGTGAAGTTCAACACTTTACTGATGACTGGCTGCTGTACTAGGATGGATTTCCCATACCCAGAAAATATCCACATGGGGAAACAGCATCACTGCCAACCTCCTGCTTCAGAGGACTGAGTGGAGTACTAAGAGTGGGCCAATAGCTGAATCTCCGTGCTTTAATGCAGTTTGGGTAGAAGAGGAAATGCTACACCTGGCTGCCTCAGCTGTAATTGTTCTGTTGATAATTTTCTTTCCCCATCCCTACCTCGTGCTAAAGCAGTGAGTGCAGCATCTATCCTCCCCTCCCCTGCACCACACACAGGCTCTATTTGTATCAGCAATATTCTTACTCATGGTTCCATCCATCAGAAGGACAAACAGGAGAAGTCAGTGCAGGAAAATGATCTCTCAGTCAGATTTTCTACAGAGAAAGGAGGAACAACCTCCCCTCCCCTCAGAGTGCTCTCAAACCTCACATCCTAGATCAAGAATCACTTGTTGGCCACTGTGCAATGCTGAAGAATCTCTTGGAGGCTGCCATCCCCTAGTAATGAGCACATTCCAATTGAGCCGAGTGTACTTAGTTTTTAGAAGACTGGCATAAGTCATCTTTGCTGAATATAATTTAGTTTTAACATATTGCTCTGTGCTTGAGTTATTATCTTCACTGTGCTTGGAGAAACAAATTACATTGAAGCCTTTATTTTTGACCTATGACATCAATACATGCCATGAACCGATTCCAAAATCTTATCAGCTTTCTCATGGCTATTAAATTACAGCGGTGAACAAACCTCTTTAGAAATGAAAAATGCTTTTTGAGCTTTGACCTTTTACATTTCAATTTGTGAAAAGCCCAGTGCAAATGGGAAATGCTGATCAAAATCCAGTTACTTTAATCTTACAGGGTGTCCTTTATGCAGAAGAAAAGAACAAAATGTGTCTTCTTGCTTTGTAGCCCTTCAGATTCCGACACCAAAGTTTGCCTAGAATTAGAAAGCAGGAGTTCTAAGTACAGAACATGGCAAATTAGGCATAGTCACAGAATTTCCAAAAGTAAATGTGCTCCAAGATAATGATATGAATTGAAATGGGACAAAGTCACCCAGCTGTCCCTCTGGCAGACCTTCTGCCTTCACTGATGTGCAGAGGACATAGGAGACTTCTGCAGTATTTGAACCTCCACACCAGCTCTTCCCTCAGGATGCACCAGGGCTTCTTCTGGTTAAACATGGGGAATTAAACCAAAATTGGCCAATTGGGCAGTATGCCACAATGTGAGTTGTTTCCTGACTTCTCCTTCTCTGGTTCCTGTCTTCACAAAACCATTTCCTCTTTTCTGAAAATACTGATTTATTCCTTGTGCAGCACATAGTCATGCAAAGCCAGTGAAGTCTGATAGGGAATTAGGCCAGGTTCAAAGGAGACCATTCCTGCTCTGGCAGGTGGATTGGACTAGACCATCTTTTGAGGTCCCTTCCAATCCCTGACATTCCGTGATTCTGTGATATTGCAGAGGTCTGTGTGTCATCTTGAAGAACCTGAGGGTCTCTGCTGCAAAATCAGCTGGGTTGGAGAGAACATTCATTATCCAGCATTACTGTAGGACTCTAGGTAGGAACTTTGCCTCAGACTCAGCTGGTGCCTAGTTCGTGTAAAGTTGCTGGGGTGGCCGGAGGAACCTGCTGGGGGTGTATGGAGGGGAGGAAGAGTTTTCAGCTCCTGTTTTGGAGCTGTGCTGACCCCCTGCCCACTGTGGCTAGGTGGGGGTCTGTGCTGATCCTCTGCCTGCTGTTACTGGGGCTTTTTGCTTCATGAAGCACCTGCCTGAGCAGAGGGGCCAAGTGACACAGGAGGAAACTGTAGGGGAGCAGTGGAAAAGCCACCCTGGCTGGAGCCCTGCTCCTGCTGAGCTAACCATGCCCTGCCACCACCCTCCAAGGCCTCTCAGACTAATGAGGGATAGCCCCACTTAGTATGCAAATGAGGGGAAACTGAAACTATGACATGAAACCAAAAGGCTGAATTTATCTCTCCTGCTGTCTGCCTTGTCCTGGGTGAGAAGGAACAATGACTCAGAATCAGAGTCATAGAATGGTTTGGGTTGGAACCCAAAGGGACCTTAAAGATCATCTAGTTCCAACCCCCCTGCCATGGGCAGGGACACCTCCCACTAGACCAGGTTGTTCAGTGCCTCATCCAGCCTGGCCTTAAACACCTCCAGGAAAGGAACATCGAGAGTCTCTTTGGGCAACCTCTTCCAGTGTTTCATCACCCTCACAGCAAGGAATTTCTTTCTTCTATCCAGCCTGAATGTCACAATAGTACTTTATGTATTTCTGTCTTTTTTGGAGAGAGACAATTTTTCCACAGCTAATGAGAACAGAAAGCACATGCTACAGCAAAACGAATGAATGTGTCTGGACAAAGACCCACACAAATGTGTTGTTCCTTATTAAGCTTGAATGAAACTGTAGCACCACAGAGATGCAGAGTTTCTGGATTGTGATGTTTCAAGAGAGTGATTTCATGATTGGACATCATCAGCAATGCTCATTTATATTCCACATTAATCCCTGATTACCTTTTCATGGCCAGTGAAAATCTTCTCATTCAAAAGATTGGATTATCTGGTTTCTCCTGCTAGACTAGGAATAAGATGTGGACACAAGTGTTTGAGAAGTAAAGATCTCTAGAAGTGTGAATGGAGAGAAGACAATTGAGCATACTGATGCAACAAATGGAGCACACACTTCAAAACTAATTCAGAGCAAGACTGCTCTTAAATTTTATTCTTTTATTACAAGTACAATATTGGACCTAATGTCATGGCCAGCAAGTAGTTAAGAAGTGTCCCAGCCTGGTCTGTTGGCCAGGCAGCTAAAATAAAGCACTCTGCTGCAGGAAAACCCTGATGTATGCTAATTGAATGCCAAATGATTAAACATATTCATTGAGGTTTCACATCTAGGTCATAAATAATCTATCTATTACATACTTGTTAAACCTCATTAAATAATTGCCTAGTGGTATTTAACATGCAATAAGTATCCCCTGAAATTTAACTAAAATGTATTCCTTGCATCTACTCAGAAATTTGCTTAAGTGTATTGATTGAAGAATGTAAAAAAAAAAAAAGAAAAAAAGAATGTTAAATACTCCATCTGAAGTTTTAAAATGAGATCTGCTGTATGGTAGTGTTAAGATTCTCTAGTAAGTCTGCTAAAGGACATATAGTCTCTGCATCTCTGCACAGTTATCC
Organism: Turnix velox; assembly: GCA_013400935.1. NCBI lineage: Eukaryota > Metazoa > Chordata > Aves > Charadriiformes > Turnicidae > Turnix > Turnix velox. The sequence goes on along the minus strand of VZTY01006438.1, from coordinate 24,214 downwards.
ATGTAATACTGTGCAGAGGGAAAGGATTAGTCACTACAAAGCTGTGCTTGGGGAGCTGGAGGCTGCAGGACTGAAGCCAAACTTGTCATCCCTGGGTAGGGAGAGATTCTGTGTGACTTTGGAAGCTGCAAACTTTATTTTTCCTTTCCTAGGTGAAAAACACTTGTTACAAACCCAGATGTTTATCCACAGGTAACAGGTTCATTCATATCACTTGTTGCTTCTGAATTAACAACTCCTTGCAGTTACAGACTCTGGAATGAAACAGCTCGAGTCACCTGACAAACACAGATTAAAGACTCACAGGGTCTGTGGAAGGCAGTCACTTCGTGTCACCCATTGATCATTAAAGTCATGAGTAAATTTAGGCAGAGAGTTTAAAGATTTGCCTAGGCTGCATTTGAAAAATCAATGGAGAACATCAGCAGGAAAATTTGGAAATATATCACTTTCACCCCAACTGTGCCAGGTCACTTGCAGCAAGAACTTCAGCCTCAAGCTATTAACTGTTTCTGTTCTTACAGAGCAGATGTTGCAGCTGACCTTGAAGACTTCCCATTCCTGTTACCCAAAAGCAAGTGGTTACCAGTGGTTGCCAGAATTAACAACAAGCAGCAAGCAACAAATAGTTTAACTTAATTTTAACAAATAGTTTAGCTTAATATTTGATGGATTACTGAGACACCTGCTTGTGGCACAAATGGCCAGTGTGTGCAATTTATGCTTTGTTTGCTGCTTGGAATGTTGGACCAGGAAGAGGCACAAGGCCTTCAATGTATCTTCCTGAATATTCTGAGCCTCATGAGGAGACAAAGACCCTCCTGTGCCTTCTCACTCACCCTGGAATGGGCTATTTCCAGATACCAGGAGGTTCTGGGGGCATCCCAGCAGGAGATGACCATCCCACTAAGACCTCTCCCATTCACACAGACTTGGTACTGCAGTGAAACTGCTTTGATAGACAGAGGTGGGATCCTAAAAGATCAAAGAGGCTAAAGTGTGACTATGACAAAGAACCTCAAATATCTATATTTTCTTAATGAAAAAAAATTGATATTTTGTAGAGATGAGCTAAAATTTTTTTGCTAAGATGATTTTTCCCTCAGCTTTTTATTTTTAAGCTTGTAGATAATTTCTAGCTGAAACTTTAGCAAGAGGATGATGGCAAACACACGGGGGAGCACTCAGACTGTCTAACTGGTAACCAAGCGCTCAATACATCCAGCCAGTGCGCCTGAAATTTCCATTTCAAAAGAAAATATAGCTTTCCAAAACTCTGTTTTGTTATGAATAGTTCCCCATTTCCCAGAAACCAAAGGAATAAAAAAAATCACATGGAATTTCTTGTGTGCCTGGATCACAGAGTTACACTCTTGGCTCTTGTAAAAGGGAAAAGGGGATTTTCAGAAAGTCTCTCAATATCCTTAAAAACAAAGAAATGATGGATTTAAAAGCCTGTTTCCATTAACTGCCCGTAGTTATAGAGGTAATACATTTCCAAAAGCCTTTGCATGTCTTTTTATCTTGCCTATGTGCCTAATGGTAAACATGAAGTTCAGCAAAGATGCCTGTTTGGGAAGGCACATCCCACCTCACAACAAGTGAAGCACATGGCCACCATAAATTTCCCTTATTTGCAGACTTTTTGGTGCTTTTACACAGTGAATGTTTGTGAAATATATTTAATGATTTAATTTGTCCAGTGCTTACTAATTTAGGTAATTCAAGGACATCAATACACAACTAAAACACATAAAAACACCCATTAAACTTAAGGTTTCCATTTAATTATGCTTATACTTCCTTTTTTAAGCTGGAAACATGGTGTATGTACATACTATATAACATATACTGTGAAGTTTTTAGTAGGCAATGGTGATAATATTTTATTTTTCTTTAATTTTTACCTCATTAAAGAGTTCTTTCTCCATTCTTACATAAAAACAGCTTGAACTTCTTTCCCAGAGGTAAATACAACAATGCTTCCTTCTCTCTGCTCTTTCAGGAAAGACTCTTTGCTGCCATCAGCTCTGCCACAACCCTCTCTGCTGGACCCGTGGGTGCCTGCTCCATCCTCACCAGCCTTGCTCAGGATGATGTGCCAGAAAGAGCTGCATTTAATAAGACACAGGACAGAAAAGGGAAGGAGAAAACATTTTTTATGCACATAGAGACAGCAAGGAAATCACACAGGAGCTAGTGTTCCTCTGTCGCTTTGCTGCAACAAAGAAGTGATTGATGACTGAAGCTGGGGAAGAAAGAGTCAAAGGAGAGGAAGACAGGTATTTTTATGCATCTTGGAGTTAATTTTATCATACATATTAGTAATGTATTTGATTTGTTTCCTCAACTGATTATCTTTTATTTTTAATTTGTTCAGTAACACTCCAGAAATGAGATAAAGATCTTATAGTCTCAGATACATGCCCTGGCTTACATGGTCAGTGAGTGCCCTGATCCTTGGAGGTCTATGGGCAGCTTCTTGCATCTGCACATCCTCCCTGCTTGCTTCTAAGGCTGTGTTTATGAGTATTTTCATATAGCAAACAAAATGTATCCCCTGTCACATATTTATTTACAGTCATTAAATATAATGGAAAAATGGTATTACAGTAATTTCAGAGTGGATTTTATGGAGAAATGCCCTCTCTGGGCAACCTGTTCCAGTGCTTCACCACCCTCACTGTAAAAAATTTCTTTCTTATGTCAATATACCCCCCTCCAATTTACATTCATTGTTTCTAGTCCTCCCATCTGTTACCATATTAAAAATTCCTTCCCCTGCCTTTCTGTAGGACCCCCTCAGGTACTGATAAGTTACTGTGAGGTCCCCCCTGAGCCTTCTCTTCTCCAGGCTGAACAACCCCAACTCCTTCAGCCTGTCTTCATAGGGCAGTTGCTCCAGACCTTTGACCATCTTCGTGGCCCTCCTCTGGACCCTCTCCTACAGCTCAATGTCCTCCTTATGTTGAGGGCTCCAGAACTGGACACAGTAACTCCAGGTGGGGTCTCACCAGTGCCTAGTAGAGGGGCACCTCTCTGGACCTGCTGGTCACACTCCTCTTGATGCAACCCAGGATTTGGTTGGCCTTCTTTTCTGCGAGTGCACACTGCTGGCTCGTGTATTATCCACATACACAAACAGAGCCAAAGTGTGCTACTTTGGCTTAGCAAAAGTCAGTGGCTAACATGCAGAACTACTTTTCCAATGTCAGGCCTGTAGTTTGCTGAAGGTGTGTCAGGTAATAATATATGTAAACTCCTCATATTGTGATGCACCTGGAAAGCAAAAAGAAACAATTCTTGAATGATATGATGGAGCTAAAAGTATGGTGATTATAAAATGCTGCTTAATATTATCTCATGGATAAAACTGTACTGGAAAAAAAAAAAGTTTTCCCTGCCAGCTATTACACTTCATGTTCCTGCAGCAGAATGGACAAAACAGTAGGTTTCAAAAATTTCCATCTACAGTGAGGTTTAAAATAGACTCCTGCAAACATTTCTTGGAAGAGTAAGCAGCTGCTTGGGCATTGGTTCTCTTGTGAAGGAAACAGTAATAACTGTGTCAGGATAAGGTTAGTGGTGCAATGCTCTGGGAACAGGCCTACTGCTGAGCCAAAATAATGATTTAGATTGCCAAATGCATGAATAAAACTGTAAATCATTCCTGGAGGCTCTTAAAGAGATAGGTGGAGTGCATTTCAGGGATCAGGTCAGTTAAAGTAAGCAGAAATTGAAGCATGCTGAATTGGAGAAGAAAATAATTTCAACTACTCACATGTGGAGATGGTGTTAAATTAACTGTAGGTAGTTAGGAGAAGAACAAGACATCATTACCAACAAGACATCTATTCAATAAGAAACTGTGTCCAGAAAAGCAAGCAGAATGTTCTTTTGCATTACGAAAAACCTAGAAGAAAGCACAAAATTATTACATAGCTTTTATATGAAGTGATACCTCAGCATGGATACTTTGCTCATCTTTGCCCTCCAGTCTTACAGGATAGAGAAAAAATAAAGATCTAGGGAAGGCAGTGAAAAAGATAAAGGGAATAGAAAGCTGCAGTGTGTGGAGAGATTAAAAGATTAGTAGTAGACGCTAGAGGAATAGAGGGTGATGATGGATGTAAAAACTAGTAAATAGTTTTAAGAAGCTAAGTCAAGAGCTCCTATTCCTTGAGCAGGAGGCACATAAAATGAAATTAAAAAGCAACTATTTTAGACTTTTTGTGTATACATAGTAAAGGGGAACCAATGCTTAACAGAACCTGGCATCTGTAGAAATGGTGTCCAAGTGTGTCTTGGTTTTTCACAGAATCACAGAATATCAGGGATCGGAAGGGACCTCAAGAGATCATCTAGTCCAGTCCCCCTGCTGGAGCAGGAACACCCAGACCAGGTCACACAGGAAGGCATCCAAGTGGGGTTTGAATGTCTCCAAAGAAGGAGACCCCACACCCTCTCTGGGCAGCCTGTGCCACTGCTCTCGCACCCTCACCCTGAAAAAGTTTCTTATATTTCTGTGGAACCTCCTGTGCTCCAGTTTGCACCCACTGGCCCAAGTCCTATCATTGGAGGTCACTGAGAAGAGCCTGGCTCCATCCTCCTCACACTCACCCTTTAGATACTTATAGACATGAATGAGGTCACCCCTCAGTCTCCTCCAAGCTAAAGAGACCCAGCTCCCTCAGCCATTCCTCCTTACAGAGATGCTCCAATCCCTTCACTATCTTTGTGGTTTTGTGCTGGACTGTCTCCAGCAGTTCCATGTTTTTGAACCAAGGACCCCAGAACTGGACACAATACTCCCAAAACCCATCATGATCCTCAGCTCAGCCCAACTGTGAATTCTTGAGGTCTGTTAGTTCATTAATGGATTTACTGCCTCTACTCCTGAAGCAGAAGACAGAATGACTTTCAGTGAAAAAATAATAATTTTATGTATCTCTGTGCTGAGATAGAGATCTAGCTTTTTTTTGTACTTTATTTTTTCAGAACTAATTAAATAGTATCTTCTCTATGTGAAATCTATAGCAATAGGAATTATTCTCAGTGCATGTTTCAGTAGAGATCTTGGATGCATTCAAGTAAGACATCACACCTTTGTGAGGAGGCTGTTCCAATTGCTACAAAGTTATGAACAGCCTCCTAAAATGCATCTCATCTTCAGATGGCTGAGTGCTTGTTCCCTTCCATTCCTGTCTGGACCAAATCAAGCTGCTCAGTGTGCAGGTGAGATGTGGTCAGGCTGTGTACCACAACACAGGTCCAAGGGGGTGAGAAAAGGGAAGCACAGTGTATGAAATCATGTGCTCAGCCTCATATTAAGATCTTTGGAGGCTCCCCCAACTCTTTTTCAAGTAGAGCAGGAGACTGATGGGAGGGACTGCTGTCAGCTCAGAGTTGAGATGTAAAGCTCATTCTACTCTTTGACATTTATTAAATTGTATTTCACTGCAGTAGCAGCACTCTTGGATGGGCTTTTCTGGGGAATTGTTACACTCCTCAGATGGTTAATCACTTGGCCTCTAGCCTCCTGCCTTATAACTCTGTTTGACTTGTCCTATAATTACTACTTGGAGAGTTTTATTACTTAATTATGCTATCAACTATTGCAATTTAACATGTCATCAGTCTCTCCTGACCAGGCCCCCCAAACACCTCCAAAATAATTTCCCCTTTCAAGCACACTTCTCTGCAAATTTCTGCAGAGCAAAGAACTGAAGAATTTGTGCTTTGATGAATAAGCTGTAAAAGTTTCCAACAAAAATCCTGCTGGTTTTCTATGCTTCTTCCTCTCCTCTTCTGAGCCCTTTGATTTCAGACTTTAGTAACATATACAGTCACGTTTACCAGCACTGGCAGAAAGCAGCCAAATCATCTCATCCTTTTTATTATGTCTCCTAAAAACAAATTAAGACTCCACCAGACAAGCTGTTGGCTTGTGTGAACATCTGCCTAGAGTTCCTGAGGTCCTTACAGAGCACACTGCACTGCTCAACTGTGTCCTCCCACCCACCTGTGGCCCAGTCCTTTCCACCTTTGCTCAAGTCATGAAACATTTCAGCACTCTTTGAAGACCAACATTACTGTTGTCATGTTTTCAGTGAATGAAACATTGCTATGGCACTTGGCAAAGTTGTATTTTGGGGGCCTTGTAGCCAGCTACTGTTTCTTACCCTGAGGTACTTCCTTTGGAAGAAGAGTGAGTCTGAGGTTTTGTAGTGGTTTCTAAAGTGAAAAATAATTATAAACTAACTTGGCTCTTATTAACAGGCCTCAATCCAAGGGCGTGCTGATTTATGTCAACCTCCCAAAGCTGCCTACAGACTGTCTGACAGCCCAGACAGACAGAGATTCTTAATAGTGTGTGGTTTCGACCCATCCCCTTCTACCTCCCCTGTACCAGGATCAGAGCTCAACATAAATCTGCCCTGCCTGTGCTGTGGGAGTTTTCCCTTGGCATCCTGCAGCTTGTAAGAGCTGTTCCAGGAGACAGAATTAGTACCTTGATGCTCAGTATTGATCTCTCTTTGATTTATAGTCCCTTGATCTGATTTGCTTCATGGCATCTTGAGTAGAAATCAAAAGTAACGCCCACAAGAGTCAGAGGTTACACTGGCTTTAAACTCGAGTAAGGCAGATTGAGGTTCCTCAGCTCCAGCCTCTTGGTGCAAAGGGAGAGCAGATTTTCAAAAGATCAGCCATCTGACCCACTGGAGTATTGCAGGATGCATTCCTCAGCCATTCTCTCAAATTGTTTCTTAAACTTGGATTTCAGGAAAATGAATTCCTAGGTTCTCTCTCAAGGAGGCAGTTTTTCCCCTTCTAATATCACTTTCTGCAGTAGCCTGCAGTAGACAGAGGTCCTCCATTTTGGATTTCTGTGTGCAGCCTGAATGAAGTTTTGCTTGTGGGACCTGAGGAGGGAAGTTAGCAGGGACAGGGAAAATCCTTTGCAGTGTGATTTCCAATGTGTGAGCCTTTTGTATTCAGTCAGTTGGGTAAAAACCCCCCAAAAGCATAAGTGAGTTTGTATGTGGCAACTGGGGCAGCCAGATGGATGTGAACATGTGCACCTGCAGATGGAGTGCTGTGGGCACAAATGTGGAGGGTGCACTGGGAAGAGAGTGTGAGCTTCTCTGGTGGCAGGTGGCTGGATGACTGAGCAGGCATGCTGTGGCTCTGCAGGGGCAGACCGGCCTTTGCAAGGCTGCCATTGAAGGTGAACCATGTGCTCTGAGGTCACGGAGTGATAAGTTGCGACCTCGGGTCCCTGGCTGCTTATCTGGGGTGTGTGGCAGAGCCTGGGCCAGACTGGCTGGTTGGTCCTGCCCAACGTGCCTGCAAGGTGTGGAGGACTGTTTGGTAGTCCTGGGCATTGGCAGCTCTCCCCCAGTGCCTGTCCCAGAGCCATCCCCTGTGTTTCCCCAGCCCTGCCAGGTTCAGGCACAGGGCAGTGTGACAAGCACTGGCAGCAGCAGAGCTGAGCTGTGGGACAAATGGGTGCAAAAACACATCCCTGGAGGAGCTGCTGGGTAGATGCCCTTCTCCGGGGGGTGGGCATCGCCTCTCTCCCCTTTCCTCTCCAGCACAGCCAGTGACTGGAGCCTCTCTTTCTTCTGAAGTGCTTGACATCCATCCCTCAGCAGCCAGAGGGAGCAGCTCCTTCTCGGAGCTCCCCATCACAGCAGAGACAGAGCCCAGAGCCCATGGCCAGCCAGAGCCAGTGGCCATGCCTTGACTGCGGCCACAGGGATGAGGAGGTGGCCTACACGTGGCCCTGCCTGCACCAGTCCTGACTGGGCTGTGCAATGTGCCAGATGGAACTGAGCCCCAACTGCCCCTGGTGCCAGCAGGCGGTGACATCCATCGCCTTCTCCGTGTGGGGGGACAAGGACTTCCTGGTCTACAACGTGCCTCGTCCCACAGACCTGAAGGAGGAGGAGGGGACTGCAGGTGGTGGGACTGAGGCAGATGGCATCCCGCAGGAGCTGTGGGTAGATTTCTTCAGGAGCCACCCTGAGCATGTTCAGCCCCTGCTGCCGTGGCTGCAGTGAGAGTTGGGACTGATCTTTTGAGGGCACTGGGAACACATGGCAGCAGAGGGCACAGTGGTGCCCAACCTCTGCCTCCGGGGGCTGGTCCAGGCCTTGCTGAGGTACCAGAACTGAGAGGGGTCTTCGTCCACCAGCTGACCTCAGAGGGCAGGCACCTGTGCAGCAGTGAGCTCTGCCATCACCAGAAACAGACGTGGTGGAGCAAGACTTTGCCCTTCTTAAATCAAAGACTGAAGACCCTGTCTGATAGAGGCCAGGACGACGGTGTCCTTGCATCCTGCCTGGTCAGGCTGAAGGCAGAAACCTTAAGGAAAGATGTGATTGGATTGTAGATCTTGGTCGGGGCAGTGGGTGAGCTCCCTCCCTGCCCATCTCAGTGCCTCCAGTTCCTCTGAACAACAGGTAGGAGGTTCTGGCTGTTGAAGGTCCACCAAATGAAAGTGTGAGGGATGAGTGTTCCTCATTGCCACTGTCTTTGCAGTTGGGGATGCCCATTGCTCCAAACACAACCTCATCCTTGAGGAGAAAATATGGGCTGTACTCATTGAGGATTCCCTCCTAAGGGGAATGTGCCAGTCAGAGAGATCCCACTCCCAGGGCAGTCTGTGCCTTCCTGCAGCCCAGGTTTAGGATGTGGCCAGGAACCTCCCAAGCTTGTTATGGTCAACTGACCACTATTCACTGCTTATTTTCCAAGTAACTGGAGAGGAAACTGTAACTCTTAGGCCCAGGGCAAACAAATGGCACTTTAGAACCTTGGGAAAGTTGTTGAAGGAATCTGGATCACAGGTTATTTTTTTCCTTGCTCCTTCCAATAGGAGGAAATGACATTGGAAAAAAGAGTTTTATCCAGTCCCTTCAATACATGGCTCTGTGGCTGGTGTCACTGGCACAATTTTGGGGTTTTTTGACAATGGGATGGACACTATCGGGAATGTTAATGTAAGTGGGGAATATCTGTCTGTCCATGAGATTAATATGGCCTAGAGATTCTTCTTACAAAATCTGATGCATCTTTCTAAGACCATTCTCCAGATGTTCTAAAATAGCCATGATTTGTCTTAAAACTCTCTCTTATGTGATGAAGGGCTGCTCCCTAATGCAGAAAGGAGGAAGAGTGGTCTACAGGAGCTATTTTTTTCATTGTGGGATATGCAGGGTAGGGGGTGGATCAGGCTGTCCCCTTATGGTGTGGAAGTCCATTTCAGGTAATAGAACTGGTGTGAAAAATTTATAAAGGAGAAAGCTTCCAGGGGGTCCCCTGGTGATGTGCTGCAGCAACCTGGAGGTACTGATGTGACTGATGGAAAAAGTAAATGTATCTGAGCAAAGGCTGTGGACCTTAAAAGGCTTTGTTGACAAAATGGGCCATCTTAATGAAGTTTTGAGTGTTTTTTGCATGGCCAGAAGGGATGACTGCTTGACTGTCAAGAGTAAACATATGGCCTGTTTCCTCTTTATTTCTCTTTTGTGCCCAGATATTCTCCAGCACTTCCCTCTCAGTGCTCTTTGAACAAGGCACAGAGTGAGATTTTAGTGAAGTGCAGGATTTGAAAAAATTTTATGTATTTTAAAACCAGACCTTAATAATGCAGGTTGTAGAGACACTTACTTGTGTAGTATTCATATTAAAGTAGGTGGTTTAAATTTCATCTTAAATAAGAATGATTTACATTTACAGCACTTGGATTTTAATCCTAGCCTCTTTAAATCCTTTGCCTTAAATTATGGACTGTCTCTTGTAGCAGAATAAGTCTATTCAAGAATTTATTTGCATGCCAATGATCAAACCCAACTCATTAGATTACTTTGAGGTTTTGTATGGGTTTGTGATTTTTACACCAAACCTTGGGAGAGCCCTGACATCGGGATTAAACACCCTGGGGGAAGGCTCTCCATACTCATAACTCAGCTTGAGGCAGGAGACAGCACACCAGACATCATGTGCATGAGATATTAGCAAAGTATCATCTCATAGTGTTGGAGGAGGGAAATGAGAATTAATGCAGGCTAAGCAATGCCTATTTGATTTGTTTTCAACACATTGTCAGCTCTTTCTTTTATTTACTGTCTTCCATTAATGACAAAGGGGAAAGAAGCTGATGAGAGAGTGTTTTCCCTGATTTAAGCCTTGTTGCACCTCATGTGAGCATCACATTATACACACTGTGAGGTAGTAGGCACCTGAGAGCAACGAGCTCCCTCATTTTGATGATGATTTCTTAGACACATTTGGTGAAATTTCAAAGAGTGTCTCAGATTACAGTCTCTGCTGAGAAACCAATTACTCTGAAGTTCAAATGCTCTTTAAGATTGTGACAGTCACTCAACTGGGTTCTGAGAGCACTGACTGGACAAAAAAGTGTATGTTTTTATTCTGTTTTGGGGCATTTGTGTGTGTACAGATGAAGAGGGGAGGGTAGAGAAAGTAATTTCCCTCCAACTACCAGCCTCCATTTTTAAGTGTCGTCTGATGGAGAAGAAAGAGAGGGACAGGAAGAGATTTGAGATGAGTTTTTCTCATTGCTGCAGGATATGGGATGGAAGTATGAACAACTCCCTTTGATTAATGTATGCCCAAGGTCTCCCATGCAACTGTAACAGTCAATAGCAATCAGATTAGTGTAATGTATTATTCAGTGTTTATGATGGTGAATTTGTATGGTGCCCGTGAGGCAGCTTTGATCCTCTTGAAATGTCTTCTGAATGCCATTTGGGATTGCCACAGAGCCAAAGCAATCATGGAGTATCTCCAGCTCACGTTCCTCCTGTCAGCAATGTGTAATTACCTTCCTCTATTGTTTCTGCATGGACACATACTTGGATTTAATTGCACTGCAGTTGGTTACCCCACTGGCTTTTTTTGACCCAAAGTGTTATAATATGGAAAATAAGGCACTTTTAATACTTTAATTGAAGGTCTCAAGTGCTTTACAAGCATTGCTTCATTAGGCTTTGCTATAAATTGATGGTAGCTATACCTATATGCAATTCTTGGCTCATCAAGAGAATGAAGCACCCTGTAGGATATAAGTGTATGTGATCAGTAGACAACTGTAACTTATTTACACTTTAACAACTTTGTTGTATGGGACTGTTATGTAATTTCCAGCTCCCTTCATATTTTAAAAGGATTTGGGTAGGCAACTTTTGAGTGTGTGGTGTGGTTTTGGTTTTTTTGTTGCTTTTTTAAAGGTGTTTTTTAATTTTTGTGTGTTTTGAGGGTGTTTGTTTGCTTGTTGGTTTGTTTGTGGTTTTTTTTTTTTTTAGTTTTTCTCAGTTGTTTGCAGAAAGACCAGGAAACTAAGAGGCATTTATTCACATACAGGGCAATAAACAGTACTGCACAGTGTAATGTGTACAATGGAGAGTGCTTAGATATGGCACTGTATAGGTAACTTTGTAACTTTTGAATTTTGAAAAAATGCCTTGTTAATGAGCAGTTTGGTGAGGGGGATATGAGACTCATTCTGTGCTGAGTTTTACTATACAAAGTCATATGCTTGAACCAGATCTGCCTGAAGGCAGACTGGTGGGGGGTTTAGGACACAACATGCTGAGGCTGGGGGTGCTGAATGCTGGCAGTGCTTGCTCTGGAAGAGAACCGGTCATCCCTCTTCTGTCAAAATTGCTATTGCACCCACATAGAATCATAGAATGGTTTGGGTTGGAAGGGACCTTAAAGATCTTGTAATTTCAACCCCCTGCCATAGGCAGGGACACCTCCCACTAGATCAGGTTGCCCAGTGCCTTGTCCAGCCTGGCCTTAGACACTTCCAGTGAGGGGGGGGCATCCACAACCTCTCTGAGTAACCTCTTCCAGTTTCTCACCATCCTCACAGTAAAGAATTTCTTTCTTATATCCAGCCTGAATCACCCCCCTTCCAATTTACATCCCTGATGCAGAAGGGACAGTGCATGATGTTCTTTACTTAAAAGGAACCTGCTGTGCTAGTTGTTTTATTAAATCTGAAAAATTCAGCTACATCAAACCTTTAGAGTGTTTGGTCACTTTGAACTCTAAGTAAATAATTTTAAACAGTGTCTCAAAAATCCTCACTTGAAAACTAGCTGGCTTTTATTGCCTTGGGGTTAAGCCATTTCACATGGCTCGAGAAGCATCTAGAAAGCTGTTAGTGCACAACAAGCATCAGTGTGCACTGTCTACTTAGGAGAAGCTCTACTAGGGTTACCTCAGGGACTTTTATTACATCCAATCTTGCTCAAAAGCACCATTAATGATCTGGAAAAGCAGGTAAAAAGCACATTAATTGAATTCCCAGATGATACCTAAATTGAAAGGCATAGCAAACAATGGGAAAACCTTCTTGGAAAAAAACACTGATGAACCAAGAGAGAAAAGAAGTGAGGCAAGCTACAATTAGATTAAACCAATGGACGGAAGTTTTGGTAGGAGCTATTGATTTGGGTTGGTAGGTGGGATACGTGATATTCACTTAGATGGAAGAGGCCATGTGGAAAGACCAAAATAGCTGGTATTTGAGAAAGTTTCTGGCAGTGTAGCATGGCTGCAAGGAAGTCTGTCAGAGTTAGATCTGAATGAGCCAGAATGTGAATACTGTCCATAAAACCACAGCTGGGCACATGTAGAAATCTGCATTCAGTTACGACCATTTCAACATCAGAATAAAGGTAACAAATGAAAAGCAATTAAGGAACAACAGAGAGCTATCTGAAAAATATAAGCTGTTTTATGGCAGTTTTGCTGAGGCAAAATTTCAATGGGGGGGAAATACAGTAAGCATCAATAAGTATTTAAGATGCAGATAGATGCATTCACATGTAGATAGAAAAAGAGGCAAGGATTCCTGGTGGCAGTCAGAAGTGCTCACTAGGGAGGACAGGAATATATTGGCTGAACATCAGCATCAGTTTCCTATTATTGGAGCAATTATTCCTCTTGAATGAGCTCTCAAGAAAAGTGCTGAGTGATTTTTAAACTGGAACAGAGTGAGAATTGGGAAACAAATCATACATCAGAAAACAGCCCTGCACTGCCACGACGCTTAAAAAATACTTCTTTTTTAGTAGTTTTGTTTATAGCTCTTAACAGTTAAGTTATCTGAACATTCAATACCATGACTATTAGAAGGACTCTGCTGTTTACCACTTTTATTTTTACACATAGGATGGCAGCAGTTAATAAGGAAAGCCTCCCAGAGTGGATGAAGAACCTTCCCTACTAATTCCTTTTAAAAACTGTATGCAGAAGGTAACTTCACAAGCTTCCATCATTGTTTTTGATGCTCTGAGCTGGTGGGAACACTTCTGCAGTTCCCTGGTGTTCTGCTGCCCTGATGTGTGACCCAGGAACCCACGTGCTTGCTCGTGGAAAGATGCAGGAGAGGTCAGGATGTTTTTCAGCCAACTCCTGGTTAGCCTTTGGCTGGAGTAACATAAAAGTGTAGTCTTTGCTACACAGGGTAAAAGCAACGCATAAGATATCCCTTTGTGCAAAGGGAGAAATGAGGCTTTCCCTTTTGCTCCCTCACCAGAATTCTGGAAAGACCGAGTATTTGGAGCTGGCCCTGTGGGCTGTTTTTGGAGTAGACTTTAGATTCTGAAAATGTGGACTTCAAACAGTGATCTATTTGTGTCAAAAGAGTCAGCTGCTTGCTGTAACACCCATTTCTATGGCTGCAGAGAAGAAAAGGGCTTAGATATAGGAATGGCTTTCCTGTAATCTGGGACATAACAGAGCCTAATAATAAGCTCCTGAAGCTCATGCAAATTTGCTTCCTTTTTGATTTAATACTACTTTGAAGTTAGCCCAGCTCTGAGTGGTGTGTTGGACCAGATGACCTCTAAAAGCTTTTTCAACCTGAATTATTCTGGTTTTGTGGTATTACTCTTTCATTTTGTAGACATTTGGAGTTGCCCAAGGGTGAGCAGTGTTTGTCCTGCTGACCACCTCCTGTGAAGGATAAGGACGTTATCTGCCACTGAGAGCTCCAGATTATGTTCTAGATAGATCCACAGCATTTGGCATTAATCTGCCAGAGTAATCTGCAAGTTTGTATTGGGTCAATCTGTCTTTCCAGGACTGCATCTGACTGCATCTGACTGCATTGCAGTCAATGGCTCATTGTCCAAGTGGAAACCAGTGACGAGTGGTGTTCCTCAAGGATCAGTACTGGGACCAGTGCTATTTAACATCTTCGTAGGAGATATGGACAGTGGGATCGAGTGCACCCTCAGCAAGTTTGCAGATGACACCAAGCTGTGTGGTGCAGTTGATTCACCTGAAGGAAGGGATGGCATCCAGAGGGACCTTGACAGGCTTGAGAGGTGGGCCCAAGCCAACCTCATGAAGTTCAACAAGGCCAAGTGCAAGGTCCTGCACCTGGGTCGAAGCAATCCCAAGCACAGATACAGGCTGGGTGGAGAGTGCCTTGAGTGCAGCTCCGAAGTGAAAGACTTGGG
>VZTY01006434.1:0-20985 GCA_013400935.1 Turnix velox | reverse complement strand
CAAACTATTCTATGATTCAGACTTTAATCATCATTATGCTGGACATTGATGTTTCTGTGTTCCAGCAGAAAGGTAAAGTAAACATCTTGTCCACACTGGTATGAGAGGACTTGGAGAAATTGTGGTAATACAAATAAAAGCAAATTCACAACAGGGTATATAGAAATATTGTCTTTCATTTTTGTTTCGCATGAAAAGCATTTCGGCTTGGATATTTCTAGATAATTCCTCTTACAGACAAGAGAGATACTTTAATAAAAACCTCACTTTAGAACAGCCCTGCTCGTGGCTCTTTTCAGGTTATTGGTAGTTCAGTCTTCTAATTTGATTTTCCTTAAGGATAAAATTGCTTGTCCTTTTTATGCATGCTTCCTGCATTATATGCCAAAACTTACCTGAGCATTTGTGAGCATACCAGACTGTTTTTTCAATAAAAATAATACATGTACAGTAGCTAGCATTATGATTAAAAAGTATTTAATGCAAAGTTGTGTTATATCAACATTCCTTTTTGTAGCAAGCTCTCAGTGTGTGTTATTTCTTTAGCTATGGTTGAGAATTTTAAGTTCGCATTACCATAACAGTATGTGAAGATTGTTATTTTAAATTATTCAAGTGAAATACAGAGGCAGATACTATATCTCTGCCAGCCTCTGATGTTTCTGTGGTCTTCCTATGACATTAAACACTCCAAGTTTTCCTCCTAAAATACAAGCTGTCTTTTCAATAAGATTTTGCCCTCAGCATCTACTTCATACATAACTGACTTATCAGTGGAGGGAGTGATCAGTGGAGTGAGTTATCGGTGGAGTGATCAATGTGAACTTCTTGTTGTCTGTGTCAGTTTCTATTAGCTCCATGTTGCTTGAGTCTGTATCCTTCTCCTTTAGGCAACCATGTTGAGTGTTGGTTTGCTAGGAGAGCAGAAGCCTCTATTTTTGAAGTCAATGTTTGCCTAATTTATACTTCTATTACCCCAAGTAATTTTTATTTTTAATACTGTCAAAAGGCAGCCATTGATTGTGCAATGCACTAAGATCAGTTATGCATGTAAATTTTTCTGTTAGCTAAATCTGAAATGTTGTTAAAATATATAATAAGGATCAATAGTGCATAAATTACAGGAAACTGTAATTCAGTTAATAGAGTGAAACAGTCTATTTTAAATCCACAACAATTAAATGAAAAATTTTTCAAGTGAGTTACAACAATGAAATTGAATTGATTAGCATGAAAGGTCTGTGTATGCTCCTGCTGGTCAAGCTATGGATTTAAAATTTATATTGTTTTTGCTTCTGAGAGTACTCAGTAATTATAAAACGTCCAATTGCCTTTTTTTAGTGTTTACTCTAAACTAGCTCTTGAATGAAGATCCTGCCTATGCAAAGTTAATTTTTATACTTTCAGGTCCATTGTGCTACAACTTGTGTTGAGAATGACGGGAGCAAGAAATACTAGCCTGGTCAAGCCTTCTTCATGTTTAGCCGCAAACCAAAATCTCTTGAGATGGGACCTGTCACCAGATCAAATTAGAAAAAGAACGGAAGAACTAATCAAGAAGACAAAATGTGTATATGACAGTATCGGGATGCTTGATATTGGAGAAATAACACTTGAAAGTACTATCCGGGCCTTGGCAGATATTGAAGTGGAATATGCAGGTCAGTGTACATTTTCTTTGATTCTTTCCGTAGTGCATTCCATCTGTACATAAAGAATTCTTGAGAAAATGAAGTTGTTCCTTAAGGTTCTCATCCATGTTTGTCCAGAATGCAGAAGACTCTCAAGGCCTGCTGGTCATTATATACTCTCAGGACCTGTAAGCAAGTTTTGACATCTGTTTCAAAGTTCTTCTGTTTTACGGGAATTAGACAAATCTGTGCTGGTCATCTCTTTGACGCATCCAGATAACTGCATTGGTCACCTGTTCTCTTTTTGCATGTGAAGCTCCACACTGTTATATTATCTTTTCCAGCTCTACAGATATGGCAGGGGACAGACTATGTGCAAGACTGTTGATTATAGAGTCTGTGGTATGCTTAGTAGAGCCAAGTTAGATAAGCAGCATTTTTCTTAAGATACCACAGAGTCTCAGGAAATTTAAGTCAAACAGAAAAATGAGAACGGGGAAAATTTTTTAGTACATTCTTGAAAAAAGGCTACTTTGTTTGTTCACCCTTATGTTATGGCCTGCCATGCCTTGAAGAATTCATGGATAGGTGTTGACCATGCAGTTGCAGCTACATTGTTCTAAATTAATTATCAAGATGTGCCAATATATTTATGAATTTTAATGGTCAAACATGGCTTATTCATCAAATTTATTAGTAATGGTCAGTTAGAGGAGATGGGGAAAAATAAAAATGTATGTTGAGTAGCCTTTTTAAGAAAAACCTGCTACATGGTGGCTGTATGACTATCTGTAATAAAATGCCAAGTTGTCTTAAATACTCTAAAAAATCTGCAGTAGCTGAAAATGTATCTTACAGGAAATTTTTCACCTGGTGAAAAACAACAGCCTGCAGCTCAAATGGTTGTACTGTAGTATCAGTGTGGCTTTCACATTACTTGGAATTACAGTTTAGGTGCATCCAGTAAATTAATTGGTTGGTATTGATGCTGTCAGAAAGACTGAGAAGTCTTTATCCAAACAGTGTTCTGGCAGATTCAGTTTTATTTGTATCAGTGTATGTGGTATAATAATTGTGAACTTTTCCACCAAAGTGTAAAACTCTCTAAATTAAAGCAGAATAATATGTATGTTTAATTCAGAAAGTGGTGTCCATCAGCTTTTCATCATAGCAACCAAGACTTGCATCTTCCAAGATTCACTTTATTTTTTTTCCCCTGTATGCTATTTCCAGTAATGCATCATATTAAAGCAGCTTTTAAAGCTCTGTGTGAAGTTAGCATGACTCACCTATGAAAAAAACCCCATGGGAAATGCTTAGGCTGTATTACCACAGCAAAACTGCTAATAGAACATTGGGGTTTTGTGTCCTTTGTGTCCCTTTCACACACACATGAAAGACCTGCCCCAGTAATTGGAACTTATAATCTGAAAAGACATAGATGACAACAGGACCTAGATTTCATTTGTAAACTACCAAAGTTTGCTTCAACAATTTGGAATGTGTGGAACTTAGGGGAGAAGGAGAGAGTTTCATATGGACTCCCAGAAGAACCACATTCCCATATCTGCATTCTGAAGGTTTCTAAAGAGCTGAGAGTATCTCAATTTGACAAGAAAAAGATTGGCATACACTAAATTTCAAAGCTCTAAATCATCCTAAAATGCTCTACTCTAAAGGTGGCGTGAAATTGTGATTGGGCTTGAGTTAGGTTAATTCAGCCAGTCATAAGAATCGATTTCCATTGTAGCACTTCTCTGCAACGCCATTATAAGTTGCAATATTATTTTAGTAAGCCAGAATTTATTTAATATCAAAAGTGTATTCTGAAAAACTGGTTTTATGCAGCTTCCAGTCTCTAGAAGTTCAGAACATGTAAGTAGCATCTTCTGTATTTGCCTTGTTTCTCCTCAAGTGCAGAGGAAAAGATGGAGATTTGAGACTTAGAATTATAGAATCATAGAATAGTTCAGGTTGGAAGGGACCTTAAAGATCATAGAGTTCCAACCCCCCTGCCATAGCAGGGACCCCTCCCACTAGATCAGGCAGCTCTTGAAACAATGTAAAAATAATTTCGGGACAGATGGGCCTGTTTCAAAGGCTGAGAGCTTCTCACTTTAAATGCTAACATGGCAACTATGAAACAATGTCAGTTTTCACTTAATTGGTCTGTCTTTTACAAATCATGCATCTTATTTATACACTTTCCTGTTGACTGTGGTGAAGAAAGAAGGTAAGAAGGCTTGGGTAATAATTTCTAATAAGATGCTTATGTAGCATAAAGGCATGCAATTTTGTACTTTTTCCTTTTTTTGTGAGTTATCTGTAACTGCTTTATTTGCTTTAAGCATCATGAAAAGTTGTTTAGGGTGCTTATTTCTATATCATATAAATTTTAAAAGTGGAGAAGTTCCTTACTTATGCCTAAATCATTTCTAGCCATCTGTGTAAGTCTTGATTGCTTTTTATTTAAACAGTGGAAAGAAGCATGTTGGATTTTCCCCAGCATGTCTCACCTGACAGAGAGGTACGCTTAGCAAGTACAGAAGCTGACAAAAAGCTCTCTAGTTTTGATGTGGAGATGAGCATGAGGGAAGATGTGTTTCAGAAGATTGTTTATTTGCAGGTAAATCACAATGATATCTGCGTAACTTGTGGAAATTTAGAGAAAAATTCTAGCAGTGAAAAACTTTTTTCTGAAGCAGTTAGTATCCACAGTGCTTTTCCAGATATCCATTACTCTGTGTCTGTAGCAGTTAAATCTTTCCTGTAGGGCACAGTTATACAAAAAGGCTGTGGTTCTATAAAAACTTAAGCCAGTGTAACTTGGTGCTCTTACTCTTTGCCTCTCATGTGTATGTATGTATATATGCCTTCTCTGTATATAACTTCGACTTCTATCTAGTCTTCCAGTGAGCTGGTACAAGAAAGTTAAAGTATAAAAGGAGGAAATCCATCAGGAAAAATGGCTTTCTATTGGCTGACCTCTTTCAGCTAATTTGCCTAATGTATCACCAAGGTGTGGGATATACAAGAAGAGAGGTAACGTAGCAATATATTCAAGTTGCCTTATACTGCATTAATTTTTATTCCAAATGATGCTTTATTGAAATTATTGAGAATATTACATTTTAAAACTGAATTTCAAGTTATGAAAGCTAATGAGAATGTATGTGACATCCAGAATTACCTCTTTTGACCTGCTATTTAGACAGCTGTGTGATATACTGCTGCTCTTGTTTTTTCTACTCAAAAGTCAATACATATATTTTCTATTGAACTATTTCCATCCCTTTTGTATTTCTGTTTAGCTTTCCTTCTAATTGAGCACCTAGAGATCTCATATTCTTCACTGCACTTTTATTTTGTACTGCAGATAAGAAGAACATTTGGTTTTGCTCAAATGCATCTGGTGACATTAGCACTAATTCTCAAAGTCTGTTATAGATAACCCAAGGAAGATACCTAGTGGGAAAACTAAAATAAATACTTTTGTCCATTCTTCAGATGAGGATTTTTTAATTTTCCTTTTCAATCCCATTCATTTTCAGCATGTTTCAGTGTTAGTGATACTACCTCTGAGCATATGTCAAGTCAATTATAACTATGGAAGTTGTGGCAATTCTTGCTGTAGTACAGATGTGAAATTGCTGATACTGTCAGACTGATCAAGTCTTGCAATTTGCAAATCACGAAGTTGTTTTTGCCAGATTCCTAATGCCTTCTCCCGTTAGAGACTTCCTGTTGAAAAATCAGGTTCCAGGAGCACATAAAAATTACCACTTCCATAAACAAAAATGTTTTGCTGAAATAGCTTTATCAGTTTAAATGTACCAGTAAAACACTTTGATTAAATCATGTTTTTCATGGCCTGAAGATTCAGGTACATGAATTGAGTTTCATGATCCTGCACAAAGATAGGATTAAATTGTGGTGAAAATACTGAGGGCCTCCTATTCCCATATTATTTGTCTACTCAGAAGTTTGAGTCTGCCTTATCTCAGTGACACCCTGAATATTTTTGCTCCTTTTAACAATACCTAATTTTTTTTAAGTTAACAACTGTTTAGTATTCTTCTAATTTCAGCTTTATTAAATAACTGTTTATAGTGGAAGATACATGAGGGTTTTGAATTTGATTTTAAAAATAGCTGCATTACTGCATTCTTCTTCGGAAAACTTCTGTTGTAGGGTCTGAAACTTGGAATAAAGGTTAATTCTAGAGTGAAACTCTAATTTCAAATTTTATTACTTTTAATATCTGCACATGTTGGCTAGCAGAGGCATGCTTAAGAATGTGGCCAATCTTCTCCACCCACATGCCCTCAGGAGACAGCATGGTGTAAATGGCTGCTGCAGATTTTTGGTTCATGATAATCTAAGTAGGCTTTGTTTCTTACACTGCCTGAAGATTTCTTCATGGTATAAGGTATCATGGTAGGACAAAATTACTATGAAATTGTAAAAAATCATAAATCCCTGACTGCTTTAAAATTTCTGTAAAGTTCCAAAGTTTCATATGTGTAGAAGCACATCTGTTGTGCTAATTCTCAGGGTAACACAGGACAATATAGATCATGCTGTCTAGGCTGAAGTTCAGAGGTAACTACAGAGCACAATTGTCTCTTTGCCTGTCAGGATTTATATGCTTGCTTATCCTTAAAGACTTAACAAGTCTTTTTCAGTGTGTATTATCCTTACCTTAAGCATGCCTGTGATGCAGATAAACATCAAAAATTCTTACATTAGGACTAGAAGCTATAGGTTTCTTTGAAGTCTGTGAAGAGATGTATAGTGTACAAAAGGATGAAGAACACTTAGTTTTCTGCTTTTTCCCAAAAGAATCTTCATCTTCCTTAGCTTTAGAAGGAGACAGTAATCACTGGCTTTAGTTAATGTTTGTGAATTCTCTTATTCCTTAAACATTTACTTGGTTGAGACTGAGATTTTCAGGAGCATCACAGGTCCACTGAAGGGGCTGAAGATTCCTCACAGTGCTGAAGTAACTCAGTGAGACTTTTCACAATCCTCTGTTACTGTAATGAAAGCAATGTCTTTTAATAAAAATTAGAATACTCCTGTTTTTTTTCTCACACTTTCTGGTTTTGAGCCTTGTAGTATTGTTAGCTATAAATGTGAAAGCAATGACAGTATCTTCTATCCTTTGGAAATTATCCTTTTTCTAGCATGCTAGTCTTAAGTTAGAAAAAAGAACCCTGAAATTATGGGCTACCCCAAGGAAAAACAATATACAACCCCAAAACCAAAAAAAGGGTGACAGCTGAGTGCTGCAAAAAAAATCATAGCCATGGTAATGAGTACACTATGCAGTCACATGGCTCAGTTGTCATTGCCTTCATCTGTGTCGTGAACTATAGTAGTTAGGTACTCCTGTCTGAGTTTGTATTCTTTTAAAAATCATCTGTTAACCAATATGTCTCTTGATTTAGAGAATTTAGATTAGCATCAAGTGCTTGCTAATTTAGATTAGCACATGAAGTGTTTGATGTAATTTTTTTCACTAGACTTAAAAATTCTTGCATCAGTACTATCTGTACTTGTATTAGAGCTTTAGGCATAATTGTACTAATGCTTACTGTCTGATTGTAGCATAATACTACTGGAACTTGCAACTCTTTGTAAAGTAAAAGCAAGGTGAAATCATTAAAAATGTAGGTTTCTAAAAGCCAGTCTTCACCTATCTTCCTATATGCAGGGCACTGGTAGAATTAGACAGTGTTTTTGTGTTGTTGTGTGGATTGTTTTTAAATTATCATCGGGGAAAATATCTGTTTCGAAGTTTTTATTCTTGTTTTTTCTTAAAACACTACCTGTCACAGATTTCTTTTTTAACGAAGAGGTAATTTGCAGTGGCAGGTCATTAGTTGACAGCTTTTTCATAACTCTTCCATAAAATTTGCATGTTTCAACATCCTGACTTTTCTAAGGTGCCTGTCAAGAATTAATTGCATAGGTAGGTAAGCTGATGAGAGGGTTGCTAAAACAAGTCAGAGCGACTTCCAACAGCTTCAACTTTGAAGGTGAATTTAGAGTGTGCCCTTTTAAATTAATACTATGAGTTAACAACTTTTTATTGAAGTCCACTTTCAGATGAAATAAAATTGGAAAGTGTGCAGCAGAATTTTCAATTTTTGAATTTTCAATTTAGGACAAAAGAGTTTTCATAATGGCATAACCATATATAAAAATTCTATTTTGTTTGTCACTCATATGATTTGTTCTGAAAGAGATGATGTATGCACTCAGATTATGTATTATCTGATAACTTTCAATATCACATATAATGTTTTGGGGTTTTTTAATCCCTTCAGATTTTAAGGTGCAGGACTTTACAGCACTGATTTTCTTCAAATATGTATAAATGAAAACTCTTTCTGGAGTAAATGCTGAAGTGCTCTGTTCTATAAACTAAAAGGCTTGCCATTCTGATGGCATGTAAATGTGTTGGATGCTTGGAAGAATAAAATTATTTTAATACTATGCTACATCAATATAAGAATATTGGTTTTTTAAGGTAACATTTTACTTAGAAGCGTCCTTTGCCCTAGAATCTGATATAGTCCTTTCTCACTATGGTGATGTTCTAAAGAACAGCTCTGTTCTAGCGCTCTGCATGTTTCTTACTCTGGGTTGTAAATTCAATTCTTCTGTACTGTCATTTCAGCAAACCTGCAATCTTGAAAAAGTAAAGCCTGAAATAAAACGATACCTAGACAAATCTGTTCAAGTGGGAAAAAGAAATGGACTCCATCTTCCTAAAGAAGTGCAAAATGTAAATATGTACTATTGATTTACAAAACAAAAATGATAATGTAATGAAGGGATGAATTTATGATTGTATAGCTGTACTAAGGATGTATTTGACTTAACTTGCTTAATTGCTACTGTGGTCATAACTGTGCTTGCTTATATATTTATTACTGAAATTTCACTCACGTTGAAGTTCTTAAATCAATCTCTTAGATGCTCACAGTCCTCATTAAATAGTGGTGGTGTGCATTACCTGCATCACCCTTACAGAGACTGCCTAAATTAGATAGAAATACTTTAGATAGGCCTCTTGATCAGGAATCTAAGTCCAGGCTTCAGAAGTACATATATTTATTACAAAGACACAGCTAATTTAATTTCTGTTATCAACAAATGTAAAATGTATCCAGAATTTTAGGATTTTGATCAAAAAAACTTAAGGTAGCCTAAAGGGAGTACAAGCTGTATTGAGAATTTTGGCCCCGTTATGGGAGGTTTAAAAAAAAAAAAACCAAAACATTAAAAAAAGCACTTGTCATGATTTTCAGAAGTGACAAAGTGTCAGCAACAAAATATGTGGACTTTATCTTTTGTGAAAGTACTCACTCTTCAGCCATATCCTTCAGTTAGTGGGAATAGTTTAATATGTATTTGCACTGCTTAAGGGCAAGTGATTACTCTAAAGGAATTTTAAAATATTTTGTAAAGAGACAATAATTGAATTACATTTTAAGTAAGAACTTGAATAAGTCTGTGACAGGATTCATATTTGGTGTGTATTTTACTAGTATCTACTGTGAATTTGACAGTAAAGGTAGAGGTGTGCTATGAGATATATTAGAAACTAGTTTGGATGGGTAAATAAATATCACAACCTAAATTAAGGGTCTTTGGAATATCTTGCCTTTTGTAGCTATTCTCTTCCTCTTGTCATATTTGTGCAATTCCAAAGGAGTGTTTATAAAAGGTTGCATGTATTTTTATTCTCAATTATTTCAGCAGATATTTTTACACTTAAAATTGTAAAATTAAGTAATTGAAAGCTAGCACATAGTGATGTTTGGAAACAAGTTTGTGTTCAGTCCTCTCTGAATTAAAATTAAAATAGAATTGTTGGAGTCATAGCAGTGGTGTTGCTTTGGTCCCAAAGAGAGATGAAAGGGAGACTGAGGAAGAGTGAAGTATGATGCTACTGACAGGGTATTACTTGTTCAGTGCTGGAATTCACTGACAGATGGTAGAGAACCCAGCTGTGAAAAGTGAAATACTGATCTGATTCATAGACTCATAGAATAGTTTGGGTTGGAAGAGACCTTAAAGATCAAGTTCCAATCCCCCTGCCATAGGCAGGGACACCTCCCACTAGATCAGGCTGCTCAGTGCCTTGTCCAGCCTGGTCTTGAGCACCTCCAGAGAGGGGGCATCCACAACCTCTCTGGGCAACATGTTCCAGTGTTTCACTACCCTCACTGTAAAGAATTTCTTTCTTATGTCACATCTAAATCTACTCCCTTCCAATTTACATCCGTTGTTTCTGATCCTCCCATCAGATATCATATTAAAAAGTTCTTCCCCTGCCTTTCTGTAGGACCCCCTCAAGTACTGATAAGTTACAATAAGGTCCCCCCTGAGCCTTCTCTTCTCCAGGCTGAACAACCCCAACTCCTTCAGCCTGTTCAACTCAATGATCTGAAAGGTCCCTTCCAATCTAGGCAATTCAGTGATAGGTGTATGAAAGATATTAACTGCCAAGCTTGATGTCTGTTTTTCTACTAAGTTCAGTTTCCTGATGCAGGAAATAAAGAAAATGAAGAAAATATTGAGTGAGCTGTGTATAGACTTCAACAAAAACCTGAATGAGGAAAACACATTCCTTATATTTTCTAAGAAAGAACTTGGTGAGTAGTATGCTTGCTCTTTCAGTTTCTTCCACACTCCAGTTTTACTGCAGTAATGTTTTTTGAACCAGAGAAAGTCTGTTTTACTGTCTTCTGTTTCCTTTTTAATCCTTTCTCAAAGTCAGTTGCTTATGACTTCTTCATAGGTTTGTGCTGCGTTGTTTGCCTTGCATGATGTGAACATATCTGTCCAGTTTTGTTTTTCTTCTAATTTTACATTTTGTGTATGATATATATTGCAATTATTGGAAAAACTCATTTTCCTGCAATATATTTTAGCTACTTTGGACATTTAAACTGAACCAGGGATTTCCCATGATAGAGATTGGGATTTATTATCTGAAGAGTATGGCATTAAACATGCTTTGATAGTGTCGCGCATGGGAAGATGCAGACAATCAATATGATTGATAATAAGCAAGCTTCAATTTATTGGGGTTTTCACACTCTTATATACAGTCCGCTCATTAGTAAACACACTAGGCAATATCTTATTGGTTGGCAAGTAAAAGGTACATTTGCTCATCCCATCCCCTCTGCAATTACTGCTGTATCTAACTGTGGCACCTTGTTATTGTAACACAGCTGGATTCAAGGATGTGTTATCTTTGCCTTTCCCATGAGAACCATAGTTAAATCAGCTCCTTCGTGTCTACTTTGTCAGGTAGCCATTGTCCCACAGATAGCACTTTAGGGTTTTTTATGTCATACTTACCTTTTATCTGTTTAGCCTTATATATATTAGCCTTATATATATTTCCCCTGTGTCTCCAGTTTTTATTTTACTTGGCTATGATTCAAAAAACTTGAGCAAATTGCTGTAGCAGTTTAATTTATGTGGAAATTTCTGATGTCAGCTTAGATTGCAGTGAAACAAATGCAAAAATCTCACAGGAAGAGAGGGATGTGGATAATTCTGGTAAACATAATTTATTTAATTCTCTTCTGTAGAAGGCCTTCCTGATGACTTTACTAAGTGTTTACAGAAGACTGAGGAAGGCAAATATAAAGTTACTTTAAAATATCCCCACTATTTTCCCGTCATGAAGAAATGCTCCATTCCAGAAACCAGGAGAAAAATGGAATGTGCCTTTAACTCACGATGCAAAGAGGTATGTTGTGTATTAACTGTTCTTACAGGGTAATGACACAGTTGAAGAGCAGAGCTGGCATTCAAGTGTCCGATTTGAGTTCAAATATATTGTCAAGTACCACAAAAATGAGAACTTGTCCGTGTAATTTCTAACAGTCCCTTGTTGCTATTTTTTCTGATTTCTAAGGAGCTTCTCTTTGATGTCTCTGCCCATGTTCTGTGTATGTATCTTAAAGCATCCATTTTAATTATGAAGTGCAGATGGTTAAATGTGAAATTAAGACATTGCATATTCATGAGAATTCTTTAGATTTTAAAAAAACTCTAATATTTTTAAAATAGTCATGTAATAGCTGGATAAATAACTGCAAATCTGTGAAGTTTTTTTTCTTTTTGTATTTCAAATTGAGTAGACCAGGCATCGGAACAGGTAAGGAGAAAAAAAATGTAGAAGAAATGTTACTCAGGCAATTTTACCACACACTTAATAGAAAACAGTGATAAGGTTTAACCTCTATGCTGAGTAATGTGAATGGTACAAAGTAAGATAAAATGGCACAAAGAACTGAACGATCTGCAAGTCAGAGGCATATGCCATTAAAATTGTGGAACAATATTTGAACCCAGTGCTTGGGAAAAAGATTTTTCCTGAGAAATCTCACTTTTCCAGAACTAGACATAATACCGTTGTAGTTACATCTTCAGCCACATTTGAGTCAGAGCCTGGGGATTTTGTTCGTGATCCTTCTGAAACAAAATTGCAGAAGAGAAAAACTTGCAAACAAGGTCTTAATGTTTTGCAGTCTGTCTTTGCCACTGACAGGCAATTACGCCTGCTGAGAGACATTTCCTTCTTTCACATTTAAATGATGGATAAAGGAAATAAACTCTATGCAATGAAGATTTGTTATTATCCTAAAGGGATATTATAGGTCTTCTCATTAATTAAAACAGGTAAATTACAGTAGGGAGAATAATGACTCAGATTAACATAAAAGCTAGCTACCTGCAATCAGATGCTGTGACAAAAATTTGCAAATCTTATATCATTCTGTATTTATGTTTTAAAAAAAATCATTTTTAATGTTTGCTGTACCTTACAATTACATGTAACTTCTGATTTGCCTCTTTTGTTTTTCAGGAGAACTCAAAAATTCTTCAGCAGCTGCTTCCACTAAGGGCAAAAGTAGCAGAGCTGCTTGGTTATAATACACATGCCGACTTTGTTCTGGAGGTTAACACTGCAAAGAGCACAGATAACGTAACCACCTTCTTAGGTTGGTTCTTATTTATAAACATTTCTTTTATATTCAGAGTGACAACATGACTCCTCAGCCAAGATAAACCTAGGTACATAATAGGGTCATGGTCTCATGTTTAAATAGAGAAGTAATGCCTCCATTCATTTACTCCACAGATCACAGCTGTGAAAGTGTAATTGCTTCAAAAAAGGGAAACACAAGACAGAAATCTGAAAATTTGTCTTGTGATAGCAAATATAGGCAAGTGATTATGTCTCTCTGCCTGAAATTAATTTATCCTAATTTAGAACCCAAATAATGTGCATCCTGAGCAATTTTGTCAGTTCAAGAGGCTGCATCACAGTTGCAGCTTTTGATTCTCTTAGGTTAGCTGCAATTAAACGTGCATCTATATTTTTTGTGCCTCTTTCTGGTAAAACATACATGAAAAATTACAGTTTGTGATGATGCAATTTCCATGATCTGAATTAAAGAATTTAATTTGGAACAAGGATTAAATTTGGAATTTAAACCCCTTCTAATAGAATTTTATCTGAAAGCGGATGCCTTGAAAAATTTCAATGGAGCCATTTACAAATCTATAGTCATCCTGTTGAACCTCAGTAGACTCTCTTGTGAGTAAATTTAGCCTCTGTTTTCTGGAATTACATATTTCCTTTATTAATGTGTCTTAAGACCACTTAGGATTGTATATTAATATATAGATAAGCCCCTAAAATAATTTAGTACAGCAGCAAGGTCTGTTTGGTGGATTTTCACACGTTCTTGTTGATTCATCTGTAATTCTGTTGCATTCTCTGTGTGAATTGAGCTCCATATTTCACATTATCAATTATATGCATATTTGTTAATTAATTTACACTCTAGTTGAATGTTAGAATTAGCTGAATTTTTTTGGACTCTCATTTTTGTAATTATAAATGAGCTTACGTAACACTGATTTTTCATTTGTTTGTATGGTTAATTAATTTAGGAGTTATTGTCATGAGTTTAACTTCTTATGTTTGAGATCACATGCTTTTCGATTCATAAATATTATATTCCATGGTCATTCTTATAGTGGGAGAATGTTAATCAAATTGATTGTCAGCTTTAATTTAGTTGGTTTGATAACCTCTGCTGCAGCTATGTCAGCACAATTTCCTCTGCTTTATTAATTTGTATTCATTTTATTGAATCTATTCCTAATCAATAATGAGTCTTAGTACTAACAAAAAAAACATTCTGTTTTATGATACATTATGAATTTAGCAAAATATGAGCCACATATAGTATCTCAGTTATGTAAATGCATATTGTGCCTTACAGCCTACCTAGAAACAAGAGTGGCAATTCCTGAATTTTACACTGTAGATAACAATAGTGAACAGTAACCTGAATTTTTAAGGGAGAAAAAAAGTGGCTGGTAGTCCAGTAATACCTGCCAGAGAATAAGTACCTTATGAGAGTTTCAGTAAGCTCAAATATTTAACGTTCAATATATTGCAGTCATAGTGGTATGACCCTCTCTTACACAAGAATAGCTACACTGGGAAAAATTAGGATCATATTGATTAATAACCAGTGGATTCATTACACTAGAAGCTACCCATCACATAGCCAAGAACTTTGTCATAAATTGTTCTTTTATGGGACATTAGCTAGAAGTAAATCATCATAAATTTTTAAGTCTTTGAAGAGGAAGTAGTGTTTAAATTCTGTGTTGCACTTCCAATAACTGGAATAGTTGAAGTCTTTTGTTTCTACAGAAACACATCAAAACAACTTATATGTTTTATGAGATTATATGAGGTAAAATTAGAATCTTCAAGAAGAGGTATCTGGTGTCAATTTCCATTCTGATGTCCTTGAAAGAATTAAAATTTACCAGAACCCTTCATAGTACTGTTAGGCTGAGGTGGAATTCTATTATTTATAGCATGCCTGAAATTCAAACTTATTATGGCAAGAAAGTAGACAGTTTGCCATTTGTGTAAACTCTTGGGATGTGTGCTTAAAGTTATGAGTGTATTTTGTAGGAATACAGGTTATAGGAGGGAGAACAGAAGTTGATTACAAGACAATCTTTGTTTCAGATGATTTGAGTAACAAGCTGAAGCCTTTGGCTGAGGAAGAAAGGAAACTCATTCTAGTTTTGAAGAAAAAGGAATGTGAAGAAAGAAACTTTGATTATGATGGAAGAATCAATGCATGGGATCTTTATTATTATATGAACAAAGCAGAAGAGCTGAAGTACTCCATGGATCAAGAAAAATTGATGGAATATTTCCCAATTGAGGCTGTTACAGAAGGCTTACTGAATATATACCAGAAGCTGCTGGGACTTGTATTTGAGAAA
Source organism: Turnix velox (assembly GCA_013400935.1). NCBI lineage: Eukaryota > Metazoa > Chordata > Aves > Charadriiformes > Turnicidae > Turnix > Turnix velox. The sequence continues at coordinate 5,992 of VZTY01006434.1, read as the reverse complement.
GTAGAAATTGCTCATGTGTGGCATGACAGTGTTACTCTTTATTCAGTAAAGGATAATTCAACAGGAGAAATGTTAGGGCAGTTCTATTTGGATCTTTACCCAAGGTAATTATGATTTAGTGTTTTACTTATATGCTCAAGATGGAATTCTTATTGTGTTGCTGCTGTAGTTGAAATTAAATATATTTGGAAGTAAATATTTGTTCCCACTGGCAAGGCATACTACTTCATTAAGTTGTCTTCTGAACTGTTTTCAGATTGTTTACACTTTTTTTGCAGTACTACAATGTTTCTTATATTAATTTATAATGTCCATAATTTTGTGCATCTGTGGACTATTCTTCCAAACTGTAAACTGTGGTTTACATTTCATATGTTTTGAACTGTTAGAGCAACTAGTCGTGTTTGCCAATAACCCTTAGTTTCTCTCAGCTCCTCTTTAACATTTATGTATGTATTTTGTACTCTCTTGTTCACACTGATAAAGATCATGACTAAAAATAGATTACTGATAAGACTGCCTTGAAATCTATCTCCAGATTAATCTCGGCAGTTCTCCAACTCCCTTTATAGGTCATCATCATCTGGGTTTTGTTAGTAATTTTGACAGGATTTATTCTTAGGCAGTTATTATTTCACTTGTCTTAATTGTTCTTTAGCAACTTTTAAGTCAATTCGTATTTTAAAACAGTATCAGCTGATTTATGACTTCTCTGCATTAAGAAAATTTGGTTATGATTGTTCTTTTTAAGACAGGCTCATATTATCTCCTTTTCTTGCTTCCCCTCCTTCAGCATATCACATGAACTGCTGACACTATTTTAATGAAGATTCTTCTGACTTAATTGCCCGGTTAGGTACTCAGAATTAGAGCAAAAATTTAATCTGTATTCCTGTCTTCTGAAATGCAAGAAAAGAAAATAGTGCTTCAGAGGACAGAGCTTAGCCCTTCCTGTTACAGTAGCAGTTTAAAATAGCATTGACATCTAAAGTATCTACATTTTGAGTGTTTGAGTAAAATATTTTGTAAGTGTTAATGTGGATGTTAAACTGATGTGATTCAAATACTGGGGGTTTTAGCAGAACCTTAAACCTACAGAGTGCTAGAAGTCATGGAAGGCACAATTTCTTAGTGTAAATGTTTGTTGAGACACTGACTGACTGTCTCTGTTCTTGATTAGGATTTACCATTCTGGTGAACAGGTTTGAAGAGAGTATCTGATATGTTCTTTTATGCAGAGAGGGGAAGTATGGCCATGCAGCATGTTTTGGTCTCCAGCCTGGCTGTCTTCTCTCTGATGGCAGCAGAATGATGTCTGTAGCTGCTCTAGTAACCAACTTTCCAAAACCAGCATCAAATCGCCCATTGTTGCTGCAACATGATGGAGTAAAGACATACTTCCATGAATTTGGTCATGTAATGCATCAAATATGTGCGCAGGTTAGTGATGTTTCAATTCCAGTGTGACACTTCGTTATTTTCCCACTTTCCACAGCAAGGTAGCAATCTGTTCTGCTAATTTCTGATTTTAGTACATATGTAGGTTTTGTTATTACTTTACATGTGGCAAGTGGGGAGGGGTGGTTTTAATTTTTATTTTAAACAACAGCACCAATATTACACCTGCTTATGAAAACAGTTTGCATAGGGGAATGTACTTTTGCATTTGCACCATGCAGGTATGCGTGATGAGTGAATAGATCCATGTATAAGGTAAAAAAGTTGCTCTGTGGTGGCTTCTGCAACAGCTGTTATAATTTTTTTATTACTTCTAGTAGCTTGCTAGATATTACATGCAAAAGAAGGTTGCTGTACCTGGGAATGATCTGTGAGTCCAGATTGACTCTATCATTTCAGCCTTTAGTACTCTTGAAAGCAATCATCCCTGACATTAAAAGCATTGCCTGAGCTATTGCGCTTTCTGCTCCCGTCTAACAGCTGGGGTTTTCCCTTGCATTCTCTAGAACTGAAGCAGACCATAAAGAACTGTTGCAGATTTTGCAACAAGATGTCAATAACGTTATCAAATTGCTGCTCTCAGTTTTACTTGATATGTAAAATCGACTCTGCCAGATATAAAGTTGTTATTGGCCTGATGAAAATTTTGTTTCAGAGGTAGACAAGTTTCAGTATTTATTTACCAAAAAATTCACATTAACCAAGATTTCAGTTGTAATTGTTCACAAGTCAGGAAAGCCTGCCTTCCAGATGTCTCTCCCACTCCGAGGGAATTTCTGCATGCATAGCTACTCTGTTTACTGCTGTTGTGTTTCATATAACTTATTTGCACACCTGCAAATAACTTGCAAGTCCCACATGAGAACACCCTGTTCTCTGGGATTTGTGTGTGCAAAGTATTATCTTGTTTTGTATGACTGTTTAAACATGCCAAAATGTGATATTCAAAGTGTATGCAGGGATGATACTGGGTGGGAATCCTGAGCTGTTGGTAAAGGTTAGCTTTTGGAAACCAATATTCCTTGTATGTACTGGGAGCTTGCTGTGAATTAAGATACCACTGCAGGAGGGAATATGTTTATGCTACTAGGGAAGGAGAACTATTCAAGTACCTAAATGAAATGTCTTAAATGTCTTTTTTGTTGGCTTGGTACACTTGTGTATGGGTAAACTGGTGTATCTGGAGGTCAACCAACTTCCCTTTTGGTCTAGCCACTTCTGTCACCACTTATTCCCAGCTATTGTTTTCAAGCTTTCTTTGTAGCTGGTCTTCAGCCAGCACAGTAAGAAGGGCTGGTTGTAGCTCTGGATTTGAGTAACTTGCAAGTGTAAATGAAGAGCTGTGTTTCTCACCTTTTATACTGCTCTTGAAGACATGCAAGAAAGATACGTGCATGTGACATAGCTGTCAGTTCAATGTATGCCCTTTATGATACATACTTTTTTTGATAACTCTGCAAAATAATAAGTTCAAAAGTCAGTTTTCCCTAAGGGAGGATGGAACCAGAGAACATGCACAGCTCTTATAGATGCCATTTGGAAAATGGAGGGTTCTTTGTCTTTTGTCACTCGTTTAACGTATTGTCAGAATATGGCTGAGAAGGTAGGAGTAATAAGACTCACCAAGAGGAGACAGACTTATTAAAAGACAATTGTCTTGTAATCGGTAAGAGTGAGATCAAATAATTGGTTTATTATTTTATTTTGAGGTACTATAATTAAATTTTATGACAATTTACTGATAATATCATTATCATACATGGAAGAATATGTTTTGCTGTCATAACCCAGAAGGTAAAGATCATTAAGAAAACTAAGGTACTCTTTTTTTTCACCAGTAGAGAATGCAGTAAATAACTCCCGAGTATTTAATGTTGTTGAATGATATGTCTTGCATCTGAATTTTTGCCCTCCTTTTAGTTAAAATTCTTTTTATTGTTAACCTGTTCAAATTATTACTTTGTTGTGATTAACCATGAAATTTTGCTATATGAAAGTTTATATTCTGCTAGAAACCCTTCCCTCTTTTTATGTTTCTTAGACTGATTTTGCTAGGTTTAGTGGAACTAATGTGGAAACAGACTTTGTAGAGGTGACTTCACAGATGTTTGAGAACTGGGTGTGGGAAAAAGAAGCACTACAGCAAATGTCAAGACATTATAAAGATAGAAGCCGTGTTGCAGATGCCCTCCTTGAGAAACTTCCTGCCTGTAGATTGGCTAATACAGGTATGTCTCTCTTTTCCCCACAGTATCTGTATAAAAATATATCATGAAAATAATTTATAGAAAACAATAAAAGCAAATATAAAAAAGCATTTAATTTCTTCTTTGGCTACATTTACCACCACCTTTCTGAGTTTATTGGCAAGGATACCACCATTCATAAAGGCTATGATGTGTCCCTGCCTATGGCAGGGAACTCAATGATCTTTAAGATCCCTTCCAACCCGAACTATTCTATCATTCTATGATGACACATACCACTACTGGCAGGAACTGTAGCAGCTCTGATTTTACAGGCTATCCACAGGACTAAAATACTTTGGCATTACTCTCCATGTGACTTCTTTAGTTGCCAACTTTCCTCATTAAAAATTAGGGGAGAAGGAGTGTGTGTTTTTGGGGGCTCTTTTGGGTTGAATGTTTGTTTTTTTTTTTTTCTCTTAGCCCAGGGCAGATAATGTGCATTAATACAATACTGTATTTTCTACAAGTATTGCCAACATTTGATTATTTGATTTGTGCATGGCATTTGACAGACATAAAAGTTGTTTGCAAGTTTATTGAATATATACAGCATATCCCTGAGAGAAGTGGTGTGTGTAGTTCTGCCTTCCTGTTCCGTGTCTTGTACTACCTTACATGTACTCTAAGCAAAGACCCTGATTCTCTTGTGATTACCTGATAATTACTGTTCCTTACCCATTTCTGGTACAATTTGTGTTTATGACACTGCTGTTTATTTCATACTGCTTCTCAATACTGGCCAAGAGTGTCCTATCCTTCTGACTTATGTAGGCACTGTAGCTCTGTATAAGCATTTTGAGTGAACCTTCACACTTTAAAAAAGCCTACAGCACCTGCAGCAACAGGTCTGGCAGTTCTTTGAAGCATCTTAGTATACATCCTCTTACTATCAACTGTGAAAACCCTGAATGAAGTGGTATACTGGAACTGAAGCAGCTGAAAATAAAACTGTAAATACTGAAATTTGTTTTTAAAATATGTGCTTTGTTTTGATTTTCATCTGTGAGGGATGGAGGGATTAAAAGATGGAGCTTATAATTAGAATTCTTTATTAAAAATCGGTCTCTCAACTTCTTGTAACTGAAGCAATTATGATGGTAGTAACTCCAGGCTTTTTCCATAGTTAAAATTCTAGTAATTTAGGATGCATGTTGAGAAGAAACTCCACCTACTTTGATGATAGTTAATTAAATGATCTTATCCAATTAGGCCTTTTAACCCTCCGTCAGATTGTTTTGAGCAAAGTTGACCAGGCACTGCATACAAAGCCATCTGTTGACCCGGCAGATGAATATGCTAAGCACTGCATGGAGATTCTAGGAATTCCTGCGACTCCAGGTATGTCAAAGGTCCAAATGGTTTCATTAAACATGCCTGCCTTTCCCAATAGTGCTTGGCATACAAAAACCCCAAGGTGTTGTTTATAAAAATGCTCCTTTTGTAAAATTCTACTTTGTGCAGCTAAAATAATTACTTTGAAATTTGGGGTGATTTTAGCAGTTTTTTCAGAAAGAATATAAATACTGAAGGAATATGAAATTTCACCTTTTGCAGATTGTATTTGACAATGATGTGACATGATATGAATACAATTAAGATGTTCAGTCACATTTTTTGGAGATGCAGCTAGCCTGAATGAGTTCCCTTTGTAGCTAACAGAGCATGGCCAATACTTTCAGAGGCATGCTCAGACCATTTATGGTAGAAGTTTCAAGATGGTTGCTACAAATTCATTATTAATTTATTCTTAATGTTGAAGTACTGTATATATCAAAGAAATAACTCCATTTGATTTAAATAAATTAATTTTAATCTACTTTTCAAGGAACAAACACTCCAGCTACTTTTGGGCACCTAACAGGTGGTTATGATGGTCAATACTATGGGTACCTGTGGAGTGAAGTGTTTTCCATGGACATTTTTTATAGCTGCTTTAAACAAGAAGGAATAATGAATCCAAAGGTAGGTGAATGAATGGTACTTTGTCTCAGAAACAGTATTTATTATAATTGTGATCTATGGGTATAACAATTCAAGTATGTCTTCTGTAGCTGTCAAATTCAGAACAACAAAACAATGCTGTATAAATAACTTTACTGTTTTAGAAGAACCATCGTGACATTTCCAAGAGCACTTGGATTTTAATACAATTCTTACATAGTCATGGATTCAATAGTATTTTGTGATACCTTTGAGACATTGTGTTGTTTTGCCTAACACCTTCCTCTGTAACTATAGGCAAAAGCCCCATGTTCCTCCACTTTAAGAATCATAGAATCACAGAA
>VZTY01006419.1:0-21376 GCA_013400935.1 Turnix velox | reverse complement strand
GGCTTTTGGTTGTTTTAGATGAAGGCAAGATGTCATAGCTTGAAAGGAATATAAGAGGGAAAAAATAAAAAAGGGAACTTTAAAGGGATTGTTACCACAAAATACTTAGAAGAGAGAAGGGAAGAAAGGGGGACAAATATAGATGACGTGGAGGCTATGCTATGCCAAAGCAAGGGTAGAGGGAGAAGCAACAGAAGGACTGGACTGGAGAAGTCACTATGAGTGAAAGAAGGGAATTTAACAACAGTATTTGGGGATGTTTGCATTTTGTATCTCCTTCCATTCAAAGGTCAGAGGTGAGATGGAATCATGAACTCTTTAAACTAATAGAAAGCTAGAGGAAAGAGAGATCATACAGGTTCATCATATGACTGTGATCCTGTGCTTTGCATGACAAACTGGACCTCACAATCATAGGGAAAGAACATCGTGTGGCAAATGCATCTGGTGACCTCCCTTTCCTCAGTGCCTGTGAAACTCACCTTCAAAGAGTGCATAGACTTGGCACTGTGGTTTTATGAGATTTTACATTCAGCCCACGTTTTGCTGGGCTAAAACATGGGCATGCAAAAAAGCTGCTAATGTGTGCACTGGAAAGCTGTCAGAAGAAACTGGGAACTGAGACAGAAGGTTGCAACAGGTGGTGACCTACAGGATCTTAGAATCGGAATCATAGGATGGTGTGGGATGGAAGGGTCCTAAAAGATTATCTAGATCCAAGCCCTCTGCCATGGGCAGGGATACCTCTCACTAGACCAGGTTGCTCAATGCCTCATCCAACCTGGCCATAAGCACTTCTAGGGGAGAGGGCCTCCACAACCTCTATGGGCAATCCGTTCCAGTGTCTCACTACCCTCACAGTAAAGAGCTTCTTTCTTATATCCAGCCTAAATCTACCCTCTTCCAATTTGAATTCAATGGTTTTGTTAGAAAGTACATGTTCTTAGAGGACATCATAGTAATGAAGCTAACATTCAACAAACACTATTCATATTGTGCTTGTAAAGCTGGTCAACTAAATAGAAAAAAAAATACATAAGCTGCAACACACAGTTCTTGATATTAACCTCCATTAAGAAAAAGCCTAGAATTGACAGAGAAGCAAAAGCAGTATCAAGAAATTCTAAAAGCCCATAGAACCATGAAGGAAATCAAGCACCAGGATTTCAAGTTCTTCATGGCCATTATCTCCTTAAGGCCTGTGGGTGAATGTAGCTGAAGCTTCTTCTAGAATGAGAAGAGCAGAGCAGGTAGAGGAGGAGAAGCAAGGGGACAGTGACTTGTGAAGAAGGGATAGTGATGGGCAACTAGACGGAGCTGGTCTGTAAGTGCTTTAGAATCATAGAATAGTCTGGGTTGGAAGAGACCTTAAAGATCATCTAGTACAAACCCCCCTGCCATAGGCAGGGACACCTCCCACTACATGTGGTTGTCCAGTGCCTTGTTCAGCCCGGGCTTAAACTTCAGACCATTCAGCAGCACACATGTGACTAGGTACTTACATAGCCTTTCCTCCAAAATCTATGTTACTAAAAAAGACAAGATGTTAAAGCTGGATGTGGACTTCGGTGGCATTATCTAGCTTACTCTGAAACTCCAGTTTCCTTCCCACTTGAGTTTATTTTTATTCTTTTGTCCTGTTCAAATCCATTGATGCAATAAACTATGTTAAAATTTGACTAGAAGAAGCAGATTGTTTCTTAGTTTGTTTGCTACAATTCCGTATTAACAACAGTTAGTAGAACTACTGTTCAGATATTCCCCACTAATTTACCTCAATAAACATCCTACATATAGATTAGTTTATAGTTAAGTGTCATTCCACTACCAATGAGCTAGTTCTCTGCTTATAGACCTTCAAGAGGAAACAGTACCATAAAATTCTCTGGCAAAGACCTACGAGTTACAGCAAACATATCTCTATCAGTAGATAATTATTGATAATCATAAATAGCTTCAACTTTGATAGACAACTAATAAGCATTCAGGCATTAAGGAAACTCCTCTTGATTTGACAGAACTGAGACTTGAACCATCCTGTTTACACAATGGATGTTAAAACAAAACATTGCAAGTAAATTGACACACTTTTCCAAGAAAAAGAGTCAGTTGCTTTTTTTTTCCACTTGCTTTTCATTTAAGGATTATGTCGGGAGATGGTGATTTTTAAGGGGCTTTTATTTTGGCAGAGGGTGGTAGGGGTGGGCTTGGAAGAACTGCTACATATTAATGAAGTCATCTGAAATGGACAGGAAATTCTGCTCTTGAAAAAGTCTGTTTGCAATCTGGTAGCTGTTGGATGCACGATATTAGAAGCAAGTGAAAGCATGAGATGCACTTCTGGTTTGTTCCATGGTTTGCTCATCACTGCAGGGGCAATAGTAATGATGCCCTTGTAAAAGACTCAGGAATAACACAACTAAAGAGGGCTACGAGCATTGGGTCGTTATTAAGTTTTGTGGTCATAATAAGAAAAATGCAGCAAGTCTGAAGAGATGCTACAGAAGAGCCAAGTATCTCAGCTAGAAATTATTTTAAGATCAGGAATCAGAGGCTCACAGTCCAAGGAAATGTTACCACAAAAGAGTCTGCAAGTTTAGTGGTGTATCTTTCACTAATTTCCTGTTACCTTTGCCGCCCATCATCCATGATTATGACTGCATCTATTTGTCTATACATTTGTCTGTAGCATAACTTCATTTTTCTAAGGTTCAGGATGTAATCCAGGCACACTAGAAACTGCCACTACTATGGCCATTGCTCAAGGATTTACTTCACACTCCAGAAAAGCGTTTAAAGTACTAAATTATTTGTATTAACAACATAAACTAATTTGTCTCATGATAAGAAAAACCCCACAAGCCTCAAATTAATTTTTCCTATGTGGAAGCAATTGGAACATACAATGTACTCTGAGGGAATAGATGTATAGTGCATGCCTCTCAACACATATTATATAAAAATAATACTGGAATTCCATGAAGTTCCAGCATTCCTGTCCAAATAATACTAACATTAATTGAACAACTTAACTGTAACAACATGGTAGTTAAAGAAGAACATAAGAACACTTGTAGTGCTTACTGTTGCAATAAACAAATGGAATATGTTACGAATTTAGATATCACCTAAGACTCACTAGTGCAATAAAAGCTAGGTCTGGTACTTTCAGATATAGCCACAGAGAATAGAAGAGCTTAGCAAAACCACAATCTCTAGCTTTTCAGGTCTACACTTCAAAAAAAATCAAAAGCTGACTCAACAGCAGGGCTGCTTTATTTTTTTTCTGCTATAAAGCAGAAGTTTAAAGAAAGCTGTATTTAGAAAAACATGATCATCAATAGCATCAATTGAACCTGTTTTTGCTAGACAGACAGGGGGCTGTACTGGGAAGTCAACAGCACTGACAATTCAAATAACACATGGAGTTATTCATCTGTTTCAAAGAAGGAAGAAATAGCTGCTGCCATGTTATGTTGATGTCTTCGTATATTTGCACCTCTCCCCTAATTTTACACCGTGAATATGTACTTATGGAAAGTTCTGTGTTGAGTTTTTAAAAGCCTGACACTGTAGGAAGATCAAGTAGTCAAAACTAATAGGATATGTGATGGAAGGACTAGGAATAACAGATGTAAATTGGAAGAGGGAAGATTCAGGATGGAGATAAGAAAGAAATTCTTTATGTTGAGGGTGGTGAGACAGTGGAACAGGTTGCCCAGAGAGGTTGTGAATACTCCCTCTCTGGAGGTGTTTAAGGGCAAGCTGGACAAGACACTGAATAACCTGGTCTAGTGGGAAGTGTCCCTGCCCATGCCAGGGGGATTGGAAGTAGATGATCTTTAAGGTCCCTTCCAACCCAAACTATTCTATGTTTCTAAACCCCAGACATCTGTTTACGGAGGTATTTCAAAATGCTTGGAGTGAAACTTGCACCCACATTCACTTCATGTAGACAGAATGCTCTTTGAGAATGGTTCCTTACACAACTAGGACCATGAAGAGATGAGAAAAAAAAGTAGCTTTTACTATTTCAAGATAATACAGGAAGGTAGATCTACCTTCACCACTGATTTTACAGTAAGATTAAAACTGCTGACCACACAGATGTCAGCCAGTATAAAGATGCAGAAAGGATGTGATCGCTGCCTTTCTGGTTTACGGCTTTTGAATCAGTTCACAAACAAGTTGTGGCCGTTATAACCCTCACATGTAGGCCACCTCTGCATACTTGAAAGTAAACCTGCTCTAATCATTTGCAAAGGTGTAGAAAACACATCCCAGATAGAATTTTCTGAGAGCAGTGAATATACGTTTTACTTTTTTACACACCAATAGCTGACTTGATGTGAAGCTTCTCATGATATCACTCAGCTTATTAGCTTGACATAGTTAGTTCAGACCAACATTAATCCCTGACACTGTTTAGACCATTTTAGACTATTTAAGGTGATAAACTGCATTGTCTTCCTCCCCCGTCCATTGAGGGTGCAACAGAGTTCTAGCCTGAGCAATAGAATGCAGTCTGCAAGGCTTTATTAGATGTGCTGCTAGAGAAATGTAAAGGCCATTGCAGTCCTATCAAATTATACTTCTGTTGGCTTATTTTGATTTGCACCAAGGCTTCTGGGGAGAAAGAGCAAGAGGTACTTGAGATGGTTTACAAACTACTATCGAGTTATTTTAATCATTCAGGAAAAAAAAAAAAAGAGTCACAATGAAAGCTACTTGAGTTGCCAACTCTACCAAGCACATCAATAGCATCACACTAAAAATACTTCAGTAATAGCCAGCTTCTGCTTTTTTCCTCTCAAACCCTATGTTTAACATTGTTCTTCACTCAGAAACACTTCCCGTTTGCCAGTTCCCTCTGTTCCTACTCTTCAAGAGCTGGTGGAAATACCACAGAACTTCAAAAGCCATCTTCAAGGGACGTTCTGATTAAACCACTAAGCAATTAATTAAATCTTTCTAATTTGCATAAGGCTCATACATCACAGAGAGCAAAAGACTACACTTTTACAACTCTACAAAGAGTCACTTGAGAAATATTCGTCTCTTTGCCGCTGATGAAGACAACACCCACTTTCCCTGTGAGATCCTTGTCCGACTCAAGGTTCTGGACCTGCCTTTACCTCTCGCCCTCCCCGCGGTCCTGGAAATAACGCGTTTTACTCTAAAACTTCTGCCAACTTTCCCGTAGCTTCGGGAGCCTCCCCGCGTCCTCCGAACTTCACGGGGAAGCTCCAGCTTCCACCCGGACCCCACCGCGCTCAGCTCCCGCACGAACTCCCGCCCAGCCCCGCTCCCCGCCCACGGACGAGACCCAGCGTGGAGCAGCCCCTACCTGAACTTCTCCCCGGCCGGCACGGTCAGCTTGTTCAGCTTGTCCATGCTCCGCGCTGTCCCGGGACACGCCGCGCTACTCCCGATCCGGCACCTGCCGGCGAGACCGCTTCCTCCCGCCGGGCTGGGCCGGGCTGAGCCCCCCTTGAGCTCAAAGCAAGGACGAAACTTGCCTGCCGGTACCGCCTTACTGTGTTAAATCCAGGCCGTGCCTTGGTGCCCAAATCTCCCTCCGTCTTACTCGCAGGCGCGGACAGAGAGCCGGACCGCCCCCCACGGCCGCACCGCCCGCCCCCGTCCTGTCCCGTCTTGTCCCGGCCGGCAGCGCGCACAGGTGGCGGCGGAACCGAGGTGGAGCCTTTGGAAATGGAAAGGCCGGGCCAGGCCTCCCTAATCCGCTCCTCCCCTGAGACCTCCGGAAGCTTTGCCCGCCTGTGAGGAAGGTGAACCCTCAAGGGGATTCCCTTGGACGCCGAGCCGCCCTGAGCCTCCGCGGGGCTCGGTCTCCAGCCCCAGGTGGGTTCGCAGCTGCCGGGGCTGATCCAAATGCTCGGCTCCATCCTTCTCCCCACCTCTCTGTGCTTCCCTGTGAAGAAGATACTGCTCGGGTAACTTTTCCATTCCCAGCAAAAGGAAGGAAAATCACCCTTTTACTCCCGTCCTTTTAGACATCGCTTTCACAAGGGAAAATAATAAAATATTCTTCACTCTATTGAACTAAAGCAGGAGCAAACCCACGGTTCCCATCCATGATGCAGGTAGCTGATCTGAACCTGGAGTTTCTTTGTCTTAGTCCTGGGCTCAATCATCTTTCCTCTTTAAAGAATCATAGAATAGTTTGGGTTGGAAGGGACCTTACAGATCATCTAGTTCCGACCCCCCTGCCATAGGCAGGGACACCTCACACTAGATCAGGTTGCTCAGTGCTTTGTCAAGAATTTTATGGGCAGGTGGTTGTTTCTGAGGGGCAACAGAAGCAGATACTCATGGCTAGCCTTTATCCTCAAGTGCTAATTAATCTGAATTCTGCACATTTGGAGGATGACTCTTGTTCTCTTTCAGTGTCTTTGGCCTGTCTGTGCCTTAGTCATAAGGCTGCTCTAGGCAGAAAATCTTGTTATCTTTTAAAAAATGTCCATCTGCATTTTGTTGCCACGTTTTCGTAAGTGAAGTATGTTTTGTGAGCACCCAGAGTTGTTTCTTAGGGATATTCTCATTAGGATTTTCACATGAATATGTCTTCTCCCCAGACTGTGCCTGACTATAAGGTTTTTGTTTTGTGAAAATGTAGCAGCCAAACAGACTTTCCTGGTTAGTGCAGGTTGACTGCAGAGAATCAGCCTGACAAGAGATCTGTATCTTTGATAGCAGTATTGCTCTGATCTTGCCATGACTGACAGTTTTGGTTTGTGAGCTTTCACTATGGAAATTGCTGGCAATTTGCATACAGCATTTCTCTAAGCAGGGCCCATAGTGATCAAATTGTCCTTTATTTTGGATATTCTAAAGTCTGTAGTCTTTAAGGAGTAATATCACCATGTTGGCTGTCATTTACTACACAAATCTTTGGAATTTCACCCTGTGTTGTATCTGGTTTTCAGCTGGACGCCTTTGCAAGTTTACCCCCCCCAAAGTTTTGAAAATGTAATTTGTTTTTAATTAGTTAAAATTAACAGTCCGGCAAAATGAAGATGGTATCAGTGAATTATGGTGTTGCTTTACATTTTGCTTTATCTAATTTTCCTGCTATATCTAAATGTGTATCAGAATAGGGGGTTTGCTTAGTGAGGTGATGCAGTCTTAGACAACAAGTGCCTCCTGTCTGACTCTTACAGAAATCCCAGGACACTTCCCTGTGAGATCTTTGGTGGCAGGCTGTCATTTGAACTGCAGTGCTGGTTTCGCCTTGTTTCTTCCTGGTTCAACAGTTTACAGGTTTAATTTTAATGTTCTGAAGTGCCTGGCACGGAGAGTTTCCCCACTTGTCCTCACAGTGCTGTCACCTCACTGCTCCTGGCAAGGGGTCCACTGCTCATGCCAGTCTTTGAGTCCCCTGTTTGGTGACACTGTGGCTCATGCATTATCTCTCATCCCTGTGATCCTCTGGCCCGAGGGTGCAGTGAAACAGACTGGGGAAGGAGTTTGCTACAAAGTCACATAAAGGCATATTTTTTTTTCTGCATCAGTTCTTTGAGTTGATTTGGTTCACCAATGTTTGTGAGGGTGGGAGGGACAGGGTGTGTGACTGCTTGTGTTGGTGCTACTGCCAAGAAACTACTCCTATTAAAATCTCCATTGCACAAGTCTTGTTCATGAGATTCTGTGGTATCTGCTGTGTGGCCGCTCCAACAGTCATACCTCAGCTTGCTCCATGTGCACACAAAGCCCAACATATCTCCCTGCTTTGCTTCACTATCTGCAAGCAGTTTGTAGCCAGCCTTTTCCTACTACTCCACAAGGGCAAGTTTTTACGAAGTCTGGAAAGCAGTATGGAGAAAGAATTTTAATGCTTGTCCTTGTGGTCCTCTGACTGCTTACACAGGTCGTACCATACTTCCTTTTATATCCACTCCCACCAAGACATACTGACAGTGGGATTTTTTTCTTGGAGAGAGAGTCCTGCCCTAGAGGGCACTAGCATCAGGGGATGTCCCTGGTTCTCTGTGTTCATGCAGAACATGGGCAAAGAATAAATTAACCACTTCCTCCCCTAAAAGCACATATTGGATGCAGCATCCCTCATTTATCTTGAACCCAAGGCAGCTGAGTGTGGGTTCCCTTGGAATATAATGTTTCTGGGAAACCAGCGAGGGGTCAAATGCAGGCTAAGTCCAGAAATTAAGAGAAGGAAGCCACTTTCTCCCAAATGTCAAAAGAAGCCTTTCTAGTTAGGGTGAAATTCCTCTTCCCCATGTGTATATGCATCAGAAATGGCTGGATATAAATAATAAAGCCTTACCGGAAAAATTCTACATCCTGCTTAGCTCCTTCTGTGCTGCCTCCAAATTAGCCTATCTGGCCATCTACCTTGGTGTAGAGAAAGCTTGGTTGGGTGCTGCAAGATAGGACATTCACTAGAGAAAAACCTTAAGTAAAGAACACACCCAATTGCTTCCAAAGAGCCCCGTGACTCTTCTTTTGCACAGCAGTTGGTTTCAGAGTTCAGACTTACGGCTCATGTTGGGGATGATCCTACCTCTGGTCAAAAGAGCTTTTGTAAAGTCCATACAAAGAGTAGAAAGCTATAGTCTGCAGAGGACCCCCAGACCTGCACTAGGGATGGGGCAGGTGAGTGGCAGTAGTTCCTCCATCCCTCCAGTGTTATTCATTGTCCCAAGCAGCATCTCTGGGGAACCCTGTTTGGAGGTGGGAAGAGGGAGTTGGAGGGCAGGTTTGAGCCATGCAACGGACATAATGCCATGCTGTTTTTGTATTTGTAACCCCAGCAACTGTCCCTCTGTGACCTCATACACTCATATGGACAATGCCAAAGAGGAACTGGGATTTGTTTTGCCACATGGATGGCATTTTGATCAGTGAAGGTTAACATGAAGCCTTCTCCCCACATACAAGCACCATTCCTGGCAGAGAGAGATTTAATTTGAGGTATGCCTCTGCCATCTCCCCACCCCCTGGAACATCTGGGACCAACCAGCACAGACATAGCTACCAGCCTGCAGGGTTTGCTGCCCACTGAGATGTAACCTGGCAGCCTAGACCAGCCTGCACAGAGCAGGTGAGGTAAGGGGCAGATCCCAAAGGTGTAGAGTGTAACAGTGTCCCTGGAGAACATATCTTGATTTCTTGGATGTGAATTTTTACAGAGGTGTTTCCACAGTAGTGGTTCCCTGAAGCATCATCATTCAAGTCCTTTACCTAAATGGTATTTTCTTAACACAGTAAATGCAGGATTTTCCAGTAATTCTTCTGGCAGGATCATTCACAGGAAAGGTGTTCTTTTTTTTTTTTTTAAATTTTATTTTTGATGCTCAAAATGCCATTGAAATTTTCGAAAAGAACTTCTAAATGCTTGCACAGACTTTCTAAATGTCACTGACTGTTGCAACATCATTTCCTCATCACTGCAAGTCTTGTGGTTTAGTCTGGGTTTGTCTCTGTGGTCCTCTCAAGTATGACCCAGTAAGCCTCCATTTATGTTCATAAATAAAAATATTTTAGAAAGCAACTTCTTTATCTTGTATGTTCAGAAACTAAAATTATTTCTTACCTCTCTGCTATTTTCATTCCCTGTTCATGCTGCCTCACTCTAGCAGCATTTTCTGGCTTGTCTTTAAGAGCTGTGAGGCCACTGAGCCATGGTCAAAATCAGACTTGGTGGAAAAAACTCTGTCTGAGACTATGTATATCCTGCCTTCATTTGGTGAAAAATTGCTATGACTTGACAGATATTTCCTGTTTGTTCAGGGCTTCATTTTTCTATACCCCATTGTTAAGGTCATCTATGGTTTGACTTTGCTTACCTGAGTAGACAAAAACTTTGGTAGCACAGAAACAAGGGATTGAAAGATTTGTCTCAAGCATTTTAGTCTTTAGTGAGTGATATTCCTAGATCAAAACAAGTGTCTTCCTACAGAGCAAATCGCTGTACAGAAACTATTGGATGAAATCCAGAGTTTGACTGCTATTACTGACAAGACTGATGGTTTTTCTCTAATGAAGATTTCTGTCAGACTCCTTTGATGACTGCTTTTTTTCTGTTTTCCTCTGAAATGAATACTCTGTAGTTTAATACCTGGCAGTATATGATTGATTTTGTTTTATCAGGGATGCCTGTTGAAGCTATTAATATCACACATATTCATATGTGTGTGTAACATGTTATATAAAATACCAACTGTACATATCTTCCTTTCAAATTTGTTAGCTTTGATGCTAACAACTTTTTGTGGAGACCACAGATACCATTGTCTTAATGCAGGTTACAGATTATGATCATATTTAGACCAGTGAACCCAGAGTCCTGTTTGAGTTCCTGATCTGGGTGGGCAGCCAAAGCCACATCCTGACTGCATAAAAGGGTGAGACTTGGTGAAGCAAGAGTATCTACTCTAGCCTCTGCTTATGCCAATAAACCCTAGGAATGTGTCCTAGATAGGAGCTGTGGCACATAAGAGAGATGGGCCATCAGGCTGCAGGAAAGAGTGTGAAAAGTTCCCAGCCAGTGAGTAGGTACAGGTTTGGCTCTCCATTGACATTAATGTGTTCTTTTTCATAGCATAGTTTGGGTTGGAAAGGTCCTTAAAGATCATCTAGTTCCAATCCCCTTACTGTAGGCAGGGACACCTCCCACTAGATCAGGTTGCTAGACGCCTTGTCCAGCCTGACCTTAAACACCTCCAAGGAGGGGGCATCCACAACTTCTCTGGGCAACCTGTTAGTGCCTCACCACCCTCACTGTAACTTCTAGGATTTCACAGGGTTCAAATGAAAGCCAGAGGACTGAGGACTGTAAACTGTGTCATGCAGCATTAAAATTTTGCAGTGAGGAGGGGAATAAAAAGAACTGCAAATAGATTCATTTTAAACATAAACTTGCAGTAAATCTTTTTAATGTTATTTTTATTTGTAATGCTTAGAGGAGACAGTGCTGCATCAAAGCATCTCAATGAACTATGCATGACTATGTCAAGAGAAAGCAATTTTACACGTTACATTAATGCTCATAGTTACAGTCTAGTACCTTCAATGTACATGTACATGAAAGCTGAGAAAACTGATCTGAACTAAGCTATCAGTTTGATAAACAGTTTTCAATTTTATTCATAACATGACCAGTCATGCTAGTACATTTATTTCTTAACCCCTTTTCAATTGGCAAAATTTGTCTCTAACATTTGTGGAGAAGATTGTGGCTTTTTTTTCTTCTTCTTTGAAATATAAAGGAGTCAAGGATGTCACTGTTCTTTATATGAACAGTCTCTGAATGCTTTTCATGTACAGCGTGTCTTGCTAAGTAGAGAGTGTATTTTCTCATTTTGACTTTACCACTTCTGGGGAATGTGGGGAACCACAAGATGCTGTGCCTTTTACTTTTTAAAAGGCAGCTTTGTGAGCTTGAACTTGGCTTTTCTTCAGGCAACTGCTGATGAAAGAGCAGCAACACAAGCTTTCCTGAGCTATATGTAAGTGGACTGAAAATTCACTTTAAAATGCTTGTCTTATTTTACTGTCTTGAGGTCATAGTATTTCACCTAGCTCATATCTAGATGCTGTCTTAAACCTCTCTCACATTGATAATTGGTTCAAAGACAGTATTTATTCATATGTAAAGGTCTCTTTAAAATTTGGATCTACTCCTTCATCTCTGACTTCATGCTACCAGTGGGATGACTAAAGAAGGAACTCCAGCCATGGAAACAAAGTAACATGAATGCAAATGTAGCTGGTCAGTAGCAGGAATTTGGCTTGATCAGTCTTCACATGAAGGTTAGTAAATGATTGCTACAGTTCTGCTTTTCAAAACTGTGGAAGTTTAGTGAAAACAGCTCAAATTGAGAACACCTGCCTCTAAATTGGGATCAGCCCAAATTCATGTCACTTCAATTTGAACTGGAATCTGTAGCCATGCAGCAGGCTTGGATTTTTCCTAAAGGCCTACTGTTTCAAATTATTTAATAAATAATCCATCTACTTTCAGAATGTCTGCAGGAAGGCTGGCCAGCAGTACACCGTGGGGATGAGGAGTGGAGGGGAAATGGAGAGATAGCGCTAGAGTGTCACATGTTGCCTGGGAAGGTTTTGTGCTTGATCATATGTGTCTGAATGCAAATTTGTGGGACTTGGTACCAGGCCAAAAGAGGACTTATTGTTCAAAATGGTGTCAATTTAGGCATAGTTATGTTTCCCTTTGATTTCTATTTTGGTTGATGCACTTCCCACTCAACTTACTGTTCAGTGTCCCATAGCTGGTATTTGGAAACCATGAGTTTAAGGAACATGAGTTCTTATGACATTCTCTGCATTTTTACGTACTGATTGCTATAAACAGGTGAAACATTGCTGCTTTGTATTTAAAAGAATACATCTCTATTTTTTACAAGCATTGCTTTCAGATTCTTTCTAAATATTTGAATGGACTATTTTTTTTCCATTTCCAGACGGCACAGAAGCTGTTTTAAGCTAGAAAACACTATTTGCACAGGAAGACTTGCACATGGGCATTTGGTTGTGTCACAGAAGATGTGAGGAAGGTACTTTTCTGTCCTGAGTATTTTTAAATAATAATACTAATTTTCAGAAGTTGAGGGTCCTCACTGTGAAGTAGAAGTAAAGCTTGTAGAAGTAAAGCTTTAACCTGTTTATTTGGGTGCAAGTGGAATGTTCAAAGTTGTTCCTATAGCAATAGTTGTGGGAAATGCATTTGAAAATGCAGCTTTAAATTTTATTGAAAAGGATTTGGGTTCGTCTTTAGGCTCACTGAAGGAAGGAGACTATGCATGTAGGCATGTACTACAGGGTAGGCAAAGATGTGAGAACAGTAAATTCAGTAGGATTTTCTCATGAAGGGGCTTCTGAACAAACTCGTTTTAGCACCTGTGGAGAAAATGTGTTTCATTTCTCTGGAGACAAACCCCTTGTGTAAAAAGCTGCACTTCTGCTTTTCAGTTTTACTGTCATGTGTTCCACAGGCGCACAGAAACACAAAATTAACTCCTTTAGACAGGTTAATTATTTGATGTTAAACTGAAAATATTTGAGATCAGATTGCCTGGGAGTCAGTGGCCTGTGCTGGACCCAACAGACAACTGCAGAGACTGCAGAATAATGCTGCTGCTTTGTCTGCAATACTTACTCCCTTCCAGAGTGACTGCAGCAGAGATGCTCATAACTGGACAGCTTTAATCTATCTCTGAAGATGACCACAGAAGGGAGGGTGTAGGGGCACAGGTTTCTTTGCAGGCTGGGAAGCCACTCTGACTTTTCTCCAGGGCTTGTATGCCCTGCTGTCCTTCTTCCTCATCTCTTGCTGTAATGGATGAAGTCCATTGGGTTCCCTATGCTGCTTTCTGCTCTCCTGAGTGGGGACTTAGTCCTAGTGGGTATGCTTAGCAGAGAGGGTTATTTGGCACTAGCATGAAGAATGACCCTTGCATGGGGCAGAGAAACATGGCTGAGGAGAAGTATCCTTCTTTCTTGCCTTAAATACACACAGACAACAAGAATGGTTGGTGCTTCTTTGGCACAATATTGAAATCTGAACTTCCTCACTGAATATAATAATGGTGCTGTTCCCACTTAGGAAGAGAAAAATACTTTATTCTACAGGCTTTTCTGTCTTCGTGTGTTTTCATCTTAAGACTGCTCTGTTCCATGGATAACTGGAATTGCCTAACACTATGTTCTAGGAGCAGAAATGTCACTGAATAGAAAAGCTCTGAAAGTCTTTCTCACCCAAAATTATAGTGGATTTGTCGTGCCACCTTCAAAAGAAAACAGTGGTCAAAGACATGGGGGACTTCCTAAAGATTTTTCATATTAGTTAAAATTGTTAATTAATTGACCTTATTATGCATTAAAATTATTTGAAATAACAAGATAACATTTTATGAGGAACGGTACTATATGGTTGTGAAATGAGGTATAGTTTCATATAATGCTGTCTTCTGTGGAAAGAAAAATGCTCAGACCTGTAACTATATGAAATTTTTCTGTTGTCTAGAATTAAAATTTAGTGAATTGTTGCAAATATTATTTTTACTCAGTTGGCAACTTTAATTGCATTAAGACTACAAAAATATGATAGATTCATAGGGCTGCCAGATTATAACAGAGTGGGTTATTATCTTTTATATATCCTAATTTGAAGCATTTATTTCTGCAGTATTTTAGTGTTATTTCATAAATTTGTGGTCATAAGAGCCTGCACCTTTTTACTCTCAGAACATATTGGGAGAAAAAGAAAAAATCTACATTTAGTAGCGAACTCCGGGTTTCAAAATAAACCTTTCTACTTATTTGATCACTCCT
Source organism: Turnix velox (assembly GCA_013400935.1). NCBI lineage: Eukaryota > Metazoa > Chordata > Aves > Charadriiformes > Turnicidae > Turnix > Turnix velox. The sequence goes on along the minus strand of VZTY01006419.1, from coordinate 7,042 downwards.
TAAAATTTAAAATAGAATGGGAACTTGAGGATATATTAAAAAAGAACAAAAATTTTGTAGAAGTCTACATGTAAAGAAACACATATATGTAAATTTAAATAGTCCTTGTGTTGCAGTAGGACATAGTAGTCTTATTCATAAACAATTATCTCTTTTCATTATATGTTAGTTTAATAGGGAACAAGAAGTTGTTAACTGGATTGAGGAAATTACAATCTACAATATTTCAGGATTAAAGAAAGTTTCTAATTGGCAGTCCAGAAATACTATACATATGAAATACATATGTAATCATATAATACGTAGATTGTACTACAAGATTTTTCACTTCAGGACACCAGTGAATTTTACCAACAGCTGCAGCATAGACTTAGGTAAACCTTGTCTGTACCTTCCTGGAGACATTTGTTTTACATTTGAAGTCAGCCTGTTTTTTATTGCCACAATAATTTTAAGCAAGGAGTATATATGTTTATAAATAGAGTGATGACCAAAGACTAAATTGCTATGCACCATTTTTAATTTGAAACTGTTGACAAGGTATATATAATTTGCATAGCTTTTGCTGTAAAATGTTTATGCTAATTAACAAATAGGAAGACAAAAGTTATACCACAGAGTCTTCCAGGGAGAAATTTTTAAGGTTTTTGAAGTAACTCTTCCTTAAGTGTTGTGATTTCTCTCTAGCTTTAGCCTTCCTCGGGATTCACAGGAGAATTTCCCTCTTTTTAAAAAGAAATCCTCCAACTATCATAAGCTTCTAAAGAAATGATAGATTTCTATTCTTATTCTTACTCCTGGTAGAACAGACACACCAAAGTGTGTCTGAATCAAAGTTCAAAGTGTAAATTTATTTGTTTTATCATGGTTCATTGGGGTCTTAGACCAGCCCAGCAGGTGATGTACTGCTCACATATGTGCACAAAGGCAACCATACGCACCCAATTGGCTTCTTATATTCTTCCTTTGGCACCTGATGCTAGTTAATGTCCTATGAATTAGACTTTTGATCTGATGCAGAATTGCTTTACTTGAAATATAAGTAACTCAATGCTCAAGAACATGGCAGCAGAAAGAAATGCCATAATCAAGAGGCAAAATTTTGAGCAAGTTATAGAATAAATCCTAAGACTACTTATGTATCTGCTCAAAATGCACTGCGAGGCTGTTTCAAGATGATCTTGGTGTATTCTTTGTAAATGAGCAACAGTTCAAATCTTTATAGAAGGTGTTAGGGTTTTTTTCCCCCAGGAATTAAAGTTCCATCCTGTGGGCCCTGCAAAGTACAAGATAACTATAGACATACTCTCAGATGTTGTTTTTTTCTTATGCTGGTTCTGGACTATTTTGATCTTTAATTCTGAAGAATTTATTCCCCTTATACACTGTTTAATGGAGGATCTGATACTGTGTCATCTACCTTGATGATGGTAGGAAGAATTGCTAGAAAGACATCATCTGTAATAGCTCTGCTCTGTGATCTGAAATCAGATACATTTTTCAGTGTTTTTTTAGAGCCACTTTTTTAAAGATTAAAAAATTATAAAATACTAACGTGATGGAAGTATATAATTAATGTTTAGTACTGATTTTTTTAAAAGCTGAAATTGTTGAAATTTTGGTTTTATCTACAATTTTCAGCAAAACCCTGGAAAGGGACTAGCCAGTAGAGAATACCTGTAAGACTGTTCATGTGATTTGTACTTCTGTTCTTTAAAAATACAAAATAATGACAGGAAATACTAGACTTGGCAACTTTTGTTTTCCGACTATAGTCAAATCTATGTGTGGACAAACCCCATCTAGTTATGACTAACTTCTTAAGGCACTATTTGTACTGTAATTGAAAAAGAATATGACTGATAGTTCATTATGACATTTCAAGAAATACAAATAATTCTTTTACTTCTGTAGTTTTGAGCTGTATTATATATTCAGAGAAGGAACAGCATGGATATGCCTTATATTCCTTTGTATTTCTCTGTTTATTATTTCTTAAAGTTAGATGAATGGCATATATACTGATATATACTGATAAAGATAATTAATTGTATCCACCAGGTCTGGAATTCAGAAAATTATCTGATTACTTTTATGGAGTGTATGGTAAAGCAAATTAACTGAAACAGATAAATGTTTTTAGGTTATTATCTGTATTCTGAGAGCTTTGTAAAATAAAATAGAGCCATGAAACCAGGCAGTGAGGAACTAAATAGGAGAAATGACAGAGCTGTGGTAGCAGGTGTTCAGGGAAACTTGAGGTGCCAGAAATGTGAAGAGGAAACTGAGACTTAATGTTCTGTCAAGGATATCATTGGAGAATAGCTAAAATGTGCAACACCAGTTGGAAGAGAATGGAGAACAGGAAAGCTAGTGTAAGAACTGAAAAATACAGAAAATATCTTTTTTTTACTCTCGTTAGAACTCTTGTGCATTGGGAACAGAAGGAGATTGTCAGACAGTGAAAAATCAGGAGTGGCTTGTGGATAGATGAAACAAAGTATTTTTAGAAAAAAAAATAAGGCAATCCTGTTCCATTATAAATTTTAACAGAAGTCTCAGCCTAGACCACTACACCTTTGAGTACTGACTGGTACTGGAGAATATCCTTTCATCCCTCTGTCCTGCCAGAGCTGTTCTGAGTAGTCTTAAACTATAACGTGCTGTAGGGAAGCTACTGCTGTTAGTACATCAAGAGATTGGCATTGTCTGACCTGAAAATGCTTCACCTCTTCAAGAATCACAGCATATCTGAATTTTACTTCTAAGAATTGTAAACAAACCTCAAGACTACAAGAGTCAAAGTCTGTTTACACTGTGAGGTAGTGCTCAGTGACAGAGCAGGTGACAGCTGAGCAGTCTCTGGAACAAGATTTAGTGGAGCTGCACCTTAAGACAAGGCATTTCAGATGATGCGCAGCATCTAGTAGTGCAGCTTCTCTGCTTCTGGCAGCTGAACAACTCCTGTACTTGGTGCAAGCTCCCCAGTGCCTATGCTGCACCCATTGCAAGTGTACAGATGCTCTGAAGCACTGAAAACTAGAGGAAGGTAGCATGAAGGTTGCCTGTGAATATTAATTTAATAGATACGTGCATTATAGTACAATCTGTATTTAGGTGGTTACAACTGACCTGTCTAGTGGCTCTCCAATCATCCAAATCATGTGTTGATGGTTGTTAATACCATCTGTCATGTAGATATGCGCAAGTACCATCATGTGGAGTTACCAAGATAATTCTACATTCCTCATATTTGCATTGCTCTTGGAAGGCGACTTTATGAGGAAGTTGCTAAGTAAAGAGGTATTTCTTTGCATGCTAATTACAATTTCTGTATTTGTTTAGGGCAAATTTTTGAAATATATATTTTTGGCATAAGTATTAATGCTATGGGTTATCCACCTGTTGGCAGGCTGTTGGGTTTCAGGTTTTGAATTCTGTTGCGTGAAGTGCTGCTGTGGCACTCCAGTCAATTGCACTTCATCTTTGTCTAGGCCAGCTGCGCTGAGCGGCTTCTGCTGAAGCTGTTTTAAGTGACTGGTTGCCACAGCACCAACTGTCTGCCTTGCAGCTGCAACAGGTCCCTCCTGCCACAGGCCCTTAACTTCTCCTTGCAGCTCATCATGTAACTTCCCTACTCTGCTTGTCTTGGTGACCCCAGTTTTAAACACTGCCCTTTTCATGGCTTAGTGTCTTAGCCATTTGCCCATTCTCATTTCTCAACTCAAGAAGATTCAAATGAAAGGGTTTAGTGCTATCCTTCATTATCTCAGAAATACTACATAGACCATCTACCATCACAGCACAAACGTTTGAGCTGATGTATGAAGCTCTACATACTGAAGCAAAAAGCGGTTATATTTTCACTTATTTTTACAGAAGCTGGTCTAAAGAATGAATTGTCTCTCCTGCAGAGAGCATAGGTATGTGTCAATAACACACTGTAAATTAAATATTGTATTTCTTTCAAAAACTGGGAGGACTCTAGTTTGCAGCCTTGGAGCAAAATGAGTCATGACATTTGCTCTGTTTTCTGACCAGTGTGTATTTGAGCTGGGGCAGACATGGAATTCTGCTAAAATGAGATCATAAATTAATAGTCTTTCACACTTCATTGCTTGAATGAGCAAGAAGTTATTTTCTTCTGAGTTTCAAGTAACAGGTGCAGCACCTTCTGACTACCAAATAAGATCTAAAAGGGAAGAAAAAGCAGTGAATCGAAACAACAGCAGCCTCCTCTCTGTGGTCTGAGTGCAGCCATGTAGTAGAGAAAAGACATTAACTGACAGTCTGCAGGAGAATGTTCCTGTCGAGGCTTATGATGATGGTGAAGAACTGGGTTGTGATTTGGGCTACAGCTTCCATTGCTGGTTCTGCTTCTGCCTTTGTGTGCAAATATAACAAGGTCATTTTTGTCTGTGTTTTAAAAAGATGTCTTGTTTCTTTGATTTTTTGCTACTCAGCTGCTCCATTACTAATATACTTTTGCTATTTAGGCTTATCTAGAATAGGAAAATGATAGATGTTTCTACTTTCACTAAAACTTGAAGTTTTAGTGTTACAGACTTTGTTAACCCTACAGCTGGACCAGCATCTGTTTTTTTCTCAGAGGCTAATCCACTGAGAGCATTACCAGACATCAAGAATCATTTAGCACTACTCTTTTTCTCTAAAAATGACCACAGTGTTTTCAGTCATAAAGCTCCTGTGGTTACAGTGTTAAACCCCCATCCACAGCATTCCCTAGGTGGCTAAGCTTGGTAGGGTGCCATAAAAGGAGACTGAGCCAGGTTGATTTATTCTGAAGTTTTCTAATTTAGAAGTTGTTCTCAACAGGCTGCAGAACAGTGAGTAATGGGAAATCATGGGGCTGAAGAAGAGGAGGAGACTCTAGAGACAGTTCTAAGCTTGTACTAAGTTATGTATTACCTGTGCAGATATAAGCCAGGAAAAACTACAACCTCTGTGACTCTTTCTGTATTTTCCGACACACCAAAGTGTGTCAGATAAATTGTTATATGGAAGATACAGCTTGAAACTGGTTTCAACCGCAGGCATAAGAAGACATCTTCAAATCCTATTAGTTCTTTAGTGGCCTTGAGATAAAAATCAACTGGTATTTCAACTGTTTGAGAACAGGATTAATCTCAGTAAGAAAGGATGGGGAAGAGGACAAAATTAGTTTATTTCACTGGAATTCCAGGATGGAATTTTCATTAAAATAGGAAAAACCCCTCTGTAACCACAAGGCATTCCTCATCATTGCAAAAGTGATAATTCAGTCTATCAGTAGTATCTACATAAATAAATCCTTTTGTCTTCAGAGCCCAGGAGCAGGAATATACTCCACAGAACCACAAGAAATAAAACACTGCCAAGTTAGTTTCCACTTTTGCCACACCTGTGGTACTGTAGCATGCTAAGATTTGAACTGCCACCATTGCCGTTTGGAAAACAACAAGACCCCAGTAAATATCTGGATATCAGTACTTGATCAGAAGAAACATATGTAATTTGTGTGGGTTTGTGTATTTTAAACTTTTGAGATAATTGTATTACTATTCTTTGTAGTATCTTTTTCAAAGAAGGATTGCCGTTTTATTTATAATCTCTGGTAACTTTCAGTGATTCTTTTATACAGGTATCTGTTTTCTCACTATAAGCTCTGCCAATTGAAGTTTCTAGCTACATCTTTATATTTAGTTACAAGACAGGGTTGTAATCATGGTTAGTTCCTGTCAACTTTACTTAGTATCCTTAGACAAAACCAGGTGAGGAAATTATTCAGTGAAAAAGGTTACTGAAGAGAGGGCTTTTTAGACACTGTGTGTGTTTAAAATATCCCTTAATTAAAAATCTTAAGGGATGCTGCAAAACACCTAAGGCTGTTGTCCAAGTACTGCATCTCTGAGTTCGTCTTAATTGTGAGCTCCAAGCAGATGGTAGGCTGACAGGAGGTGAGTCACACATGATCTGAAAGCCACAATGCACAGGACTGAACATAAGGTGATATACATTGCTCTTCAGCTTAACATATTGCTGACTTGAATAGCTTGTATATTGGATTTGGTTTTCATCCCACCTAGAGCACCATTAATGTAATTCCACCTTGCATGCCTGTGTCCAGTTCAGAAAGACTGTTTGAAAGTATCTTCTGTGTGGTTGCGGTCAGAGGAGATTTGATGTACAGAAATACTTTCTCCCTTGTACAATATTCTTTATGCAGTATATTCAATATCAAACATTGCATAAAATGCAAATTCACTTAACTATGAAATGTTATTGAGTGAATAAGTGAACTGAACATTTTGCCATAGAGGCAAAATGTTGTAGATTTTTGGCAAATCTCAAAAATATGGCAAATCCAGCTTGGATGATTAGATTTTTTTAGTGATAAAGAGAAATGCTCAGTTACAGGTTTAAAGTATTGTAAAGTGCATGCCTGGGTTCATCTGACTATGCACTTCTTTAGACACTGAGCTGATATGGAGAATGTGTGATGATTAAATTGTGGCCTCATGTTCAAGTCAGTGATAGAGCCGCAAGGTATTTAACATTGTGCTCTTCTCATTCTTTCATTGTTAAGCTTCAAGAGATGTGTGACTACCAGATCAAGAGAGGTGCTGCCATGCCTGGTTGGATGAAAAACTCAGCATGAGCCCCCAGTGTGCAGTTGCAGCCCAGAAGGCAAACCGAATCCTGGGCTGCATCAAGAGGAGTGTGACCAGCAGGTCAAGAGAGGTGATTTTGCATCTCTACTCAGCTCTGGTGAGGCCCCACCTGCAGTTACCGTGTCCAGTTCTGGAGCACTCAACATAAGAAGGACATTGATCTGTTCACGAGTTACCAGAGGAGGGGCATGAAGATGATCAGAGGGCTGGAGCAACTCCCTTATGAGGACAGGCTGAAGGAGTTGGGGGTGCTCAGCCTGGAGAAGAGAAGGCTCAGGGGGGACATCATAGCAGCTTATCAATACCTGAAGGGGGCTACAGAAAGGCAGAAGTAGAATTATTAATAGGAGGACTAGGAATAACCGATGTAA
>VZTY01006396.1:0-11499 GCA_013400935.1 Turnix velox | reverse complement strand
TATCGGGGCTCGGCCGGGTGCCTTCAGCGGGGTTCGCCCCGTTCTCCCTCATCAGCGTTCACCCGGTTCCCCCCTCATCGGAGCTCGCCCCGTTCCCCCTCAGCGTGGTTCGCCATGGCCCTTCGGGGCTCGGCCGTGTCCCCCCCTCTCAGCGGGGCTCGGCCGGGTTCCCCCTTCAGCGATTCTCTCCCAGTTCCCCCTCAGCGGCGCTCGCCCGGGTGCTCTCGGCTGGATTCCCTTACCGGTTCTCGCCCGGGGTGCCCTAAGCGGGGCTCACCCGGAGCTTATGGAGGGATAAACGCCAGGAAGCCGGGAGCGGCAGCGGGCCCGGTTTGTGGGGGTGTTTCTGGGGCTTGGGGACAGTGCAAGGCGGTGCAGCGGCTCCGTCCCGGCCACCGGCAGCTTCGGGTCTCTGGGATTTGCCGAGTGCTCGGGGCTAGTTATTCCCTGAAGGCCCAGTCTGATGTATTTCATACGTGATGGGTGTAAAATAAAGGGGTGGTGAGTCTATGAACTCCTAGGAGGGCTGTTTTCTGTTAAGAATATTGCTCGACGAGCAGGCACAGGCAAGAGTACCTAGGTTAGAGTGGAAGTGATTTTTAATTCTTGGGTTTTTTTTTTTAATCTGTCGTGGAACTATGAGGCCTGTGAGCCCCTTGGAACGCTGACTGTCTAGATTGAATCCTTGCCGTGTCTGTGGGCTGGCCAGGGTGACCTTCTGAGGCAGGTCAAAAAGGATTTTGGCAGCCAGAACTTAGTCCTTTCCCTTGACACTATCTCCACTTGTTTATGAAATTGAAAATTTTTAGATATAAACCACTGCTTAAATTATTTTTTCCCCACTTTTGCGAGCTTACTGCTTATAAAAGCCTATCATCCTACAGGTTTATGCTTCACAATTACCTTGGAAAGGCTGGCGTGTATTCTGATAACTTTGAAAGAACTTCAGTGTATCTGTTCTTGTTGTTTCTTTTATGAAATAATGTTCCTCTTTGTGCCTTCCAAGCACTGGATAGAAGCCAGGCAAAATATACTTGAGGAGCTGAACTTCTTCCACTGCATTTTTAAAAGTGATTGTTTTTGATGTTGGCAGCCTTCCAGGTAGAGTAGTCACTTGAAAGTTTCTCGATGCTGTATATTGTCCTTTGTGATACTGTTTTATGATGTGAATGCTGTATCAGTACTCACAAATGTTTTTAAAAAAAAGATATTTAGTTCAGTGAGGAATTTCCTCCCACCAACCAGTACTGTCCTGCTAACAAATATCAGAGAACTGGTACAAATTTCATGTGATGTCCAATGTGGAAATGCAGTGGAACTTAATGACTAAATTTTAGAGTGGAAAGTAGAGAAGAGGGTGAAAAGGGACTTCAGAAACACTTTCAGTCAGATTAACTTTTGCAAACAAGGCTGTTTGCTAATATGGGAGTATCTTGTGTAGCTTTTTTTCCCCTGTGACAAATATTGTTATCTGATCATTTGTGGGGTGTGGACTAAGCCGGAAATGCTCATCTTGCATGTGTTGTCTTTTAACAAGTTCTCTCCTTAGCTTAGAAGTTGAAAACTTGTGGGGGGGCAGACTCTGCAAAGACAGTCTTCTGATGCCATCAGATAGAGGAGATAGTAAGAAGCTCAGTATTTAGTAAGCTGCCCTCAGAATTTACTTAACTTGTGTATCTCCTTCATTTAAAAGTGCTCTGGGGATTAGCAGCTTTGAGTAGTTGTGCCAGGACTTTTCTCCTTTAGGATGGAGGTGATCTGAAGTTTAACAAAAAAAATTCTGCACTGTGATGGAAGTTCTTGAATATGAATTGCTTGCCAGTGGTCAGTAGCATTAAGTATCTTGTTTTGCTGTGTGTGTGTAAGGGCAGAATATGGTCTCCAGTGTAATAACCAGTGTGTGTTTTCCTGTAAGGCTTACCATTCACATCTGTTTACCCTGTAAAATGCACCCTGTTGCATTTTCTCATCCATGGAGCTGCCTCAGAAGCAGCTAGAACAAGAAATTTCCTAGAACAACAACAAAAAAAAATTAGTGTGTGTTTTCAATCTTGTTTGTTGTCCGTATTAACTCATAGCAGGATCAGCACACTTGTTTGCTATAGTCTTTCCAGTGGGGATGATAACTGTTCTTTTGTTGTCATTTTGAAAGATAACTAATACTTTTACAGACATTCATGTGTCTATAAACATAGGCAGACCTCAGCAGATCTTATGCCTGTAGCATAAGATAAAATACTAAAAAATACTCTTATTTTCTCCCAGTTGGGCTGGGACAGAGATGTTCTGTCCTCTCCACAAAGGTTCTCCCTGTTTCCCCCATAGTAATCACTGTGAAGAAATAGATTCCTCCTACTCAAATCTATTTGAAATAACTTATGTAGTATCCTGTGAAGTGAGATCCACCCATTGCTGGAGACTTTGAGTCAGAACCTCAGAAACCCCATGCTTAGTTTGCAAGGGAAGTGGCTGCCTGAGAGTACAAAAAGTGGGACTCTGCAAGTTTTGTGCAAAGAAGATAAGGTGACTGTGATCTTAAAAGTGTGACAGAAAGGAATCGCAGAAGAACAGAGATAAAGAAGGTTGCTGTAACCTTTTCCTACGGAGTGGAGGATTTTAGAAGGATGCTCTCAATATGTTGTGTAGGTGTTACAGGAATGCCTGTGATAATTTTTCTCAGATTTGCTCTTTCATGAAGTCGGAATGCTCAGATTTCATGTGGAGTTTTGAGTCTTTGTTTTAAAATATTGATGCTCCTGTCTCTTTTTGGGAAGGTGTTGAAATATTAAGTTCCTTTTCTTCACAGATAATTTAGATCAATGAATTAAATGATGCTAAAAGCTTTCTTGTAGATGGGATGAGAAGGTAATTCTGACAGCTAAGAACTAATGGTAAACTATTGTGAAAATGATTATCCTGTAAGAATACTCCTTAACATTTGAAATTAATATTCTTACTTATACAGAGTGAATATTGAGGTGATTTGCCTCTGGACTTGATACAGGGCTGTCCTAAATAATTTGGCATCCTTCCTCTTCAAATTGCATTTCTCTGGATCTGTAGCTTTACAGTCAATCACTATGAAGTGACTTTATAAGTGTAGCTTTGATTATTCTGAGCTTTCAGCTCCTGATGAGTGAGTCCTGTTTCATTATGAACCAAATCAAAGTGTTTCTAGGAGAAGGAGTGGTCTGAGAATGAGTGAGGTGGAAAATGAGCCTGAATGTTTCTTTGTCTAAAACTCTGGATATTAAAGTGGTTTAACATTTGAGGTGTTTTTGGTTTTTTTTGAATTTTGAGCACCTCTTTTTACATTTGAAGTGTGAGAGTCACTGGTGTCTCATGCTCATGAAATCAAGGGGTTTAGTCATGCCTTACTACTTTATTGAATCTGTCAGTTGTATTATTGAATCTGTCAGTAGCTGTTTGGGAGAGTAAACAGTTACTTGGAAAGTCAACGGAGGAGTCTGATGCTGTAGAGAAGGTGCAGACTGATCCACCTGTTGTAAAGTTAGTCAAAGCACTATTTTTATTACTGCTTCCTCTGAGTTCTTGGTGGACTTTTATTTGATCTGAATAAAAGCCCTTTGCAATATCTGTGGAACAGTGATATTTTTGTAATTGTAGCTGCTTAGGTACCACATCAGTGGTCTGAATACATCCAGGACATCGTCACCTTTGAGTTTGTTTCATCTCTTAAATTCCAGGTTGCATCTGTCCTCTGTGAAACCACAGTGGGCTTTATTTGGGGCTTCTTGTTCTTATTTTCTGTGGATGCTGTTATCTGAACAGCACTGTCTTGTTTGACACTTGTTAGGAGTGAATTCAGTTTGTGTTCTCAGAAGATTTTCAAGCATGGAAAAGGCTTTCTGATGCTTCCTGTTCTGTTGGAGCTTGTTTGGCTCCCTTCAATATCCCTTCAAGACCAATTTCAAGATGTGCTGAAACTATTGCTGCCCTTGTGGTGCTCTCTTAGCAGAGTGATCTAGTTTAGGAGTATGATAACTCTTGCTCATTAATAGCAAGCCTATATTTTATATCTAAACTTGTTATGCTTCTGCAGTGCTGTAACACCAAGAACTAATGAACACCATACGCCCCTCTATTTTACTTGCAAAGTTGAAACTTCAGTTGAAATTACTGGAACCCTAGAAATAACACTGGTTTTTGGATTCTAGGCTTAAGAGTTAAAAAATCTTTAATTCAGGGATGTGCTCTTGCTGTGTGCTCGCTCACAACAGGTTCTTGCAATCTTTGTAGACCCTGGAGACTACTTGAATGTATGTGACAATGTTTAATGTGATTCCTGCATGTAAATGTGATTGTGTTGCTTTTCAGCTGTGGGACAGCCTGTCTCTTGCAAGACCCATTGTGGAAGCAGGTGCTGGTACCCAAACTGTCTGCCTAAACTGCTTTTTTTCCATTTAATTCAAACATACAAACAAGGTATCTTCTCAGTAGGAAAAAAAAAAAAATCAGTCCTGTGTTCTTCAGNGTTTGCAAGTGCTTTTGTTCATCCTTTTGGAGATAGTTGTAGAGTTCACAATAACAGCAAAAGACTATGCCTTTTTAGACAGGATCTGAATCATGTGTATGTTAAATATTTCCTCAGCACTGGGTTGAAATGACAATAAAATACAGGTTTTCAATAAGACTGCATGTAAGACAGAAACTTGTTCTTTTTGCTTGCAGTGTGAATTTTGCTCAGTACGTGTTACCTATGAACAAGAATAATTAACTGATTGGCAGAGAGGAACAGATCAGAATATGAATTATTCCCTGTTTCTTCAAGATATGTCAGGTTGCTGGTCAGGCAGTAATCTCTCAGAGAATGGTCTGACCCCATTGTGGTCAAGGGGGATGTAAGAAGTTCCTCTTTATCAGAGGTTGGGGCAGTGTGCGCTGAACACCAAGTGATGTTCTACTTCCATCTCTCTGCACTCAGCCAGAATAGATGATAAAATAGGCGGACAAGTTGGTTTGGTGGAAGCAGGGCTTCAGCAATTTGGGCCATGACTTCAAAAATACAACAGTTAGACATCTGTGTTACACTTGATGTATCCTTGCCTGAATACCTGAATGCTATAAACACTGTTTTGGAGTACAAATTATTCAATGTGATGTTTAGGAAGGCACATCATGGTTATGTGAAATTTATTTCTTTTTTCCTGAACTTCTGGCAGCATAAATTGATTTAGATTATTCCTTTGACCTCTTAACTCCTGCGCTTGCTTTGTTTCCCCAGGTTGTTAGAAACTTCCCCACACCTTCATTTTCTTAAGATGACTTGAAAATTATGTCCTTGTCACCTGAGGCAGTCCTGCAGAACACCTCAACATTGCATGGTTGAGGCACACCATCTTTCATTGTCATCAGAAATTTTGGCATACAGTTAGAGAAAAAGTTTATTTGAAAGTCTGAAAAAACCCTCTAAAGCATTTGCTTGGGCTAAAGGCATTTTTCTTGTCATTAGCTGCTACTTTAGTGGTTCATTATAATAAAATGAAGCTGTGCTACCTCCAAAATAAAAGCTGTGTTGGCAGAAGTTGAAGCACACCATGAGAAACAGCAGACCAGATGGGTAGGAAGGAGCTAAATTAGCAAACATTTCATGCCTGTCATAGCAAATTTGGTCAGGACTATGCTGGAAACAACAGCTTTTCAGTAATTTGGTTATTGTGTACATTACTTGTGAACTTCCTGGTTTCAAGGAAGCAATTCTCTGCAATTTAGGAATTGAGTCAGACTAAAGGGAATTGAAATAATGTAGTGAGTTATTAAACACCAGAGTAAATATCATAGTCAAGAGGTAGAGCGCAGAAGATTGTTGTGAAGGAACACATCAGCTGTTCTGTGATGCTGGGTTAATCTTTTTTTCTTCCTAATTTTTAGACTATTCCAAGTTCTGAAACTGTGATATTTTGAAATGGAATAGAAGCCATCTAGGTGTATGACTTGTCGACTTGCAGAAGGTCAGGTCACTGAAATGACACCTTGTGGAAATCAAAGATCAGCTTCACATGGTGGCATTTCCATCCCATTTCTGAATAATTTCTAATGCAGGCTGAATTGGAACAGGAGAGCTGTGACTTGCTGCCAAAGGCTAGACTTGTTGTTATATTCAAATGTGAAACTGTGTGTCAATTTGAGTTAAAAGGAAGTTGTTGCTTCAAATTTGCTGAAATACTTTTATATTGCTTTACTGTATTTAAGAACTTGCACATTTCATCTGTCTTGATGTTTTCTTAACACATTCTGCCTAAAACTTGAAAACGAGGAATTACTATCATCTTGAGGTTTTGAGTAATACAGGTTTTTTTAAGTCTTTCAGTAAGTTAAAGGGCTTTCAAAACAGCACATCTGAAAATTTTCAGGCTTCGGCTTGAAGTGGCACTCATAATAGCTATTACTGACAGATATTGACAAGAAAAATATAAGGAAGTGGAGAAAAGCTTGTGTTGGTAGATTGTTGTGGAATATTTTCTGCTTCAAAGCTTCTCCTGTGTTTTAAGAATGCTTTGGAAACACTGATAGCCAGAAAAGTGGTTTTTCACAAAGGATCTTTTGTTAAAGGAGAATTGCCAAGGATTTTATCATCATTGTTTTTAGGGCTTGCTCTTTTCTTGTTACCAGTAATTATGCTACTTCTAGTGATTTCTTTTTTTTTTTTTTCTTCCTGTAGCATGAGATCTTTGTGAATTTACTTAGAAATCCTCATGTCTGTACAATGCTTTGCTACTGCCTGAAAGACTTCAAAACATGATTTTTAACTGTTAGGGCTGACTTGGCAGGATGTGACTGGTGTTATTCCCATGTGAGTATAATATGGAATCTTTTAACCTTTTTGGTCATCTTTATGGACCTTTCTCTCTGGGAGAGAAAGCATATGGCAGCATTTTTATTCATTCCATGAGAATATGGAGATGTATTTTCTTCCTGCTGAATTATCACCTCTGAATAAGGTCTCGTAATATCTGTAGCTACTCGTGTGTGTGTGTGGGGAAATACCTGAATGCTATAAACACTGTTTTGGAGTACAAATTATTCAATGTGATGTTTAGAAAGGCACATCATGGTTATGTGATTTTTTTTTTTTTTTCCTGAACTTCTGGCAGCATAAATTGATTTAGATTATTCCTTTGACCTCTTAACTCCTGCGCTTGCTTTGTTTCTCCAGATTGTTAGAAACTTCCCCACACCTTCATTTTCTTAAGATGACTTGAAAAAGATGTAAAAGAGTAGAATAGCTCAAAGAATAGTGTCCTTATGAGGGCCGTAAACCCTGCCTTGTGGGGACCTCACTCATGGTAGTTGTTGACAACATTATTCCCATGCTTTCCTTGCTGTGCTGTGAGAGTATAGATTCATAAACCTCTCTGGAGTTGTTAATTAGCACACAGATTGTCTTTTTAGGTTTCTTCTGATATTTGGGGGAGAGATGGCAGCTTATGATGAAGAGAAGAAACAAGAGCTTATTCCTTTTCTCCTAAACTAATTAATTGATGGGGTGTTAAAGGCACCTTTATGTTCTGCCACACAGAGATGGTCAGCAGTCAGCCTCTCCCAGTAACAGACAATGGCAAAAGGAAAAAGAAGAAAAGAACCAGAGCCACAGATTATGTCCCTGGAAAGTTTGAAGGTTGGTGGCTTTTAATTTTAATAATTTATTGTTCTCAGAGCTAAACATTGCTTTTTTGGCAAATGTTGTGAGTTACCACTTTTGTTTTTCTCCATCCCTTATGTCTCAGTCTCTCTTCCTTCTTTTAATGATGAAATCTGAGTCCTATTCATAATTCAGTGATGTGCTTTGGTTTGGAGGGTTTGGGTTTTTTTTTTTAATAGGATCAATGCTGTTCTCAAAATGTTTTGATTTACTAGATGCGAGGACAAATCCCATGAAACATTGTAGGTAAAATACAGTTCAAGTGTGTCAAAACTGACCAGTGGAGAACTTCTTAGTGGGCAAGTAAAGTCAAAAGTCAAGATGGTAACGGTGTTCTAGGTTTAAACCTTGAAGTCTTCTAGAATTAAGATTCCAGTTATCCTTAAAGCACTGTCTCCACAAGTAAATTTTTGTATAACAGGTACTTTCTGATCAAAAAGGGAAATATTTTCCACCTGGAAAAATTAGTTGTTCTGAGTAGTAGAAGTAAAAAGGAAAGGAAGTAGAAGTAAGAAGGAAAAAGTAGATGTCCTCCAGTTGCTGAGATACAAGCTGTTTCTTTTGTGAACAAACTTTTGATTTTGGTGCTGGAATGAACTCTGCTTTAAATTTTCTTGGAACTTGCAAGGGGAGAAGCAAAAATGAGGCATAATTAAGGCAGGCACATCTACTTCAGTACTGTATAAATCTGTTTGCTGCCTTCATTACGAAGGGAGTTCTTTTAGTTGCTGTCATACAAGGACTGCTCATTAGATAAAAAGCTTGTCTTGATGTTATTCACTGAAATCCTTTGCCTAATGTGTGCTTTCTCTTGGATTTCTTTGACAGACTTGTACAAGCTGACTGCTGAGCTTCTTGGAGAGGGAGCATATGCCAAAGTTCAGGGTGTTCTCAGCCTCCAAACTGGGAAAGAATATGCAGTAAAGGTAAATATGGAATGCAAGCAGCTTCTCTACTGTCTGTAACATGCTTTCCCTCGAACAATAATCTCAGTGAAATCCTAATAAAGTGGGCAATAGCAAAAGCTTTTAGAAAGTCTTTGATGCTTGAAATGAGCCTGGTTGAGATATCTGTCATCTTCAGTATTGTGCCGCTGGAGTGAACTGCTGTATGGGCAGCAGATACAATTCACAAACAGTAAATGACTTTTTAATCTCAGGGCAGGCTTTCCCCTCATGCTCTGATTTGATTGTATTCCTACCAGTTTCTTATCTTTGTGAAAGAAGAGACTGAGTCTTTATCATGGTCTACCAAAGACACAAGCTTTTGATAGCCCCGCTCAGTCAGAGCACCAGCTACTGCCTTTAACTCCTGTAAAACTGCCGTTTTTTTTATTTGATAGAGGTGAATAATCTGAAATATCATGATATGAAATGAGATTTTGGTTATCCTAAGTCCCCTGTTTAGTTACCAACACCCTGAAGTTTGCACTAAACTAATTTTGTGGGGGAATTTAGTGCTTTTTGCTTAAATGCCTATCATGAAAAATCTTTTTGGCTGATGTGACTCAAATCTATTTCTTAGAACTCCAAAGGATATCCTTTTCTGCATGTTACTAACAATGATGCAAGAAAATGCATGTGGTAACTGGTCAATGGTTGTGTAACATGGTTTTAGTTCCTTTGTTCTCTTCCTCTCCTCAATTCTCTTGGCCTCTAAATGTCTTCTAGAGCTCTGCTGGCACCAAATAAATGATGTAAGAGGAAATAAACAAACAGGTGGAGTGTTTCTGGTGGCCATGCCTGAAACTCAAGCTTCAATTATCTAATTCTGGAGTCACATGCACAACTCCTGGAGCATTTTTTGTCAAATATAAAGTTTAAATGTTTCCACAGATCATAGAAAAAAAGGCTGGACATAGTCGGAGTCGGGTTTTTCGTGAAGTAGAAACGCTGTACCAATGTCAGGGAAACAAGTAAGTATGGAGCCTTAATTTATTCAAAGCATCTTGAATGTTTTTTTTTTTTTGAGTTTTTAAACCTCTTGTGTGTGACTGGTTTTAGGAGCTTTGCTGTAGTTTCCTCAAAACCAGTTGAAATTTAGACTCGACCTATTAAAAATAAGAATATCCCCATGTCTTAACTGTGAAATTTAGGGGAACATTTACAAATTTTGAAAAAAAAAAAAAAATCTCATAACTCAGCAACCACATCAGTGTAGCCTGAATGTGCTTCGGTCTGAAAGAGGAATTAACGTTTTGACACACTTCCCCTGTGATTTCACCATCACCAGCTGCTGCTGAACAGAGCAGTTTTGCCTCTCCTTCATGTGGCTTTGGCCTCCTCTTTGTGCCAGCCTTTCTGCTTTTGCACTGGAGCTCTTAAAAGTTAATTTAGTTTTTATGTGAGAGGTGTGCTGACTTCTCATAGCCTTGGGATGAAGTAACTTTAAAGCCTGAAAAGGAGGAAAAGGCTCCAGAGCTCCTGATCCATGCTCTGTGATAAGTTTAGCCCAATTCTGCTTTAGATACCTGTTAATCTAGAATGTATCCAACATCTGTACTGTAATTTTACTTCTTATATCAACCCTTTTTTACAGATTTCTACTATAACACTTAAAAACAAGCTTATTTACCAAACTGCTGGCCTTAAGTGGTGCTGTGAGATTCTGTCTTTGTTTGGTGTGTGGTTAACAGTACACAGTCATGTTAAATAACTGATGAAAAATTTAAGCTTTCATGCCCACGTGCAGAATTTGGATTTGGTGTGTGCTATAACTAAAGAAAAATCTGAATTTGCCCATTTGGTGCTCTCAGGGCATCATTTTGGGTTATTTGTGCTGTAGGAACTGTACAACTAGGAGTTAGTCTAAAAATATTAAGTAGGATTTAATGTCGCGTTGACACGTGCTTGTCTCTTTTGAGCCCTGTGAGTTCAGCAAGAATGCCAATAGAACTTTTCCTGTTCTTCTTGCCTTCAGCACAAATGCAATGTTCTAAATTATTAAACACAACCTATTACCAGTTATCTTCCTGTCAAATGAGCAGTTGCAGAACTCTGTCTCAATCCTTTCTAATTCTGCTGTTTTTCCCATTTCCCCTACTTAAATTTCAGTGAGAGTTGAAAATGTTATTTTTTTTTTTTTTTTAATGCCACAGGCAACCCAAGCAACTTGTTTAATTAGTATTTTTATTTTTGGTTTCTTCTGGCACTTTTTAATTATGCTAAAGCTCTTTGTGGCTCTGTTTACGCTCCATGCCTGTTTCTTTCACTTCTTTTTTTTTTTTTTCTTTTAAAGGAACATTTTGCAGTTGATAGAATTTTTTGAAGATGACAGAAGATACTACCTTGTCTTTGAGAAGCTGCGAGGAGGTACTGTGTTGTAGCTCTGCCTTTATTCATTGAATCATCTTTCCTGTTTGTCTCAGGGTTTTATAGCAGAAAATGAAGAGCTTATTTTAAATGCTTGAGAATTTTAAGAAGAAGAGGTAGAGTAAATGCTGCTCAAAGCTTGAAGGATGGCTGTCCTTGTATATTGATGGGCTTGGTCATGTATTTGCAATCCTTTTTCTTGCAGTGAAGTGATGGGATTGTTGAAGTGGAAGCTTTATAATATAGTTAGTAGGTCACAGTGCCTTGAGGCAAGAAGAGACAAGTAGTATGTCAGGTATTACTCATGGCCTTAGTTAAACATTTATATACTCTGGTAGCATTTTCCTTTGATGGAGGATTGACATTTTTCCCTGAAACTCATGAAGCAATATTGGGAAAAACATCTCCCTTCTGCTTCAGGCTGCTGTAATTGGGAAGCAGTTGGCTTGTGTCTGCCTGAGGGTCAATCACAGAATGTCATGGAATGGAAGGGACATGGAGATTATCTAGACAATCATAGAATAG
>VZTY01006385.1:0-18789 GCA_013400935.1 Turnix velox | reverse complement strand
TCTCTCCAGCTCCCCCACCCCCGCACTCCCCGTCTCTGCTGCCGCAGGTGAGCTGCGTGGAGGTGGTGGAGGCCTACGTGGAGCGGATCAAGGAGGTCAATCCCCTCATCAACGCCCTCGTCAAGGACAGGTGAGGGGGGGGCGGGTCCTGGGCACAGAAGCGGGGGGTTCGTGCCGAGCGGGGGGTGTCTCACTGCCCCCCACTGCTCTCCAGGTTCGAGGAGGCCCTACAGGAGGCCCGGCAGGTGGACGTGCTGCTCTCTGAGGGTCCTGGTGATGACAACCTGGAGGAGAAGTTCCCCTTGCTGGGGGTGCCCATCACCGTCAAGGAGGCCTTCTCTCTGCACGGTGGGTTTGCCCGTGTACCCCTGGGGCGGTGGGGAGCTGTGCCTTGTCCTGCCCCAGTCTGTGCCCAAACTCCTTCTGGCACCCGTATTTTAGGGGGTCCCCTGGGGAGATGCGGTCCCCAGGGTGGTCTCAGGGGTGCTACCTCTGACACCACCCTCTGCCTGTCCACAGGGATGCCCAACTCATCTGGCCTGGTCAGCCGCCGCAATGTGGTGGCTGCCTCAGACGCCACAGTGGTGTCACGGCTGAAGCAGGCAGGTGCCATACCTCTGGGTGTCACCAACTGCAGTGAGCTCTGCATGTGGTATGAGTCCAGCAACAGGGTCTACGGTCGCACCAACAACCCCTATGACCTGCAGCGCATCGCGGGCGGCAGCTCTGGTGAGCCCCTGCCCCTCAGCACACCCCCATACCCACAGTGAGGACCGAGCCCCCGAGTTCCCTGTGCTTTCTTACAGCCCCTGCTGAGCTCACGGTGCCTTCTCTGGGCCATCTGGTGGCCGTTTGAACTGCCCTGTATCTCCTGAGTGTTGTGTCCAGCATAGCTGCAGCTCACTCTGCTGCACACTCTTGCAGGCAGCAGTGCTGACACTTGGGCTGGGACAGGGATATCCCTCTGCCCCATGTCCCGCAGCTGCCCCCCTGCCATTTCCAGAGCTGGGCTGGCTCCTGCTGGTGGCCAGTGCAAGATGTCCCCCCCTTCCCTGGATAGTTCTCTCCACCGTGTGTTTCCTGTGCAGGTGGGGAGGGCAGCGTGCTGGCGGCTGCCTGCTCGGTTATCGGCGTGGGCTCCGACATTGGCGGCAGTATCCGGATGCCAGCCTTCTTCAATGGAGTCTTCGGCCACAAACCCACCACAGGTAGAGCTGGTGAGGGGGAGACCTGTTGGGGACACTCCTGAGCTGGTCTCCGCTGGGGCTGCTGTAAGGGGACAGGCAGCCCCTTGCATGGGAGGATCCCACTGCTGGGCTGGGAGCCATCAGGAGGCAGAGCGCCAGGCGCAGGGGAGGTGGGAGGAGTTCTCCCCAGTATTTCATCCTTCGCGTGGGATGTTTTCCCAAGGTCTAGATGTGCCACTGGGTGTTTCCCCTGGCAGCTACTCCCTGCTGGTGCTTCCCCTCCTTTCCCTGCCCTGGGCACCTGGGCAGCAGCTTCCCCCCCAGCTACTCATCCTGGCTGGGAGTTGTGGGTTCCCATGGGGTGGTCCCCACCATTCCCCTCTGCACTTGCAGGGGTGGTCCCCAATGATGGCCAGTTCCCAGACGCCCATGGGGTGCGGACTCACTACCTTTGCACGGGGCCCATGTGCCGCTACGCCGAGGACCTGGAGCCTGTGCTGAGGATCATGGCTGGGCCTGGAGTCAGCAAGTAGGTCTCTTCCTGATGGGAGGACTGTCCCTGGGGGCTGCACTGGCTCCTTCCTGGAGCTGGTCTTTCTGTTGGGTTTCACCGTTGTTTTTTCTTGTTGCCAATTGATGACTTTTCTACCCCACACCACAACCCTGTTTCACCTCATTACCCTGTGCAGCTGAGCAGGCTCTGGGGTGGGGGGGGGCAGCTCCTGCCTCACACCACAGCCTGTGCTCAGTCTCTTTGTCCTTGGCTTTGGTGTGATCCCATCTGGGGCCTGTAATTACCAGGTGCAACTTGTGAGATGAGGGTTTTCCCAGCAACTACAAATACACAGAACCAGATGTGGCTGATGTTGTAGAATGGGTGATACTTGCCTTTGTGTCTTTGGGGACTCTCTTTCCCACCTTGACAGGCAGAGTAGGGTGTCCTGGGGCCATTTCAGTTGTCTTGATGGAACATCAGCTTTATGGGGACTGCTCTGCCTGCCAGGGGTGGATTTGGGAGCAAAGTGCTGTTCTTTCCCCAGGCTGAAACTGGATGAAAAGGTGCTGCTGGAGAAAATAAAATTTTACTGCATGGATCATGACGGCGGGTCCGTTTTTGTTTATCCTGTGGACAAGGAGATCTTGCAGGCCCAGAAGAAGGTAGGAAAGAGTGGAGATTTGCTCTCTCCCAGGGGATCCTGGGATCAAACCTGGGGAGCCCAGTGTGATGAGCCTGCATAGGTGGTTGTGGGTTCCTCCTCCAGCAGCACCTCTGGGGTGGAGACACCAGAATTGACAAAGTTTTTCCAACAGTACCTGTATTTTGCTTTTTTAATGTCTCCTTTCCATGATACAGGGACCTCTTGAGGGCATGCTGTGTGTTTCCCAGGGCTGCTGTTGGGTGTTTGATCATGCAAAGGAACTCCTTTGTTTTTTCAATAAAACTTCTGTGCTGCTTTTGATGCTCTTCTGGAGCCTCTGGGGGTGGTAGTGGGAGGTCTGTTTGGGGCTGCCAGGGTTATTATGGGATGGAGGAGGCCCCACACCCATGGGGAGGTGGCAGTAAAGAGAAGCTGTTCCTGGGCTCACTTCTGTCCCACGTTTTCCCTGGACTGTGCCCAGTGCATCTCGTCCTTGTGGAAACAAACCCTGCACATTCTTCTTCCCCTCAGGTGGTGGAGCACCTCGAAGCTGATCTGGGGGTCAAAGTTCAGCATGTGGCAATCCACAAGATGAAGTATTCCTTCCAGATTTGGTCAGCCATGATGTCCTCCAAGGACAGCGATGGGGAGGTGCGTCCTGAGGCTGCAGATGGTTCTGATGCCCGTTGAGGAGCTGGGACTAATGTGCTGCATTAGCAGCTCTGCAGCAGAGCAGAAGGCCTCTGTGGCTTATTTTTGTTTTGTATGGTAGTTGCAGAGCCATGCCCCTTTCTGCCTCTGGTGGGGGGGCTGCTCCTGCTGTGGGTCAGTGCTGGAAGTGTGTGGTGCTCCCAGCAGGCATTTCTCAGCTGAAAACGGGAGCAGCTTGTCTCAGGATAATTGGGCAGCCATAGGTTCTGCTGTTGTTTGTCAGCCCCTCATTCCCCGTGGTGGGAGCTGAGGGAGGCTCTGTGTGTGTTGCAGGAGGCACAGCTCTTCAGCGACCTGCTGGGGGACCACGGAAAGCCAGTGTGGCCGCTCTGGGAGCTGATGAAGTGGCTGGTGGGGATGTCATCACACACTCTCCCAGCTATTGGTAAGGCTGGCAGGAGCCATGTGGGGTCATGATGGAACAGGCAAGATGTTAGGTAGAAGTAGTGCCCTTCCAGTGTCCATGAAAAGATGTGTGAGGCCAGGAATCACACTGCCAGGCCTCATATTTTGTTCTCATTTGTGCCCTTCCTTGGCCCTGCAGCCCTGGGTCTGACAGAGAAGCTGATGAAACTCAACCCTGGAGCGAATGCCAAACTGGTGAGCATGGGGAAGAGCCTGAAGGAGGAGATGGAGGCCCTGCTGGGGTCAGATGGGGTGCTGCTCTACCCCCCCCACCCCACTGTGGCTCCCAGGCACAATTCCCCCATCTGCATGCCCTTCAACTTCGCCTACACAGGTGAGCAGTGCCCCCTGTGCTCTTGGGGTGCACAGGCATCATGGTCTCCTGAGGAGCAGCACAGGGTGGAGCAGGGGAGATTTTACCCAGAGCATTTCCATGGCTGATGCCAGGCTCTGTGGCACAGGGCAGTGTCTTGCTGTGGGGTGAGGGTTATGGTTCTGCTCTAAAGCTGTGTGTTGTTTGCACCTGCCATTGGCAGCAGGGTAGGCTGGATCTCAGGGTGCCTTAGAGTGTCCCTGGGGTACAGTTTGGGATTCTCTACGTGGCATCCTGGGGCTTGAGCTCCTCAATGCAAGGGCAGTGTTGCAATTCTGTGTGGCTCTGGAGCAATGGAAGGTGTGGTGCCTGGAGGCAGGGGTGTCCCAGGGCACATCTTGTGTGTGTCATCACTGGTGGGTGCAACTTGGATATGTGGGATGGCTGCTGGGAGGCTCTGGAGAGTGATGTCCCTTTGTCACCATGTCTCTGCACTACCTGCATCCAAAGCTGATGGGAGCCTAGTTCTGTCCCTGGTGGTGCTGCTGGGGACAGGGAGCTGTTTGTGATTTACCCCAGAGACTTGCCCTGCCCTGATGTCACCTTCTCTCTTCCAGCTATCTTCAACGTGCTAGGCTTGCCAGTGACACAGTGCCCACTGGGCCTGAGCAGCGAGGGGCTGCCGCTGGGCATCCAGCTGGTGGCAGCCTCCTACAATGACCACCTCACACTGGCTGTGGCCCGGTACCTGGAGAAGGCCTTCGGAGGATGGGTTGTACCGGGGAAGGTGTAGCCGGGGCTCCTGGCACTGTGGGGGTGCAGGAATGGAGGTCGCTGGTGCTGACAGCTGATCCCATTGTGGCTCAACTGGCTCTTCACTCAACCCCTTTGTGCCTCCCTGGGAGCAGCCAGCACTGTCCCCAGCCCCGGGGGTGCGGGGCTGCTGCTGACAGGGTCCTCTCTTCCCTCTGGCGCCTCTGCCAGGCCGAGCCCTGCCTTCCCTCCCTGCGGGAGCCCGGCTGCTGTGACGGCAGCTCTCTGCTCCTGGCTCTGCCAGGCTGCACTGAGGTTGCTCCGAGGCACCGAGTGAAGGCCGGGGGTGAAACTGGCCAGATTGCTCAGGGATGCCCAGTGCTGGGTGCGTCCGTCCTCCCTGGCCTTATCCTGCCCATGGGACTGGGGCTGTCCCTGGTGCACCGTGGCTGACTGGACCCTGCAGGGTTTCCCCCACCTCTGACCAAGCCAGGAGAGGGGCTGGGCCCAACCATGCACTCATCTCACCTGTGGAGTTTGGGGATGGATGGTGCTGGAGATGGAGCGTTTGCTCTTGTGGGCTTTTGATGGCACTGGAAGAGCTCTAACTGCTCCTCTCTGTGTGTTGAGATGGCTGAAGCATCTCCA
Source organism: Turnix velox (assembly GCA_013400935.1). Taxonomy (NCBI): domain Eukaryota; kingdom Metazoa; phylum Chordata; class Aves; order Charadriiformes; family Turnicidae; genus Turnix; species Turnix velox. The sequence continues at coordinate 13,633 of VZTY01006385.1, read as the reverse complement.
ACCTGAGGTGTCTGTCCTGGGGTGTCACCCATTCTGATGGGTGTCCCCAGGTGTGGTGGGCAGCTGACTGTTCTGGGAGCCCCAGAGGATCTCAGCAAGGCTGGTATTAAATGGTCTGTCCACTTTGCTGCTGGCTGTGTCCTTGTTCCCTGTGCCTGTCGTCCTGCCCATCTCCCTGGGCACTGGCCCCCACTCCCCTTCTGCCGTAGTGGTGTGTACAGTGCAGGGACAGCACTGAGGGTGCTGGGGCTGAGCCGCTGCTGGGCTCTTGCTTTACACTGTCTGGTCTCAGGCTGCTCAGCTCCCGGCAGAGCTGGAGGGTGCTGGTGAGCTCTCGAAGTGTGAGCCATGCCATGCTGCTTTCTCTCCCTGAAGGGCTACTGGAAGCTCGGGGTTAGTGGTGAACCATGGGGGGTTTCTTGAGGACAAGAGTTCCCAGCTGGACAACTCTGGAGTGAGCGAGGATAGGCACTTCGGCGCTGGTTTGTGCCAGCCTGGTCCTGACCCGCTCCCTCTGCCTTCACCGCCTGTCCCCAGGCCGCTTGTGGTCCCTGGGAGGGAATGGTGGCCACTGAGTGCTGGGACGAGCTGCCGCTCGCTCGCAGAGTGCAGTGCTGAGCCGACGGCGAGCCCGCAGCCAGAGCAGACACCCTCGACAAGGAAGGAAATAAAACTAGACCGAAGAAAAAGTGCAGGAACTACGGAAACCAAATCGCGAGCGGAGGGACGTTCCCCGCGAGCTCCTGGCGCGGTGGGAGCTGGGTAGCGGCCGGTGCCGGCCGTAGGACGGTGGGAGCTGGGCAGATGCCGCGTCCCCACAGCTCCGAGCCCTCGTGGGGCTTTGTGGTCTCGCCCCCACCCTCTTTGCTCCGGCAGCTCCGGGCTGCCGCCGGCCACAGACGAGCTCTGGACGAGGTAGGGATTATGCCGGAGCCTCGGGGCAATGGAGGATGCGGGCGGAGGAAGGGTGGGTGCTAGTCTCTGCATAGCTCCTGCTCTGGCCACCCAACCCGGCCTCACCTTCAAAGGGATCCGAGAACCCTCTGGATTGAAATCATAGAATAGTTTGGATTGGAAGGGACCTTAAAGATCATCGAGTTCCACCCCCCCTGCCATAGGGTGGCACTGCATCAGATCCTACTATCAACCCTACACTGCCTGAACCACCACTAAACCACATCCCTCAGCACCACTTCTACCAGTCATCTGGATACCTCTGGGATGGTGACTTTTCCAATGCTTTGCAACCATTCTGGTAAAGGTGTTTTCCCCAAAATCCATTCTAACCTTCCTTTGACACAACTTGAGGCGCTTCCCTCTTGTCCCCTCAGCTACACCCTCCTTTCAAGGAGCTGCAGAGAGTGAAATCTCCCCTCCTCCATCTGAATACCCCCATCTCCCCTGGCTGCTCCTCACAGCACTTGTGCTCCAGACCCAACACCGCTCACTTGTCCTTCTCTGGCCACCCTCCCAGTTGACACTCCCAGTTGGAAGGGGTACCCCAGAGGAAGCACAGGGTTTGACCACTGCTTCTGTGTCCCTGGTGGTGGCTTTGAGGCACCTCATGTGGAGGTTTGTGAAAGTTCTGACTCACTCACCCCCGGGCTCACTCCTGGCTGCTCCTTGTGCCGTTGGTGTTTTCGGCTCCTGCTGGTACTAGATCAAAGCAAGGAGAGAAATGCAGCTGCAAATAGCTCTTTATTAGAAATAGTGGGTTTAGGATTGTGCCATATGGGTTTTCTTATTACTAATTCTCAGAATCAAGCTGACAGCTTTTAAAAGTATTGGAGGGTGGAAAATTGCTCTCTGGGGGCACTATTGGGACTTTTGCAACCCATAGCTGCCAATGCAGGAAACGCAGCACCCCACAAACAGGGGCCAGAGCCAGTCCCACTCTGATGCCAGCACTGCTTCCCTCCCCAGTCCAGCAGTGAGAGGAAGGGATCTGGGATCTGGTTTTGCCAGATGGGCACCACCCAGGGATGGGACTGCTGTGCTGTGGCAGGTGGAAGATCTTGGTGCAGTCCTCTGGAAGGTGGCAGCAGTGTGTCAGCTCCAGAGCCAGGCATTTAACCAGGTAAACCAGCAAGATAGGTGAGTCTTGGGACCTACCCAGGGTGCAGTGTGCAGGGGTAGCTGGGCCTGTGGAGGAACGTGCTCATGGCTTAGGATGAAGGATACTTGTAGCTCAGGGTGGAGGGTGCCCATATTTTGGGGTAGAGTCTGTCCATGATCTGGACTAAGGTGTTCAGCTCCCAGGCTTGTGCTCCTACAACAGACTTCAAAGCCAAGAGAAACCCTGGGTGCAGAGATGGCTGTCTCCCTTCCTTTAAACATTTTGGCTGTAGTTAAGCACTACTGTGTCCCCTTACAAGGGTGTCTTTTCCCTTTTCCCCTAACTTGCTTCTGGAAATACTGTGTCAGCAAGTGAGAGCTGAGGGAGGTGCTCTGCCCACCCACTCCCTGCCACCTAGCCCCAGTGCCCTTCCCCATCTGCAGCACCCTCCATACCTGGCGGCCCCAGCCCACCCAAGCACTGACACTACATAAGCAAAGCATATTAAAATATAGTTTATTGCTGGTCTTAGTTCAAAAAACCCAAACAAACCAAATCCATCAGTAACAAAACCCGTCCCCAAACCCAGTGCTATCAGAGGCAGGCTTGCAAGGACACACGTTTTAGTGCAAAGGGAAGAGGCAGTGAGGCCAGAGGGGGGTCTGCTGTCACCATGGCCCGGCAGGACCCTCCTCACTCACTGTACAGTATTGTTTTGCCACGTGGCTGAACTCACAGCACAGGCAGGAGCCTTGAGTCAGAGATGTTGGACCAGGGGATGGGATGTCATTGCTGTGCAGAGCAGCTTTGGCTTCTCTTGCATCAACAGCACTGGATGGGAAGGTACAAGACTGAGCCACAGAGCACAAACATCCCATGAATCTCCTGCAAATACAGGATGGTGGAGCTGGAGTTGAATGTTCTGCAAGGCAGGGAGAGGTTTCTCAGCTCACAAGACCCAGGTGGTACCTTGCAGCAGCCAGCACCTGGCCCTGACACACATGGGAGGGATAATCCTCAGCCCTCCATCCTCACCCTTCATGAGTCCCCACAGCCTTCTGCCCTTCCACAGCAGGCCCTGGCACTTTCATGCTAGGCATCATCCTTGCTGTGTCCTGATGGGAAGCTGGACACACATTACAGATCTCTAGTGGTGAGAACAATTTGTCACCACAATACACTACTGAGGCTGAGCCTTTCAGTGGCTTCAGATGGAGCCTTGGTGCTGGGGAGGGCTTGCCCAAAGCAGGCTGCAGAGTGCTGTGCTGAAGAGCAAATTGAAAGAGCTCCAGCCCAGGTGATGCGCTGGGATGCTGAACGCCTCTCCCTGGGCAGGCTGAGGCCATGTGGGGCAGAGAGAGAGGAGTGGCTCCAGCAGTGAGGGGCAGCAGGACCAGCCCAGCCCTGGGGGTCTCAGCCCTGCTGTCAGAGCACTGCTGGGGAGGCCAGCACGGGCTTATTCCACAATGCTGTGAGAGCCCTTCTCAGGGAGGGGGGGGTGGTGGCCACAGCAGCCTGTCAGGGACTGGTCCGTGCAGGTGCTCAGCTGGCAGAGGAGGAGGAGGGAGCAGCGGAGGGCTGTGAAGCAAGGCGCTATTTCTGAAAGGCTTTGGGGAGCGATGCCATAGACCCCCTCCAATGCCCCCCTCGGCGGAGTCTGGCGGTGTCAGAGGTGTGGGGATGGAGGGCTCAGCCATGTAGAGCTCCCCAGGTTAGGTCATCTTCCTGGCCACACTGGCGTAGGTGTGCTCGATCTCTTCATCGGCGGGACACGTGTGGCTGAACTCCTCACAGGCGTAGGCATTGTTGAGGTAGCGCCAGACACCCGTCATGTCCGCCGGGATCTCAAAGTCGCGGTACTTCTTGGCTGCGATCTAGAGAGGTGAAGAGGAGGAGGAGGCTGAGCCTTCCCAGTCCCAGGGAAAATTCACTTTCTAGCTCGGAGTAGGACACAAACCTGGAACTCCCTGGCTCCTGTTTTATTCCCCAACTCTCTCACCCTCCCTTGGAGTAGGTGTCCCCTCCTTGGCCCTGCTGCTGCTGCCTTTACCTTGATGATGTGCAGTTTGGGCAGGAGGTTGCAATCTGCCAGCGTCAGGTGGTCCCCATCCAGGAATTTCCTTTTGGAGATGGTGATGTCCTCCACGCTGTCCTGGTCAATCTCCTCGGGCAGAGGTGTGTTCAGGTAGACATCCAGCCGATGGAACTCCCTCAGCAGAGCCTTCTCCAAATCTGGGTGGGCAGGGGAATAAGGGCAGTGACAAAGCCCAGGGCTGAAGCTCCCCCAGGCTCTGTGTACAGGGAGCACCCCAATGATGCACAGCATGAACCTTGGCCAGTATCACCTCCTGGGGGATCCTGGCAGCATCTCCCCATGCTCCCCCAGGGCTGCCTTCCCTGTCCCTGTGGAGCACTGGGCTGCCTTTGTCCATCCTGCCACTCCTCTGCTCACCAGGGAGACTCTGCTGGGGAGGGCAGCAGGAGACCAACCCAGCAGCAGGACTTGCCCACAGATACAAGCACTTCCCCCAGCCCCAGTGAGGCAGATCGTGGTTCTACAGCCCCCACCCACAGCTCTTACTGGCATTTGCTTCTTTGCGTGAGTTCTTGATGTACGCTGAGAACTTGGCAAAGATGTCACTCCCCACATCGAAGGACTCCTTGTACTTGGGGCTTAGATGTGGATACCTTAAATGAGAGACACTGGTGTCAGCGTGGGCAGGGATGGGGCAAAGGTTCAGCTGCATTATGTCCTGAGCAATGATACCCAGGGCCAACATGGGAGGATACAGGTGATATTCAGTTGGTTGTGGAGGAACCATGATGCTGTGAACTACTGCAGCTGTATTGTCTTGGGTGTTTGCTAAACCACAGGGCAGAAACACTGCAGTTTGGGGATGGCAGTGGCAGCAGCTCTGTCCCAGCCTGGAGGATGCATGTTGGTGTGGGAGGGCCTGGCAATGCCAGGAGTTCTCATGACTTCCTCAGGAACAGTCTCATGTCTGCTGATGTGTCCCAGGAGGGGAGCAGGCACAGCTGAGGAGGCAGATAATGTTTGAAGTTCCTCTTTTGCAGGCAGGGGAGGGCCAGAGGGGTGGTTTGGCCCAAACTCAGAGAGACTGGGTCCCCCCAGTGCTTGAGCAGGACACTTGCCCTCACTCTGCCAAGCTTAAGGAGGACTCATCTCCCCCTCAACCACCACAGCTACTGCAAAAACACCCACTCTCAGGGGTCCTGCAGGGCCTTCCCAGCCTCTGCAACCCTGCGCATGCCAAGGGACCACTGAGCTTCCTCCCATTGTTCCCCAGCCTGATTCATGGTCCTCGAGGGACACAGACCCTTAGCATCACTACCCTGCGCCCCGCAGGCTGCCAGCTGTGTAGCCACCCCCCTTCCCGAGCTGCTCTAGGGCACTTTCTGCCTCCATTTCCCAATCTGCTGAGTGTGCAACACTGCAAAAGGGGGAAGGAGCAACATTGCAATTACGTGGGTGGGCCCAGTGTCTGCTCCAGGAACTCCTCAATTTTAATGAAGTCTGTCTTCAGCTCCTTGTTGAACAGCAAGAAGGGCGGGTTGGTGCCTGGTGCTAAATCTTTCAATTCTTCAGGTTTCCTGGAGTGGAGAAAAGAAGCAGGGTCAGAGGCTGCAGCCTGCACCCACCAGCCTCCATGGGGCAAAGGGACAGGGCTGAGGTGGGCTGTAGGTCCAGAAGCTCCCCCTGCTTGTGTTCTGATGGGCTCCCAGCCTCTCTATCTGCCCTGTGGTGCCTCACACTCATCAGGATTGGGGTCTCTAGGCCATGCACATGGCTGGAGCTGCACCCCATAGCACCATGAGTAGAGGCTGTCACCCCACATCCCACTCATGGTGGCTGCAGTGCAGGCAGGAGGGAGGACGGTGCTCGTGGGAGAGCTGAGGTAGGGCTGGGCTGTGCTGCCATCTCACCTGGTCATGTCCACTGTGGTGACATTGAACTTGACCCCTTTGAGCCACAGCACCATGAAGAGGCGTTGGCAGAAGGGGCAGTTTCCGATGTTTTCTCCATCCAGCCCAGCCTGCCAGGAAAGCAGAGAAATGAGAGTTAAACCCATGGGCCAGGCTCTCCCAGCCTGTGTGGCATGTCTGGAGGTGATGAGCCACTGGAGCCAGTCTTGGAAGGAAGGCACAGAGGCCCTGGCCCAGCTCTCTGGCATTGCATGTGGCAGGGACCCCCCCCCAGTTGTGGGACTTGGCTTTGGTGTCCCCTCCCCTCGCCTTGCTGCCACTGGGAAGCCTGGGAGAGCATCTGCAGGATGCCTGGGGTCAGATTCTTCCCAGAAATGTGAGATAAAGCCGGGAGGAAGAGGAGAAGGAGGCAGGGGAAGGGGACAGAGGGTGGTTGCTGATGGATGGAGAGGAAGGGAGGGTCCCCTTGGCCAGGCTGGAGAGTGTGGCAGGAAGGGAAATGTGCTCATTTTTGCCAGGAAGAGAATGGTTTGTTTTCATGTGCTTAGTGTCTGCCTCCGGTGTTGTGTGCATTTAACAAACCCAGGCATGACTTCCTCAGGCTGATGATAGCCAAAGACCATTCAAGCATGGCAGCTCCTCAAGCTTGTTGTGCAGACAGTCCCTTCCAACCCCTCTGCAAGGATGCAGCAAGGACTCAGCACTCAGGGGGCTGCTTTGTCACCAGGATGGAGTCACACAGCCATAGGGACAGGAAAGCAAAGAGCTGGGACAACCTCCCTGAGTCCCATCTGGGTTCCACCCTGGTGGAGCTCATTCAGCAATCCCAAGGACTGAGGCTCCTCAAGAGGGGTTTGGTTGAGAGGAGTGGGGCCAATTTCCCCCCAGAGCACAGAAACCCTGTGTGGATGAGGCTGGAGGGAAGTTGTGCCGCGGTGCTGAGAAGTAAAATGGCACACAGGAAATGCGACTTTTAAAAAAAAAAAAATGAAGGGTCTTCTCAGCTGCCTGTGAAGCAGACTCCAGGTGCAGCAGGCAGGAGCAGAGGGGGGAGATGAGGCTCCCGTGGAGCCTGTGTCAGCCCATTGGTGCCACAGGGCAGCTCATGGCTCTGCGCCAGACCTTGGTGCCACAGGGAGAGCTGAAGTCCTGGGGGCCAAGCAGGAGGGTGATGAGGTTTGTGAGGGGCTGGTGGTGCAGAAGTAAAGCAGCAGCCATAACATCCAGGGTGGGCAGAGATGGGGTGGTTGAGGATGCTCCCCCGGCAGCAGCTCGTGCCTGGCTGTCCTGGACTGGAGGGAGGTAGCAGCCCTGCCCTGGAGTGGCTCAGGCTGCATTTCTCTGCCATCTTTTAGAGATAGAGAGGTGGGGAATTTTGGACCAGAGCGAAAGGAAAATCAGGATGGCCTCTGCAGGGGTACAAAAACCAGGCAGTGCCCATCCTCAGAGGCTCAGAGCCAAATCTTTATCTGGAGGAAATGGAGGGCAGCTTCCACCAGGGCTGGGGGACACTGAGCTCTGCCACAGCCCTGCTGGGAGCCAAGTGGTGGTTGTGGGGACAACCCCTCAGAGGACAATCAGGGTCACCTGACACAGGTCCGTCCTCCCCTCCCCAGAAGAAGCCAAGCAGTTCTAGGGGAACCCATTGCTCCCCACTTTCTTCTTCCCTCCTGGGGCTGTCACAGGGTCCAGGGTGGGGGTCAGGAAAGCCTGACTGGCTTTCCTCCCAGGTGATGGATAAGCTCCGTGTAGGCCAGCACACCATCACCAGGGAGCTGCAGAATTTCAGTTTCCAGCTCCAAGGTCTCACAGGGGCTGCACAAAGCCCCAAGACCCCCGGATTACATAATGGTTCCTGCAGTTGCCCTCTCAGTGAAACAGCATCAGACATGGCGGGAGGAGAGGGCAGCTCTGTGAGCAACCAGCACCAGCCCTGGGACATCCAGCACCCACCAGGATCTGCCCGTGGACCCTTCAAAAGCAGGAAGCAACCTTGAGAGTGGACTAAGTGTGCAACTGAGGGAAGAGCCCCCCAGATAGTGGGATGATGCCATCACTGGGACCACAGAGGGGAAGACATCACCAGCCCCATGTTAAGGGGATGTGGGAGCTGCTTTGCGCCCTCACTGACCACACTTGGTCACCTCCATATTTGCCAAAGCACAAGCAGTGTCTTCCCCTGGAAGAGCATCAATTTCACTTCTAACAGACAAGCCAGAAGGGGGTTTTTTGCACTAAATTAAGGCACAGGGGAAGTCCTGATGATGATGATGCTGCCACTTTGTTTTCTGTTTCCGTTCCCTCCGAAAACCCCCTTGAACACGCCGCCATTACAGTCACATTGTGTCATTTTCCTCTTCACCCCACCCAATCCAGGGGAAAAAGAGGTTCTAAGAAGGGAATTCAACACACAAATTACTTTCACCTAGAAACTATTTGCCTGGATTTGTCTGAGCCAAGTGCTGCTGTGACCACAGTTTTGGCAAGGGATGAGGTAGGTCCCTTCCACAAAGATTCGGATAATCCTTTCTACAGCCTATGTGAGGTGTCACCTTGTGCCCAGCACTGTTGGGTACCTGTACTGGGGACACTGGTGCTCCTTTGGGGCACAGAGCTGCTCCAGGAGAGGAGCAAAGCCAGGGGGGCAGGGAAGGGAACCGCCCTTAAACTCCCAGTGTCGTGAGAGTATAGTGGGAGGTATTGCTGCCCTGGCCACTGTCCCTTTGGCATTGTGTCTCCAGGTCCCATTGGCATCACTGTTGGCACCTACAGTTACCAGCCACCAGTTTCACCTCCTCTCTTTCTACCTCCCCACATATCTGTTGCGGGTATTTTATGCTCAAGAGTTAAAATGTTCCAGGGGAAGTGTTTGGAAAATTGCTTAACAAGGGAAAAACCAAAACACTTCCAGCAAATAATCCCCCTGGGCTACTCCCAAAGCCACCCTGTTCCGCCCACACTTGGGCTCCAGCAAAGGCTCCCCAGGTCCTCCAAACTGTTTCGCAACCACAGGAGGAGAGGCTGATGTGGGGGCTTTCAACCTCCCCCTCATTCTTCCCAGCCTGGCCCTTCTCTTATCTGGGTTTCAAGAGGCTGGTGTGTGCCTGCCCCTTCACTGCTCCAGTGCCAGCAGTGCCCTTCCCCTGAGGTAGGCGACCACCATGATACTGGACACCTCTGGGCATGACACCCCACTGGACCCCTGCACTACCATGGGCCCCGTCCCTCTTCCGGGCACCAGCTTTGCAAGTGATCCCAGATGTGACACCCATCTCCAGCCTCCCAAAAGGGGAAGACGCCCACAAATTTCTTCTGCCCGGCTGGAGCCCACTGAGGATGAGCCTGTGGGGAACTGTAAAGGAGCACCCACTGCCCCCGAGACCCACCTTGACAAAGAGCTCGATCTCAGGCTCCTTGGCGGCATCCTGCTGCCGACTCTCCATCCCAGCGGCGTGAGGAGGGACCGCCGGCTGCCCACTGCTGTGCTGAGTTGTCGGTCCTCTGCAGAGCACTGTCAGGGGAGGCTCTGGGAGGGCTGACGGCCGGACCACCTTGTCTGCTCCCTCGTCCCGTGCAGGGATGGGGCTCGCCCTTTCCTTCCTTTTGAAGAGGGGAGGAGCGATGGGGTGCGAGTACCCGGGACCGCCATCGGGGAGGGGGGAAGCTGTGGGGCCTCCCAGCCGTGACTCAGCACAGGTCTATCTGTTCCCCTTCACGAATCCCTGTCCAGTCTATCGCAGCCGCCCAGGCGCTGCCCCGCTGACTCCAGCTGTGGGGCTGCCGAGCCGCTGCCCTCACCTCCCGGCTGCGAGCAGAGGGCTTTGCGGAGGAAGCCTCTCGCCTTCTCCTGCTGCTCTGGTTGCACTTCTTTGCACTCTCTTTTTGCTCCGTTGCACTCCTCCCTCCCTTGTGCCCACACACCTGTGCCTCAGGGCTCAGCCGCGCCGTTGTCTCTTTAGAGTAACCCCCACTGACCTTCTCACTGCCTTCCCATTCCCACTGCAGCTGCATCACCCTGGCTGCCTCTCCTCTTTTTGCCTGTCACCCTGGGGATCCTCCCTCAGCACCCTCAACACAGGGAGCCGGGGCTGAGCCGGGTGAGAGTTCTGGGATGCCCATCAGGGCAGATGGCCATCATCTCTCTGCAGCAGCCCCAGGGGAGGAGGGCAGAGCTGCTGGAGCCTGGGTGCAGGGGGAACCCCAGAGTGCCGTGGGCAGCAGCCCAGGCAGGAACGGGTGCTGGGAGGGGATATTCCTTGTTCCTGGAAGTCGGGCTGTTTCACAGGAAGGATGACCAGTTTGCTCTCCTCCCCAGGGTGGAAGGAAGCATTTGCCATCAGACTGTCCTGGCAGCCATCCCGGAGGTGACTCCACAGCACCCACGGGCTTAACTATGCTCCTGGGAAAGTCCCATCTCTCACTCTGGGACCTCGTAGCTGGTACCAGGCTTTCCACCAAATGAGGATCCCAATTGCTAGGCTGTGGCCCCACCCCAGCTCAGGTAAGCTCAGGCTTTCCTAAAAACAATCAAACTCTGATAAGAAAGCATCTACCCTGAAGCAATTAGGCTGGGAAATGGTTTAGCTCCTGGAGAGGAAGGTTGAGAGCTCCTGGAGGAGTCTTCCAAGGGAAGAGTTTCTCCTGGGCACTGCATCACAGCCCAGAGCTGGTGGCTGCAGACAAGGGGCTGAGAGGCATTTTTCTTTCTGTCCCTTTAAAGCTTCTGAAGAACTCGAAACTCCATCCAGCTGGGCAGGAAGCTGTGACTGAGGCTCTCATGAGAGATGAATTAATGGTATTGTGGACGCCAAAAAGGGCTGTGGCAGCACCCTCAGAAGAAGCCATCGGGGAGCTCCACCCAGCCCTCACTGCATACCCCCAGGTGATTTGTGCGGGTCCTTGTGTCAATCCCCCCCACATCATCTGACACTGCCAGAGCAATCTGAGCCCAGACAGCTCCTGACACTGCTGGCTGCTGCCACCCCACTGACCTCAGCCCACAGTGCTGCCAACTCTAACCCCTTGTGTTCTCTCCAGCTGAAGCAGCAGGCAGGGATTCAGCCCCAGTGGAGTGGGAGCACAGGAACAACATGGTGCCTTCCTCAGGAGATGTCCGAGCACCTGATACTGGGCCCTGGGGATGCTGAGGGTCCAGAAGGGCAGTAGTGAAGAGGTCCAAGCCTACAGTGTTTGATGCTGGGATGGTGTTTGCCTTTTGCCTTGGGAAGCAATGCAGGCAGCCCTGCCCTTCCTCCTCAGGCACTGAATGGCCGGACATTTGCTGAGATGGAGATTAGGGCAATTCTGCCTTGCTGTGTCTGTGAGAAAGCAGAGGGCATGTTGGAAACCTGGCCAAGCGTCAGGGGAACAGAGGCAGGAGGGAAGGGGCTGCCACTTTCTCACCAGCAGCAGTGATGCCAAGATACAGCACCCGCTTGCCCACTACACAGTGCCTTCAGAAACATGTCCCTCCCTGTGGGAGGTGTCCCTGTGCTGAGGGTGCCCCAGCTGTCCAGAGCAGCCCCTTGCCCCGGGCAGCAGACAAAGAGCGAGCTCACAGGCGTCCCAGCACTTTGGCAGGGCAGAGAAGGAGCCATTGTCCCTGCACACAGCCAGACCCGGTGCCAGCTGCCACTGAGGACCATGGCTGGGCTGGTGGGGCCAGCAGCAGCCCTGGTCCTCCTCTGCCTGGCAGTGGGGTTGGAGGCCAGTCCAGAGCTCTCAGGTGAGTCAGGGCTTGGGGTGTCGGGACGGCGGCAGAGTGAAGGTGAAGGGACAGCTCGGCTTGTAGGGCAGGGACAAGCAAGTGCAAGCCACAAAAAATGGGGTCTTTTATCCCTACAGCAGGATCTGAAAACACTCTGTGCAAGACCCATAGCCCTGGTTTGAGTGAGGGAGCATCTCTTGCTGCTGATGCTGCTCTGCTCCTCTGGACAGAGGCAGTAATGCAAAAAAACCCAAATCTTAAGACAGCCCCTGAGCTTTCCTAAGACACAGAAATCCAGGTTTTTCTGATCACAATGCTCCTGCTCCTGGTGCTGGGTGTTGTGTGGAGCTAAAGGTTCCTGTGAGGGGGGGATGAGATGGACTGAAGCTCTGCAGTCTCCCAGCCAGAAACACCCATGGAATGGGAGCTGCAGGGACAGCAAGGGCCCAGTCCTCTCCTCAGGGCAGCACCCATGAGCCTTGTGCCTTATTCCTGCAGCTGAGGCAGGAATTTGGGATCCCTTGTGCCCCAGCAGCTGGGACAGTCAGCAGGCAGGCTGGGTTGCCATTCCTTGGAGGGATCTTCTAGACCTTCCAGCCCCTGCTGAGCTGTGTGAGAGCCCAGCACGATACCACCAAGCATGGCAGGGTGAAGGATGTGATTTCATCTGGGCAGAGCTGCTGGTGTGAACCGCACTGCCAGAGACTGAGTCAGTGGCTCTGGCAGGCAAATCACACACAAAATCTGCCTGCAGTTTCCTTGCCATGGCTTCACCTAGAATACCAATTTATCAGTTCCCATCCACCTTCTTCCCAGTTCGCAGAGTGGGGAGCAAGGGCTCACTCGCACAGCCACATATACAGATGTCTCCAGGGAGTGATGCTGACATAGGGTCAGCAGCAGAGAAAGTCAAAGGGGCCTTTGTGCAGCTGAGCCTGGCACAGCATTGTGGAGGAATGGAGGGAGAAGTGTGGGGCAGGAGCCATCATTCCCTCCCTCTCATGCCGGTCTGGAGGGGATGACATGCAGCAGGCTGGGGAATGGGGAGTGGATCCTGCCCTGGACCCTGGCTCTGGGCTCTGGGTCCCTCCAAGGGGACTTTCCTGCCTCCAGCTTTTGCTTCCTTATCACTGCCACTCCGTGCTGCTCCCCAACCTGCTGCCTGCAATGTTGGATGTAAGATCTTCTTCAAGCCTGACTTCTCTGCCACAGCCCCATAAATGCTCCAGCTCAGGATGTCCTCCCTGCCGCCGGCCATCAGGAGCCCAAGCATCACCATCACTGTGGTCCCGGAGTCTCCTCTGGCCAACGCCGCCCATTCTCTTCTCTTCCAGGGTACCTGCGCAAGGTGCTGAGGAACCACACGGCCCATACCTGCGACGGGGAGCAGCTCCTCATCGTCTGTCCTCGCAAGACCACCATCAGCATCCTCGGTGCCTTCTACGGGCGTCGTGTACCCAGCACCAACCTCTGCCCCAGCCCAGGGGACGCCTCGCAGGAGAGCACCGAGTGCACCTCAGCCACGGCCCACCTGGTAAGGAGGAGAGGGAGGGGAGGAAGGGGGACCCCAAGCCCTACCGTCACCCTTCTTCCCTCGGTCACTGCGGGCAGGGACAGGCGGGGCACAAACCGCGCTGAGGAGACCGACCGGACAACCCGCCACCCCCATCTTGTGGCGACGCCGGGGCATGGCACAGGGGGGACCGAGGTGGGGGGGGAGGAATGTTGTAGGGAGTGTTGTAGGGAGCCCTATGTGTTTGCGCACCTGCACGAGTGATATGTGTTGCCGTGTGTGCCTCACACGCGTGGCATGGTGCTGGCTTGTGTGTGTCGACGTAGGTTGTGCCAGGTAAGTGCTGGCACACAGCTCCGTGCGGGCACGGGGCAGGAATGGGTTCAGGAACCCCCACACATAGAATCATAGA